>CM073136.1:2037295-2279795 GCA_037039145.1 Fundulus diaphanus
TCAATTCACATTCTTTAAGTTGAACTTTGGTGCTTTAATTTAAACAAAATATTATTTCATCAAATAATGTTTTGTTTAACTCGGGATTTGCATTGTGAATGGATTGAAACACATGGCAAATGTTTTTTCACTCCATTCCATGTTTTTTGGAATCAGATCTGCAGTGAACAAGGATTCACTGAAGTATTCTGATTATGATCAACCACTTTTGTTTTGTCTTTTGTTTGTTTTGCATGTAAATAGTTCCTTAGCTTCTTTTTATCTTCATTTTGCTTAGTAGTTTAGTTAAGTTTCACTAGCCTAGTAGAGAGGATTTGTTAATCTAAATATTGTGTTAATTCAGATAAACAGTATTAGATAGTGATGTTCTCTGGATGTTCATTTTATTTCTGTTATTAAATTCTTGAACTTGAAAAGAAGTTGTCACTCCTTTATTCTGTGTGTGTGCAGGGTTTGCTGTTAAAAGATCGCTAGTGCTCGAATTCATCCCTTTCAACCATTGTCTTGATATCAGCTTAAGAGCTGATCATCACCATGCAATACTTAACAGACAGAGGGTTATTTAATAAACATTAAATAATTTTAAACAGTGTATAATTGCACAACACATGCAACCTCCGCATCCATCTTTAAGTCCTGCTCCTTCATGAATTGTTTCCACCTGGTAAAAGTTACGGCGATACAGACTCTCGTTTGTCCCGGTTATTACTTCTTTTTCTTTTCTTGGTTACTTTCTCTTCCCTCTTGCTGGGCAAGGAGTATGGATGGTCCACCATTTCCACAGAAAACAGCAAACAGAATGATCTACAGTCATCTTTGCTTGTTTTATACTCCTCCACTGACAACACGTGTTCATATACAGGTAAAACGCATAAGGCTAACAAGTTTGTCCCCTTTCGGCTACTGTAATCAAAAATGGAGATGGGTGCACCGCCACCTATGTATTTATAAACTACTGATTCTGAGCTATGACAATGCATTTATTTTTATGTCATTGTTATTGGACTTTGGCTGAATATGCATTTATGAAAGCAATATTTGATTTTTGCTAGTAAAAAGTCAAAATAGTTATGCACTGACCATTTAAATATATGGAAATCCAGTGAGCACAAGTTCTACACAGAAATTAAAGTGTGCTTAATATCACCACGAACTAACAAGCAAGGGAAACATAGGTGACTACTCTTGTTAACAAGCTTAAAATGATATATTGGCATGTATTAATGAGTTATCATTTAGCTTAAATTAATTGCACGCAACAACATTACTCAACTTACACGGTTTGCTTGGAAAAGAAATTCTTCGCAAGTGTGTAATATCACTCCGCCCCTTCACATACACAGCTCTCTCCTGAGAGAGAGAAACAGCTATCCGTCTCTGTCGGGAGGACAGATGAGTTGGATTACACTGCCCTGTTTCTAACATGAGGCCAAAATAAACGTAACTTTTATATTGAATTAACTTACTAGGTTTATTGGTGCTAGCGCATACTCCTGGCGCAGGCTGCCTAAAGACCCCCACAGACTTGGGCGTACTGTTGCCTACATTTCTTGTGGCAAATTCGTACAATTCCCACACTTTCTGCCAGTGGGACGAAGCAGCGGAACGGATGGTAAAATGTGTGATTAGCTAGCTGACCACCTAGAGCCGTTTCTTTTCCAGCAGGCACCCACCGTACACCTGTGAGTGAGAACAGAGAGGGACTGTGATACTGCGCGTCCTTACGACCGCCTGCTTGGAGCAGCTCAGTGTATCAAGCTCGGTGTCACATATAAAACAGTTCAATGTAAAGACTTCTTGCCTTCGAGAAGTTTATACTGTGACACGTACCTGTATGTGCAGAGTCCGCACGGAGTCCACCTCGAGTACCCGCGTACCTCCGCGAAGTGAACTACACCAGAGTATGTGGGGGCCTTTACGTGACTGCATTTGTAGTTTCGACATTACAGTCAGGCAATCTTGTTGACAGCTCAGGGGTCCAATCAGGTAGTGACACAGTTACCATAGTGCTCCAAATATCCATTGAGCGGAGCAGCTTCGTTGTTTATCAATGTACTTACACATTTTAACAGATTTTTTGAGCGCACTGTATCACATAAAATTGGCTAATAAGCACAAGAGTAATCATATATAAGGCGCATCATCAATTTTTGAGAAAATTTAAGGATTTTAAGTACGCCTTATAGTATGGAAAATATGGTAGTTTATTTATTTATTTTTTTACCCAATGTTTGTAATATAGCAAACTTGTACACTGTATTTATCAACATGATTTTAAGAGTTTTATATGTTTTATTGCTTTTTATATTTGTATTGTTGTACTGTAATCTTCTTATTGTAGTAGAACATTTTAACATGTGTCCAGGGACAACAGATGAAAAATAGTCTTTTGGCTAATTGTGGTGCATTTGCAGCAATGTTAAGTAATGTACACTGGTCCCTGTCAAATCAATAAATAAATCAATAAAAGTTTTTGCCTCGGCCATAGAGAAAACAACGATAAGGACTTTAAAGTGCAAAACTGCTAACTTTAGACTGCAATGAAATTATTTCCATAGGTTGGATATTGAATATTTGCACTGCACTGATTCGGTGGAGTGTTCTTTGGGTTAGCTCTTGCTGCAGCAGGCTGCTGCCCCCACTGCAGACAGTCTACAGCTTATCTCTGCCTTCACCCTGACTCCCTACTCCTGCATGTGGTGGTTCGATTAGGGGCCATAAAAAACTTTTTGAACCAAGCATTCTTTAGAGGTAACATTTAATAGCTTCTGGTAGTCTATGTAAACTGAGAGAAAGCCTTGCTAAACATGCAGATCTGATTAGGGTTATTAAATACAGTGTACCCATTATTAACAAAAGGTGAAGTGTCCTTTTTCTTTTCTTTTGTTTCCTTCAGGCTTGTTTTATGGTTTGTAAATAGAAAAATTATATTTCGGTTAGACTCATTATGTTCATAGTGGTCCTTAACATTAATGTCGCTCTTCAATTTCAGTTTTTCCTGCACTTCTTTGACAAAAACCTTCTCAATTCGCCTCGTACTATGGCCAATCAGTTCTATCAGCATTCTGCTTAATTCAGGGCCGAAAAAAGCCAGCCTGGTATGAAAAAATCTGTAATCAAAATCCTCTCAAAGTAGGCAGAGCTGGGTAGAGCCCGACCAAGTGGAGCCCATGGAAAATGGGCAATAGTCTTTCTTTTTCACACCTACGCTGGATGTTGCTGACTTGCTTGGCTCTATTGCTTCTAATTGTTTCTTCATAGCGTGCATACACAATATCGTACTTCTGGTCACAAAGTCCTGTTACAGTAAATTAAACAAAAGTGCTTTGTTTACTAACAAATAGAGCAAAAAGAGTAAAACAGACATAAAATATACTAAGCCTACATTACGAGGTAATTTAATCAGAAAATCTTATTATGGTGAAATACTGCCATAGAAATTTGTAAAGTAATTTTTAGAAGCGCTTTGAGAGTGTTTTGACTGCATTTTTTCCCTACCTGGCTGGGTTTCTTGTCTCTTGGCACAGTAACTGTATCTTCCAAGACAAGAAGTCATTGCTATCCGGTGAAGGCTCCTAAAGCTCTGCTCCGTCACAGCAGAAGCAGATCTGACCCAAAAAACACTCCACCAAATCAGCACAGCATAGTGTGAATGCCCAATATTCAGCCTATAAAAATAAAAGGCCCTAAATTTTAACTCCATAAGGATGTTTTGACAGATCTGCCTCTTCTCCCCTCTGCGCCTCTATTAATCTCTCTCCCACACACGCACATACACACACATGAATACTTGTCCTGGACAGACAGTAAGAAACTGTGCATTATTAGTTCAGCCTGTGATCCAGATATCTATCCCTGTGGATTTTTCTATCCTTAAAGAAATTGTCATGACATCATTCTTGCATATGCAATATTACAAACATTATATTTATTTTTGTTTTATTTTTGTTTTTAGCCTACTTATAATCAAGAAGAATCAAGAATCTTATATTGTCACCCCATGTTACAATGTTGTTGTTTTTTTGTGACAGACACTGGCTTGGGATCCACACCAACAATATGTACAGATATATAATTTTAAGACTGACCAGATCTCAAATGACCAAATGTGGGACAATCGGCTAAAAGAATTTTAGCCCTGTGACTGGCGACCTGTCCAGGATGTGCCCCGTATCCCCGCCTCTCGGTCATTAACCACTGGAGACAGCCACCAACCAGCCATGACTCTGTGTTAATTCGAGCCGCTTTTCTGCATCAGATACGGTTTGACGTAACACCTGCATGGTATAGAAAAAAAATAAAAATCGATGGATGGATAAAAAAGTTTATCAGAAAAAAAATTACTTTTAAAGATGAACACTTATTAATTAGAAAAATGTTATTAAACTATTTTCCATGAAGTTAAATGTTGTTGGAGATCTTGGCTGCTGTTGCTTGTCTGTCTGGCAGGTATTTTTGGGTTGGAATAAGAATGAGTCCATACATTTTTTCTGAGCTGTGTTTCTTGTGCTACTCGCTTCTACAGTCTTCGCTTCACATCGCCTTATACTCCGTGTAAAAATAAAAAATAACTTTGGCAAACTTCATAAAAAGCTCTCTGAGAGTGACCTTTCTCTGGCTTCACCCAGTTAGAAACCGTTCTCCAGTCTATGTTGTAGCTCTAGTTTCTTTTCTTTTTTTCATGTAGTTTCCTTAATAATCTGTTGGCCCATGCATCAAAATCCTTGTCACTTTATTTTACAAGCGCCTGGTGCGCAGTGGCTCATGACATGGAGCGCTGCTGTATATTGACAGCCGACACAGCTCCCCCTGACAATTACTGGAGCTCTGGGTTCTTTGTTTCATACAAGTGCATGTTGAATAATTTTATTTAAACTTTTTCCGAGTCTGACCCAGTTAAAGGCGGGACATTGTTTCAATTTGTGGGACAGCGGGACAACAGCGAAAAACATGGGACAGTCCCGCACAATCTGGTCCCCCTAGTTTCACAGGTAAAGAGGAGGTGTGCTGTACAAAATATTCGGTTATTTGGTGGCATACTATGCACATACACACACCTGGCAGGTTGAGCTTTTTTTTACCACTACCCAACAATCTTCTCGTCCGTTTCTCTCAGCCAAGCCCATCTCCATTTATTCTCAACACTGCTGTCAACGGTCAACATCCGACCTTTGTTCAATAAAAGCGTGTCATGCTAAATTAGCCTGAGCTAGTGCGTTACTCTTCGTGTTTTAAATAAAACGTAATAGCTAATCACAAGAAGATGCCTGGTTGGTTGCCTAAGTTTATCAGCTAAGTTATTGAAAGCGAGGGAATAAACACTGACAAATGACATTGCCACAGGTATAAATACCACTCATTAATTTAACGATAAGAGACACAAGCAGCAATAGACATAGTTTCCGAGGGAATTGTTCGCAGATGTTCAATCAGCTGAACTTTCTGACTTTCTGGTTCACATATATCCAAAGAAAACAGTCTATCTGTGGCCAGTTTGAGATGTTCTTCCAAAAGTTAAAATTATGGAACACCAATAAACCTCAGCCTGGCAGATGTCCGCTTTGCAAAGACCCGCCCTATTCTCTTTCTGATTGGCTAATGTCCCGGCTCTGTCAGGTTTCAGAGCAACTTCAGTTTAAAACCTTGAATAAAAAGTCTAAACGGAACCAAGTGGATCTATTGCTCTCATTTTCCAATAGATGGAAATCCGTCACAGAGAACTTTAACACATAATAAATGTAAGGGATAATGCCCGACGAGGTTCACTTATAAGCGGGATAATACCCTCCGAGGTGTCCTTTATCAGAAATTAATGGATGTTTCCACGTCGTCCACTAATTTCTGATAATGGACACTTCAAAGGGCATTATCCCACTAACACCATGGTCACTTACGAAAGAAATAAATATTAAATCAATTATTAATACTCTAATGTTTTTTCACACCTAAAAATGTAAGTTTTTTACATGAAGTGGCTGAGTGAACTATCTCTCGTTGTGACGTGTTGCCAGGGTAACCTAGCCTGACATGGTCATACTCAATTTTAGTCAGAATTTGAGTCTGATACTGCTCCATAGAGCTGTGATTATGGGGCGTGTTTCGAACGAACCAGGAAAAAAAAATCCTCTGCACTCAATTGGATAGATCTACAACCAATAAGAGCAACGGAGTGTGTGACGTATGTTAAGCGACGCATAGTTGTTGTCAACAGAACTCAACTGTTAGCCTAGAATAAGAAGATGAGCGTGAACAATTTTTGCCGGTGTTGCAAAAAGAATGTAAGGATCCAAGGAGTCATTCTACAAACCTCAACTCTCCAGCGGCAGCCGTCGTTGTTGTAAACGAATTCAACCCAAGCGCGCTTTGGTGACGTGGTTGATTACGTTACTGTTGATCGTCTGTCCATCATCGTATAAAGCCCGCCCTGACAATTTGATTGGCCTGCCAGATATTGGGCGAGCATACTCGTGCTACTATTGAGCAATGCCAGACCGAACTTCCCGACCTAAAACGTTGTGGGCGGGACAAAGTTCGGAATGGCACCCAGGCTAAGGGTAACCAGCCCTGGCCACAGAACCTAGAAAGTATAATTTCAACTGTCAACTTTCTTGCCGTTTGAGCCAGCGCAATAATTTAAATCATGCTATTTGACCAAAACACACCGACACTCTTTACCAGACACCCAGCAGCAAATCAGAACTGAGAATTCACCCAGACCATGGTATAAATATACACAGCTGTGCTGGTCAACCACACTTACTGAGAAGCCCAAGCAAACAAAACAATCTTTAGGGTCTGCTAGGAGTCGTACAGAGTTCGGAAAGTCAGTCCTTTTTAAAACACGATTTACTGTGTTGCATGAATTAATCACTCAAAGCTTCTTTGATTCTTTATGTTTCTATTCTACTGTTTCTCAAAGATTTCCTTACAGTTAACGGCACACAGTGATGATTTATAGCAGCAGGGCGAAAAAGAATGACAGCTGAGGTGGGGGTAAAAAGTCACCTCCAGGAGGTATTCGCCACCCCTCTGGCCTTA
Organism: Fundulus diaphanus; assembly: GCA_037039145.1. Lineage (NCBI taxonomy): Eukaryota > Metazoa > Chordata > Actinopteri > Cyprinodontiformes > Fundulidae > Fundulus > Fundulus diaphanus. Next base: position 2,044,334 of record CM073136.1, read on the forward strand.
CCGGGTTTGTGGGAAACCAACAAGATTAGAGTGGAGCAGAGATGGGCGGGGCGGTTAGGAAATTCGGGTGTGACAGTGGTAAACACACGGACAGTTACACATAATTATAGCAATGATAAAAAAGGGAAGAAGAAAAAAAGAACAAACCGGTCTAATCTACTTATCTGGAATAAACTCCCAGAGGACTGTAAAAATGCTGAAACCCTGAGTTCTTTTAAATCAAGGTTAAAACCCTTGATTTTTAACCTTGGCTAAAAAGGCTGCAAGAGGACTACGTTAGTGTAAATGACTCAACTCCTTCTAATTATTTAAATTTCCACATTTCCAGAACTGCAGGACGATGAGGAGTAGCAACCATCTTTCCGTCTGATTAATTAGTCCGAGGCCAATCAACTAGAATTCTTTTGAACATTTATCCCTAGTTTCCCTCATCCAAACTGCAAAGCAATAAAGCCTCTTCTGTTTGTTGTTTTGCATCATCCACCAGACCCTTACACTCAGTTTTTAGATCAGTTCTCAGACTTCTTATCTGATTTAGTGTTAAACACTGACAAGGTTTTTTATAGTGGGGGATTTTAACATTCATGTTGACACTGACTGTGATAACCTTAATGTAGCTTTAAATACTATCCTAGATCAAATTGGTTTTGCTTAAAATGTGCATAAACCGACGCACTCTTGCCTTCATACTTTGGACCTTGTGCTGATATGGCATTGATTGTGAAGAATTAACAGTATTTCCTCACAACTCTGTCCTATCTTGAGTTCAATTTAACTGAGTTATTCACTCCCGAAAGCAGGTTTCATTATGGTAGATCTTTATAAGATAATTCTGTATCAAACTGTAAAGGGTCTGTCCCCCTTTTAATTCCCTCAGTATCACAGAAATGCCCAGTAAAAGGCAGCAATGTTGTTTTTTCCAATTCAAAAATTGACGCTTTAGTTGACGGTGTCACTTCCTCGTTATGCTTTGCATTAGACAACGTAGCCCCCTTGAAAAAGAAAGTAATTATTCACAGGAAGCTGGCTCCCTGGTTTAATTTAGAGCTATGTTCTTTGAAGTACAACGTTAGCAAATTAGAGAGAAAATGGCGCTCTACACATCTAGAGGAATCCTACCTAAACTGGAAAAATAGTCTACTGTTGTATAAAAAGACCCTTTGCAGAGTTAGAGCAGCATACTTTTCATCATTGACAGGAGCATAAAAATAATCTTAGGTTTCTCTTTAGTACAGTTGCCAAACTTACACAGAGTCATAGCTCTGTTGATCCGTCTATTCCATTAACTAACCCTAACCAATAAATAAAATTGATTCTATTAAAAATAAAATCATTGGCATCCTCCCAAACATGATTACCTCATCCTCAGTAAGTAAGCGTTTGAGGAAAACCTGATCAGTCTTTGAATTGATTAGGCGCAGTAGAGCTTTCTGAGTTGTCCTGTTAGATCTGATGTTCTAAAATCTTAGCTTTATCTAAACCTTCTACTTGTATGTTAGACCCAATCCCAACCAAGTTGTTTAAGGAGGTATTCCCTTTGATCAGTGGCCTTACTTTAGACATGATTAATCTATCCTTAGTAAATGGATATGTACCACAGGCTTTTAAAGTAGCTGTTATTAAACCTTTACTTAAGAAACCCTCTCTTCATTTAGATGACTTGATAAATTATAGACCTATATCTAATGTTCTTTTCCTGTCTAAAATTCCTAAGAAAATAGTTGCTAATAAAGTATGTGAACATTTACAAAGTAATGACACGCTTCAGGCACACTTATTATCTGTCTGACAGATCACAGTTTGTTCATGTAAATAACAAACCTTCTTCAAACTCTAGGGTCACTTGTGGAGTACCACGTGGTTCAGTCCTTGAACCAATTCTCTATGCTATATATATATGCTTCCGATTGGTAAAATTGTCAGATAGCATGGGATTAATTTCCACTGTTATGCTGATGACACTCAGCTATATTTATCCATAAATCCTGATGAATCCAATCAATTACTTTGACTACCGGCATGTCTTGATGACATCAAAACCTGGATTACTTTAAATTTCCTGCTTTAAAATTCTGACAAGACAGAAGTTGTAATCTTTGGACCAGAGTCCTCAAAAAAATAAACTTCTTAATCAATCACCTAATCTGGATGGCATTAAATTGGCCTCTGGAAATAAAGTTGTTGCCATCACATGCCATCTTTGTGACGTGACAGACTCCAGCTCCCAGCATGCAACACGGTCACCCTGGGGTCCAGCCCATGGCAACCTTATCTCGTTGCTATGAAAGGACAAACGCGCCCAACACGCTCATCTCAGCCTTCTTCACTGGCAAGCCGCCAACTGGGAAGACATACAGCTTTTTCTCCCGTTGGGTTTTCCCCCACGTGGCACGTGGTTCGATTCCTCGCTGGTCCGAGAGTTTGCTGAACCAATTCTTCCCTGTATTCCTAAGCAGGAGGTCGCAACTTTTAAACTAATTTAATTCATTTTTGATCCCACTGGAAGCCGCTATCTTTCAGCAATCGTCAGACTCCGCTCGTTTGTTTTGGCCAAACAAAGCGTCGCAGAGCACCCAGAGACTGTGTTTTTTTTTTTCTTTTTCCTTGCTGCCCCTTCCGCGCTGTTGGAGCCACGGACCTACGGACTGCTGGGACATCCTCACTCAACCAACACAAGTAAAAAGGACTTTTCCATTTTATTTCTCTTTTTCATCCATAAGGCGATATATTTTGTGCCTGGGCAGAACCTATTAGTGTTAATGCTTAATTATTCCGAAAGGGAGTTTTGTTTAACCCTGCTGGATATTTCTAATGTGTGTGCATGCATTTCATAAGTGATTTTGGCTGTACTGTTTTTGGGTTGATGATAAACCGGCTACGCCGATAGCCGACTTTCCTTTCTCCTTCTTTTCTTCATCTTTCCTTCTTTTGGTCCGTGTTCGGTTTCCCGCATTTTCCTTTGAAGCGCCTTTGTTCTGAAGCGAGACCGCCTCCTCATCAGAAGTCTGCCCAAACTAGGCCGGGCGCGTTAGATACATCATTAGGGCCGCCCCCTTACATACCACGCGAGGCCGTAGGTCGTATGTCGTCATAGCCGCCATCTTGGAGCGGGACAGTGTAGCTCTAAACAGTTAGCTTAGCTTGTTGTGGAGTAAAGAAGCGTTCACCATCTGGCTTCAGGTCTGTTTTCGGTACCCCAGTGGTGCTATCTCAAAGCTATTGTGTCTTTCAATGCTGCTATGTCAAAGTGCCGACTTCTTGAATGTAATGTCAATCGGTCTTAAACAACTGTGAATTAATTTAAGCGGTACTACCTCCCATTTAATCCATTTTTGACTTGTTTTATTTTCATTTATTTTCTTTTGCATGTTCTTTGAGTAGCGAGTAGTGTTTCCTAGTGTTTTATTAAGTAGAATAATTGCTGTAACAGGGAATTATTAGCTTAATAAATAATAACGTGTGAAATAGTAATTGTTTGTGTTTATTTTGGTCCAGAAGTTGAATGGTCTCTAAGAGCAAAAGAAGTACCTCTTTTGAGTTAACAACTGAATACTTTCATTGGTTTGTGATAAAGAAGTAAGGGTTAAAACTCCAATTGCAATTATAATTTGAGTTATGAACGTTTGCTGGATAAGTCTAATCGGTCAACAACCGGTCAGATCACACTTTTCCAGCATAAATAAGTTGATAATAGCTAATTAATAAATGCATTGTTAGTGTTAATCATTACAGGCTCATAGCCCTTGGATCACTACCATTTGAATTATATTTGTTATAGATAACATTTGAGTTTGAATTATCTATTATTAAATTATAATAGCAAATTATAATTAATAATAATATTCATAATCAAACAGGTTTCTGGCATAACAAAGTAAAAAACATTGGTGTTATTTTTTACCAAGACATGTCATTTAAATCCCATATTAAACATGTCTCTAAGGTTTGCTTTTTTCACCTCCGGAATATTGCCAAAATTAGAAATATTCTGTCCAGGAGTGATGCTAAAAAGCTAGTCCATGCATTTGTTACTTCAAGGCTGGACTATTGTATATCTTTACTATCAGGAAGTCCACAAAATGCAGTTCGAAGTCTTCAGCTGATCCAAAATGCTGCAGCAAGAGTCCAATGAAAATCAACAAGAGGTATCATATTTCTCCTATTTTAGCTTCCCCTCATTGGCTTCCTGTTAAATCAAGAATATCATTTAAAATTCTCCTTCTCATGTATAAAGCCCTTAATAATCTAGCTCCATTACATATAAGAGATCTGATTACCCCATGTCTTCCTAAGCGAGCACTTCGCTCTCAGAATGCCAGTCTACTGGTGATTCCTAGTCTCTAAAAGTAGAATGGGAGGCAGCTCCTTTAGTTATCAGGCTCCTCTCCTGTGGAACCAACTCCCAGCTTTGATCCGTGTCTACTTTTAAGACTAGGCTTAAAACCTTCCTTTTTGACAAAGTTTATAGTCAGAGTGGCTTAGGTTACCCTGAGCTACCTCTATAGGTATTCTGCTATAGCATTATACTGCTGGAGGACATTGGGCTATCTTTTTCTCACTCTGCTAAGTTCTCCTACTGTTCTTCAATTTGCACTGTTTGTTGTTGTTTCAAATTTTAACTTTTAGTTCTCTGTCATTTTTTTCCTTCATGGTAGGTACATCTGGTCTGGTGTTCAGTTAGCTGTGACATCATCCAGGGAGGCAGATAATCCGCTATTACCATATAACATAGAAAGGATCCCTGGATCAATGTGTGCTTCTGTGTCTCTGCTCTGTCTTCTCTAACCCCCAGTCGGTTGAGGCAGATGAACTTCCACACTGAGCCTGGTTCTACTGGAGGTTTTCCCCTCCACTGTTGCTTCATGCATGTTCAGTATGTGGGATTGCTGAAAAGCCATCAACAATGCAAACGACTGTCCATTGTGGCTCTACGCTCTTTCATGAGGAGTGAATGCTGCTTGTCAAGACTCGATGCAATCTACTAGGTTTCCTTAGATGGGAAACTTTTTGACCAATCTGTATGATTTGATTGAATTTGACTTTGTAAAGTGCCTTGAGATGACATATGTTGGGAATTGGTGATATATAAATAAGGTTGAATTGAACTGAATTGAATATCTGGCCCCAGAACCTCTGAACAGGTGTATATAGATATTAGATTGTGCAAAACCCATCCTGAATCATTTTTGACCTGTGCAGTGTACTCTTTGACGTATTTTGTATTGTATTAGTTGTAATTTTGAGTTTTTTGAGAAGGCGTGTTTCAAAGTGGAGCTATATAAATAAAATTTTATTGAATGTAAATGTTAAAGTAGAGGTTTGTTGTCCAACTTATACTGTATCAGTCCTTCTGCTACTGTTCAAATGCAATGTGCTTGCCTCTGTAACGTTTTTCTTCGCTCTCTATAATGATTTACTTCCTCTGTTTGTTTTTTGTTCTGTTCATATACAACACTTTTTATACAGAATTTTTTTAACCAAAAAGTGCTTTATAAATAAACTTGCCTAGCCTTATCTTTTAATTTGTTTGACATATCCTGTTGTTGTGCCATCAAGCCATAAGGAAAAATCGGAACTGAGTTGAAACATGACACTGCCTCTCACAGCAGGGTGCCCTGTTATGAAGCCATGATACACCTCACTTATCTTTTTTCTTGCCTGTGGACTCTCGAGGAGAGGGTCCGCGCTGGGGAGACCAGCCACCCATGTGGGCTGCATGGGACTAAAAGACTCACAAGCATCTGCTGGGTCGACTAAGCTAAGTAAAATGTGCTTTCTGTGAAACTCATTTCCCGCTGCTATGCAGCATGGGGGGGGGGGGACTCTCGTCGTCCAGAGGACCTCACTGGGCTTGGAGAACTGCTGGCTGGATCGAAGCTAAGTTTGCAGTCTAACTTCTGCGTAACCAGACACCGGAGTAAATAATCCGTCTATGCCGAAACCAGCCTTGTGAGTTTTTTTTCCCCCAGCCGTTGCAGGAAGCTGACTCCAGATGACGTGAAGCGGCATCCCGCCTGCAGCCGGCACACTACCCATGTTCCCAAGTTGAGAACAAAAGCTGAGCTGAAATCGCCCGCTGCAACCGGGTCAGAGACTGCATGTAGGACCCCAGAACGGCCTGCTCCAACCAAGTTTTGGCTAGCCCATAGTCGCTTGCCTGCTGCTTTCCCTTGGAGTATTTTAACTGCTTCCAACTGGAGTCCCAAAGTGAACCGAACTGACACAGAGGCACCGACAGGTTTGGCAGAGAAATTAACAGGGAAAGTTACATGGTTTATTTAGAAGGTTTACCTGCGATGGACTGGTGACTTGTCCAGGGTGTACCCCGCCTCTGGCCCATTGACAGCTGAAGATAGGCACCAGCACCCCTCGCGACCCCAATAGGGATAAGCGTGTTGGAAAATGTATGGATGGATGGATAGAAGGTTTACTAAGGTTTAATGCGTTTTCACAGTGTTTTTTTAAAACACATGGAGCTTATAGGATAGCTCCCACTAGCTTTTTCGAACCATGCCATTGCTGATGTAATTCGAGTGTGTTTTTACGGTTATAATAAATGTTATCTCCACAAGTGTTTTATACATTGACAGGATTTTTAATGTTTGTGTTTTCTTGCATAGATCCAACGGGAATGCCTTCAGCAATCAGTATTTTGACCTGAAACATCACAGGTATCTCACCAACTCTGACATCTAAATCCAAAATGACTACCAATGGTATGAAACATAGTGAAAGCTACGGAATTAAACTGCTTTACATGTCAATGTTGTCATAAAATTTGTCTCACAAATACAGAGCTGTACAATAACGGTGAGCTAAGACGATCCATTATTGTTTGGATGCATGAAATACAGAGAAATACATTGTTATCTGCTTCCATTGTATATACCAATGATATGTCACATTCCATCTGTTTGGAATAATGACACCTTGTGGCTCAAATCGGTACAACAACTTGCCAATCAAAACATCTAATATGCCATTTTTAAATGGTGTGTCGCTGTTGGGAATTTTTACTCACACGAGATAGGTACATGATATTGTATTCTATTCTATTTCTGGTCTGCTTCTCTTACTGGCTTCCATGTTTGCAGGCTGCTGCTCTTTTGCCAAGATAAAATACAGAATGCTGTGCTCTGTGCTGTCTCATAAGATTGGCTGAGGAACCAGGAAGTAAACATGGCCTACATACTGCACTGAAGTATTTCCTTTAGGGCTGAGCCCTAAAGGAAATACTTCAGCCCTAAAGGGACTGACTGTACCTTTAGGGCTCAATCCGAATATCCTTAATAATAGCTCCTAGCTCCTGCTCCTGTTCATGGAACTTTCACGGAGTCAACAGTAAGAACTCATGCTCCTGTCCCAAATTCGGACAGCCTTTAACCCTGACGTCATTATGTGACGGAACGCACATGGACACTAAGTTTGTTACTTACAGCTCCTTTAATACTGCCTGAAAAAACTTGCAATCTAGGGAAGTCAGTGACTCCACATTACCCTAAAGTCAAAATTAAAGATGGCTGCACCTCATATGAAAGGAACTAAGAAAATTAAATAAATAAAAAGGGACTAAATTAAAGAACTGTTTAACTTTACTTTTGACTGTATAATAGATCAGTCACAAAAATCACAACGGACAACTATTGAGAATGATGGGAAGGGCTTTCCTCAGTCAAAAGGCCTACAAGTAGGGCTGGGCGATAGGACGATACATATCGTACGGACGATAGAAAAGTGTCTACAGTGCTAATTCTATTCTATCATTTCTATCGTTTCTAACACCATTTTATCTCGTATTCAAGCAAATATTTCCCAAGGTAGACTACGACGAATGTATTAGTGTAGTCACGTAGCCTACACACAGTTTAAAAGTGATAAACAAGATTTATTTATTTTAATTCACAAAGAAGCGCTGTCTTGTGGTTTTGCAACATGACGCTGCTTTACGGCTTTTGACTCACACGCGGGTTTGCGACATGCTTTACGTTAACTCATGAGAGCTGAGAGATGGAGACGCAGGAGGCTGAAGTCTTAAACCCGTGGTCGCAAAAAACAGAGACAGCTACGCAGGCAACACAAGATGAAGCACTTTTACCAAAAAGAGGGGGTACGTATGTGATTTGGTTACATTTTAGATTTAAGAAGTCCGACACGGAGCAGACGACGGTCATTTGCAAACTATGCTACAAGACTGTTCCCTCACCCGACGGCAACACGACAAACCTCTTCTATCACCTAAAGAAGAACCACGAAAAAGAATACATAAGGATCCAAAAAGTGCGAGGTAAAGCAAGTTGTGAAACAGCGAGAGGAAGTTGCAAAAATAAAAATCATAGCCAGCCAAAGATAACGGAGTCGTTAGCACGATGCACCCCGTATGAGAAAACTTCTCAGCGACATAAACAAATCACACTTGCCATTGCGCATTACATATGTAAAGGCATGGTCCCCATGTACGAAGTTGAGAAGGAGAGCTTCCGAGAGCTTGTCAAAGTACTTGACCCGAGGTACGTTATGCCCAGTCGCAAGCACTTCAGTCAAGTGGAGTTGCCTCGCTTATGTGACGCATGCCGGGCCAAAGTAGAAAAGGAGGTTTGCAGCGTGGCACATTACGCCTTCACAACAGACCTGTGGACAAGCAGGGTGACGCAGCCCTATATGAGCCTAACCATCCATTTCATCAGTGAAGACTGGACCCTCTGCGCTCGCTGCTTACAGACTGCCTACTTTCCAGATGACCACACAGGAGCCATGTTAGCCCAAGGTATGTTACAGGAGCAGTAATTGTGTCATTCTGCTATTGCTGCACATTTAATCTATTCATAATATTTATTTATATATAAATAAAAGCGTTTATCTATCTAGGTCTCAGAGATACACTGGAGTCATGGGGGCTGCAAGAATGCCACCTAGTCTGTGTCACCACAGATAATGCCACCAACAACATCACTGCAATGGAACTGAATGAATGGCAACGGCTACAATGCTTTGGTCACCGTCTCCAGCTAGCTATTGGTAAGTGTAATTTAAGTGTAATTTAGTGCGAGCATGAGTGCATCACTGAGGGAGCGTGTCTGTTTTTTCTGTGTATTATGTTATCTGTGTACTTCTTGAGCTGCTGTCTTTCTCAAATAATTTCACCATGGTAACAAGTGGTGACAATGACGATTCTTAATTAAACTTACAACAACAAAATATTAGTGAAATTTAACTTGTTTGTTTATCCTGTTTTATGTTTGATCAGCCTACACACAACACATTACTACTGAACAGGGTTTCGCCCAGCTAATGGAGTAATCCAAGCGGTGGGTCTCATAATAGATAACGGGAGTTGCGTGCAGATTTAATTAGATTTTATTATAAAATAAATGTATTTATAATTTACATCATAAAATTCACAATTGTTATTAAATTACATACATTTTTCTTTTATCTATACAGAGAACGCTTTGAAAGCTCTCACACCAGCATCTACAAAGCAGGCTGTGGAATGTGCAGTTGGGGTCTGTAAAAAGGTTGTGAGTGCATTCTCTAACTCGTGGAAGAGAAAACGTGATTTGGCCAAGGCTCAAGCAGTGCTGGGCTTGCCTCCCCATCAGCTTATCACTGAAACCCCCACAAGATGGGGTTAACGGCAGCAGATGATCCAGAGGTTCCTGGAGCAGGAGAAAGCTCTGTCACAGATCCTTCTTGCAGACAAGAAGGTGAGACGTGTACTGGACATTGCACAGATTCCTTGGATTCTGATTATGTTTGCAGCCTAGATTCACCTCCTGATGACAGTAACCCATTTCCTTTGCTATCTGACTTAGGCAAGAAATCTGGTGCCAAGCTGGCAAGATATGATGGTACTAGAGTCCATGAACAAAGCACTGGGTCCACTGTTCGAGTTTATTGATGCTTTATCGGGGGAGAAGTACGTCACCGTATCTTTTCTGAAACCAGTACTGCACCTCTTCAACAACGAAATACTGAGCCAGAAAGATGGGGACACAGAGCTCTCAAAAGCAATCAAAGAGGGTATCCTTAAGTACCTCAATGAAAAGTATGATGACTGTACCACCAACAACCTTCTAGACATGGCGACATTTGTTGACCCACGGTTTAAGACAGCCTACATGAAGGAAGAGAGGGTGGAGTTCATAAAGATGAGAGCTGCAGCAGAGCTGGTGGACATGGCAACGCCGGCCAAGACACCAGCCGCTCTCAGTCAAGCAGAGCATCCATTGAACGTGAGCTCTCCATGTATCTTCAGACTGGGCCTGATTCAGAGGCTGACCCTCTGGGATGGTGGAAACAACATGAGTTAAACTTCCCATTAGTGGCCAGGCTTGCTAAGAAGTACTTGTGCATTCCTGCTACTAGTTCTTCATCTGAATGGGCCTTCAGTGTGAGTGGGAACATTAGGCCCGTTTACACTACACCTAAAAAACCGAGCCATGCCGAGACCAGTCCGAGCTTGGTCCAGTTACCAGGCCGAGCCTCGTTTCTGACGACCGTTTACACACAACGCTATCTCGGTTCCTTGGTTGCTCCTCGCCCCCTAGTGGCGATCTGCGGTACTACCGCTCTCTGGGATTGAAGGCGGAAGCAGCGAAACACACACAGCTGCGCCCGTAACATTCAGGAAGTTATGCTTGATATTGTGATATTTCGGTGTTTGCAGAGAGTCAGGGGAAGAAGGCAACCATTGGTGAATTTACTTGAGAAAGTTGGCTTTTTTGGGAAGTGGATGAGACAAACGAACGTCTAAGGATTTACAGACGCCGGAAACAATGACAGACGCTGAGGTTCATTGCGCTGCTAAGCAGAATCATCACTGGAAACCGTGTGGCACGGTAAGGAAGCTAGTATTATTATGAATGTCTGAATGGAGTGTGAATCGGGACGTGCAGCCAGAGACGCCGGAAAACCCGCTGACAGTCAGCTGACTGTAAGGAGATGACGCGGTCTGCTCATGCGCTCTTCGTTATCAGAAACCGGGATAAAATAGAACCAGGCCGAGACCTACCCAAGAGCTGGTCTGCAGTTAGCGCGGTCCGGTTATGGTTAGTGCGGTCTGGTTCAGTCTGCTGACCGTTTACACACAAGAGTTATCTCGGTTACCGAGCTCGGACTGGTCTCGGCTCGGTTAAAAAAGTGTAGTGTAAACGGGCCTATTGTCACATGCAAGAGGTCATGTCTTAAGCCAAATACAGCTGACCAACTTGTCTTCCTCGCACTCAACCTATAAATTTGACAGAAACGACATTTCTACGTCGACAATGTATCCTTTATGTTTGCACTTTTTAGATGGTTGATGCCTTAAACAGTTTAGTTATATTCAACCCTGATTTATTTAATTTTGATCATTTATATTGCCATTATGGTATGCAAACTTTGCACTACAAGGTTAAAGATTTGAGAAACTTGAAAAACTGTTTATTTTTGTAACCAACTTTCATTCAAAATGTGTGCTTTTCTACTCAGAAACTTAAACTAAACATTAGTGCACTTTGATTTATTTATTTTGGCAATTTAATTTAAAGGCATACTATGCAACATTTTTCAGTTAATTAATGTGTTCCATACCGTTTTGGATGATTAAATGAGTCATTTCAGGTCGAACAAAGGTTTTCTCGGCCGCCCTGGGGGTCTGTGGGGGAAATACCGCACTTGCAATGCAAGAGCCCTCGGCTCGCACACACAGAAGTCTCGCTTTACGGCGAGAACTCCATGTGTTTTTGCCCTGCCATTCACTATATGCACGCGCGAAAGCAACAACAAAGAACCGCGTGTTAACGTCAAATAAACATGCAAGCATATCGAGTTTTATTATTATTATTATTTTTTATTTTTTTTTTATGTTGGCGAGACGCTACCGCGGCGGCCGCGGCGAGGTGGCGGCCGCGGCTGCGGCTTGGCGAGGCGGCGGCTGCGGCTTGGCGAGGCGGCGGCGGTAGCGTCTCGCCAACATAAAAAAAAAAAAAATAATAATAATAATAATAATAATAATAAAACTGGCGAGGCGGCGGCGGCAGCCGCGGCTTGGCGAGGCGGCGGCGGCGGCGGCTTGGCGAGGCGGCGGCTTGGCGAGGCGGCCGCGGCGGCCGCCTCGCCAAGATAGCGCTGCGGGAAGCTTGATGTTCATACCTTCACTGTGTTAGTCGTTGTTTGTACTGCCGTTTTTTCCACTTTTCGTTGCGTTCGCCTGTCTGCTAAGCTCAAAACAACCGCGCCTGTCTTGACGGAGAAACCAGAACAGCTGAGCATCTTTACGACAGTGCACTTTTACTTTCGCCCTCTGGGGGGAGCCTCGCTGGAAAATCAACCCCAGTTGCATAGTATACCTTTAAAAACATGTAGGATTTTGAAAAAAATGTGAAGGGTACTGTAGCGCTACCTCCGCCTCATTTTATGTATTTATGTTGCTGCACTACAATTTATTTTTCTAATTTGTGACAGTTCTATAAATGTCACTTCAAAATAAAGTTGGAAAAAAGTAAGCAATTATATTCTTTTGTCATATTTTTCAGAGATTGCTGAAAACTTACTTAATTGGGGCATATTGCGATATATATCTTTATTGTGATATAAAATATTCCATATCGCCCAGCACTACCTACAAGTAACAATTAGCAATTCCTACCAGCTGTCTGCCTTGCACATGCGGAACAGTTCTGTGTTCCAAAGTAAATGAAAATGGGGAGAATGGTGAAAGGGATACATAAAACATACCAAAAATGAGGGATCATGCTAAAGCCCCCAAACAATATTGTTTTTGTCTTACTTCTGCAAAAGTGTTTTTTTAATTGTCCATAAATGTGGTCAAGACAAAAAATAAAGTATTGAGGCATTTTATTTTGAGATTTTCTTTAATCGTTCACTGACAACCTGTTAAACTCTGAATGAGAAGTGTAGGGGATGAGTGGTATAATGAAAATCTCAAGTATGTTTAACTGAATAATTCAATTAAATTTTATGTATATAGCATCAATTCACATATACAAGTCATCTCAAGGCACACTTTAAAGTCAAATTAAATAAAATCAGACAGATTAGTTAAAAAGTTTCCTACGGAAATAATGAAATGAAATAATGAAAAAAAAAGGACATGGGCTTTTTGGTTACATAATATTTAAGATGTACCAGAGAACCCCTGAGGAGCCACATGGGAACCCACTTTAAGAAGAATACGTTCTCCTTCAAGGAACATTGGAGGGGGTGGGGTGCTGCGTTTTTTTAAACAGGCCATCTACACTTACAGGTTCTCCGGGCTTAAACTAAGTTTTAGAAAGGACAGAGCTCAATCATAGGAGCTTTGTGTGTGGGGAAAGAGCCAATGACTCGCGAGAAGTCAACCATGTTGTCTGACTGGAACTAGACGTTTTCTCGTGTGTGCGCGCGTGTGTGCGCGTGTGTGTGTGCCTCAATGCGAGCGCCCTAACGCTTTCAGGAAACGTTAGAAAACCAACGAAAGCAGCACGTAACTTCGTGTACTACGTCTGTCAAGAAAATCCTAGTTTTACCTTTTTGTAAATCTGCTTCCGTCTTCTTTCCTTGAAGCTACTCGAACATCTTTTTTTCTGTTCCTTCCACTCGACTCGGAATAAATCCTGTAAGACCCCGCTTATAGAGAGGGCTTCCAAACAAAATACTTTGTCCTCCTCGCAAACTGTGTTTGTAAAGTTTGAGTGAAAAAGAGTAGCATTAAATGGCAGGAAGCTATCCCAGACTGGCCTGCGCAAGAGAAACTTCCAGAGACCCCCCCACCACCTCCCCAAAGACCTCCTACATCTTTAAAAATCTTTTTTTCTCTCGCTTTTTTGTGCTCGGAAATCCCTCATCCCATGTTCCAACTTCCCTAAGGTTTTCTTGTCAAACCAACATAATTCATACAGAACACCATCTGATAGGACAAAAGAACAACTTAACACTACAATTAGAAAATTAAAATTTTAATATGAAATAGAATCCTAGTTTAAATATTTGTCATCTGGGCATTATTTGGAAGTTCTTAAAACATAAAACAGTCTCTACAGTTCCTCTGCACATTTTATGATGTAGCTGGTCTCTTAGTTTACAAAAGAAATTAGGTACTGAAACGGAAAAAGAGCAAAATTGCAAACGACAGAGGTTTTGTAAGCCCATCCCCTGCTGCCTTTAAATGCTGTCGGAAATAGGAGAGTCGCTGTGCATAAATAAGCTGTGGTTGCAAATAACTTTTAATAACTAACCTACTGGTTCCGCCAAGGACATGATCTGTATGAAACATTTCACGTCCACATTTTCTGTATATACAATATGAAATTGTACAAATTTTTATTTTGAAATACAAACACTGAGCATGACAATGTGGTGCCAAAGTCTGCAGTCCTACAGTTGTGATTTATTTATTTTGAAAGTTGTATGAAGCCTACTTAGTTTCATCATGAATAAAACAATATAATTAACTTGTAAAATAGAAAACAATATAGATAACTTATGTGTCATTGAAGCTTTATCAGATGCAGCATGTAAATTAAAGAAATAAGACCCACAAGAGTTGTCTTCTTTCATTTAAATGAATGAAGACAACTCTTTAAAAGCCACTACCCAGGCTACGTATAGTTTCACTAAATGTAAAACACAACAAAGCTGCTCCTTTTTGCAAAAAGGAACTTAATATTTTATTATGTAAAAAAATCTATTTATTAAAATGAAAGTATTAAAATGAACTACATCCTGAGAAATAATGTGTTGATTGACTACTACACCACTCACATTTACCATTGTTCAGTTCAATTCAATTTTATTTATATAGTGCCAATTCATGAAACATGTCATCTCAAGGCACTTTACAATATCAAAATCAATCAGATTATACAGATTGGTCAAAAAAATTTCCTATAAAAAGGAACCTTTTATAGGAAAAAAAGTCCCGACAAGCAGCATTCACTCCTGGAGAAGCGTAGAGCTACAGGGAGAGTCGTCCGCATTGTCCATGGCTTTGCAGCAATCCCTCATACTGAGCAAGCATGAAGCGACAGTCGAAAGAAAAACTCCCCATTAACGGGAAGGAAAAACCTCCAGCAGAACCAGGCTCAGTATGAACGTTCATCTGCCTCGACCGACTGGGGGTTACAGAAGACAGAGCAGAGACACAACAAGAGAGACAAACAAGCACAGAAGCACACATTGATCCAGTAATCTGTTCTACATTAGATGGTAATAGCGGATGATCTGTCTTCCCTGGATGATGTCACAGCTAACAGAACGCCATACCAGGTGTACCTACTATGAAGAAAAAAGAGAGAGAACAAAAAGTTAAAGCAGAAATGACGACAAGCATTGCAAAATTGAAGAACAGTAGAACTCAGTAGAGTGACAAAAATAGAAAAATAGACCCTGATGTCCTCCAGTAGTCTAAGCCCATAGAAGCACATCCCCATAGGTAGCTCAGAGTAACATGAGCCACTCTAGTTATAAGCTTTGTCAAAAAGGAAAGTTTTAAGATTAGTCTTAAAAGTAGACAGGGTGTCTGCCTCACGGACCAAAACTGGGAGTTGGTTCCACAGGAGAGGAGCCTGATAGCTAAAGGATCTGCCTCCCATTCTACTTTTAGAGACTCTAGGAACCACCAGCAGACCTGCAGTCTGAGAGCGAAGTGCTCTGTTAGGAACATACGGGGTAATCAGAGCTCTGATATATGATGGAGCTTGGTTATTAAGGGCTTTATACATTAGAAGAAGAATTTTAAATTCTATTCTTGATTTGACAGGAAGCCAATGAAGGGAAGCTAAAATTGGAGAAATATGATCCCTCTTGTTGATTTTCATCAATTCAATTACATTTTATTTATATAGCGCCAATTCACAACACATGTCATCTCAAGGCACTTTATAAAGTCCATTTCCATCAAATGTGCAGACAGATTGGTCAGAAAGTTTCCTATCTAAGAAAACCCAGCAGATTGCATCAAGTCTTGACAAGCAGCATTTACTCCTCCTGAAAGAGCATGTAGCCACAGTGGACAGTCATCTGCTTTGTCAATGTCTTTGCAGCAATCTCTCATAATGAGCATACATAAAGCGACGGCGGAGAGGAAAACTCCCCTTTAACAGGGAAACAAAACTTCAGGCAGAACCAAGGGATAAGACGGCCTCTAGTTCTTCCTGTTTGATTTCACTACGGCTTGCCTCACCCAGTTCGTAGATTGCAGTAAAGGAAGAAAACAATTATCAGAGACAAAACACTTAAAATATAGATACAGGGGTTGGACAATGAAACTGAAACACCTCTCATTTTAGTGTGGGAGGTTTCATGGCTAAATTGGACCAGCCTGGTGGCCAATCTTCATTAATTGCACATTGAACCAATAAGAGCAGAGTGTGAAGGTCCAATTAGCAGGGTAAGAGTACAGTTTTGCTCAAAATATTGCAATGCACACAACATTATGGGTGACATACCAGAGTTCAAAAGAGGACAAATTGTTGGTGCACGTCTTGCTGGCGCATCTGTGACCAAGACAGCAAGTCTTTGTGATGTATCAAGAGCCCCGGCATCCAGGGTAATGTCAGCATACCACCAAGAAGGACGAACCACATCCAACAGGATTAACTGTGGACGCAAGAGGAAGCTGTCAGAAAGAGATGTTCGGGTGCTTACCCGGATTGTATCCAAAAAACATAAAACCACGGCTCCCCAAATCACGGCAGAATTAAATGTGCACCTCAACTCTCCTGTTTCCACCAAAACTGTCCGTCGGGAGCTCCACAGGGTTAATATCCACGGCCAGGCTGCTATAGCCAAACCTTTCGTCACTCGTGCCAATGCCAAGCGTCGGTTTCAATGGCGCAAGGAACGTAAATCTTGGGCTGTGGACAACTTGAAACATGTATTGTTCTCTGATGAGTCCACCTTTACTGTTTTCCCCACATCCGGGATAGTTACGGTGTGGAGAAGCCCCAAAGAAGCGTACCACCCAGACTGTTGCATGCCCAGAGTAAAGCATGACTGAGCAGCTCCCTTCATGTCATGACTGCAATTAACTTTTCAAAAAGGAAAAAGAAGATGCGGCTTGGTCAGAACCTTCGTCAAGAGGAAGTAAGGCTTCAAACACCAAATCCCCTGACAAGAAGGGAGCTGCTCAGTCAAGTAGCTGGACTTTATGATCCTGGTGGCCTCGTCACTCCTGCAAAACAGAAAGGAGCTATCCTGGTACGAAGAGCATTTCAGGAAGCCAAAAGCAAAAGTTGCCCTACTAAAGATACATGGGACACAGCACTTTCAGAGGGGCTAAGGAAGGATGCAATTGAGCTATTCGAACAATATGTTCAGCTCTGCAGTGTCAAGTTCTCCAGGGCTCTAACCCCAACATGTCACGCAGGTGAGCCATATGCAGTCACGTTCTCGGATGGGAGCGAGCACGCCTACGGGGCAGTGATGTACCTGAGGTGGAGCATTGACCAAAAGCCTGTTGTTCGATTGGTGGAGTCTAAAGCTAAGTTGACCCCCTTGGATCACAAGGGTCATACCGTAAAGTCAGAAGTCTGTGGAGCCGTGTTTGCCTCCCGCCTGAAAAGGTACTTTCAAGCGCACAGCAGAATTAAAGTTGAAAGATGGTTCCACGTTGTTGATAGCCAGACTGTCCTTGGTGCAATCCAGAGGGAGAGTTATGGGTATCAAACCTTCTTCGCAAATGGGATTGGGGAGATCCAGAGTAACTCACAAGTCCAGGACTGGTGGTGGATTCCTGGGCCACAGAACATTGCAGACCTGATCACGAGAGGCGGGGGGCCCGGAGACTTAGATGAGGGCTCTGAGTGGCAGAATGGTCCTAAGTTCTTACACTTACCTGTGAGTAAATGGCCTATCAAATCTGCAAAGGAAGTTGCTACTGCTGCAAGGGAGAGCATCAATAAGCTGCACAAGAAAGCTTTTGTAGCTGTGTTGACGAGGTCCCAGACTGTAAAGCAAGCAGCACCTCAAGATCAGGGCCAGACTCAAGCTGGACGTAGGCCTGCAGTTCAGAATCTTGTTGACGTCACACGATTCGGTGACTTATCCAAACTTGTGAAGGTCATTGCCTGGGTCTGGAGAGCAGCAAGAAAGTTTCTTGGACCAAACCGAACCCTTAGAAGACCAAAGTGGGAGGTGGTCCGTTCGAGTGGCATAATAACGGTCAGAGAGAGGAAGGACTCACTGAGTGACCTTTTTCTTGCGGCACAAGAGGGCGCCAAATTCCCCAGCACGACGACTGACAGACTTGTCGTCTATAAAGCACAGGATACTGGACTTCTCGTCTGCGGGGGCAGGGTGCAGAGCTTTGAGGGAGTCCATGCCGCCGTCCCTCTCTTGCCTGGTGACTCATGGGTGGCCACACTGCTAGCTCGAGAGTCTCATAGTGAGGGTCATGATGGAGCAGCTGGGACACTGCTCAAGATGAGAAGGAAGGCCTGGGTCATCAGAGGAAGGAGAGTTGCACAGAAGGTTGTCGATGCGTGTCTTCATTGTAGAAAAGCAAAGGCAAGAAGGTGTCGGCAAATCATGGCTGACCTGCCACCTGAGAGGACTGAACCTGCTGCACCCTTTGAGTTCACAACTGTGGACCTCTTCGGACCATATCAGGTCAGGGATGATGTTAAAAGAAGAGTGGAGATGAAGGTGTGGGGCGTAGTCTTCTGTTGTATGGCTAGCAGAGCCATCCACACTGAATTGGCCAATGCAGTCTCCACAGATGCTTTTTTGATGGCCTATCAAAGGTTTTCAGCGATCCGGGGGCACCCGAGAAAACTTTGGTCAGACCCTGGCACCAATTTTATTGGTGCGAAGCCAGTCTTGGCAGATTTGCACAGATTCCTGAACAGCCAGAATAGAGTTGCTCTGGAAGAAACTGCTGCAAGGAACGGGAGTGTATGGGAGTGGAAGATCCATCCAGCAGATTCTCCACACAAAAACGGTGCTGCAGAGGCTGCTGTGCGCATTGTGAAGAGGGCGCTTAAGAGTCTGGGGAAGGGGTCCACACTAAGGTACAGTGAGTTTCCTATAGCTTTGTATTTGGCAGCCAACCTGGCAAATGAACGGCCGATTGATGCCAGGATGCAGAGCCAAGAGGACTGTATCCAGTATGTGTCGCCTAATTCTCTACTGCTAGGAAGAGCCTCCCAATGTGGTGATGTCAAGGTCTTTGATTTTACCAGTTACCCTTATAGGAGACTTCAAGAAATGCAGTCAGAAGTCACCAAGTTCTGGAAGAGCTGGAGCCAGCTTACCGGTCCCAACCTCTTTGTAAGGAGTAAGTGGCACACCAGTGAGAGGAATGTGGCTGTCGGGGACATTGTCTGGCTGTGCGACCAAAATGCGATGCGGGGCCAGTTCAAGCTCGGCAGAGTTGTTAGCACCAATCAGACAGGAATGGAGTTGTGCGGGACGTTAACGTGAGGGTTGTCCCAAGCTACTGTGTCCCAGTGGTGAGAGCCGTGGATGCAAGGAAGTCAAAGGCTGATGGGCAAAGAGAGGAGACTAGGGCAACAGTCCTTCGCAGGGATTTCCGGCGGCTTGTCGTCCTGTTGGCTGCCGAGGAGCAAGGGGGCCAGGGGGTTTGACTTTGGAGTGGCGACCTTCCCAGTGTGTTCACAGGAAAGCTCGAGTGGGAAGTGTCAAGTCAAATTACAGTTGAGATGAGTGCATTTTAATAAATATATAAAGATAGAACTTGCACTAAGGAGATCCAATACGGGTGTGTACAATTCACTGACGACAGTAGCGTCAAGCACCAAAACGGAGACAATCTGCTTAATTGCTGCCTGGTGCGCTCAAGAGCTCATGACGTCACGCACGCGGCGCATCCCTGAAGCACAGGTGTGATATCAGACCCAAGTAAGAGCAGAAGTTGTTTAGACACGGACGAGGATCCTATTAAAATTAATACCAACGCAGCAAAGTACTTTTGAACGTCTACAACGATTGGAGAGGCAGCCGGTAAGAAGCTAAACTTAAAATCTGTGCTACAGAGTTGCTACTGCTGCTGCTGAGACGTTCGGGAATGGTGTTTGTTTATGTGTTAGTGTGCATTAAAATGGATGCGTAGCTCTGTTTAATATTGCTTTGATTGTCTTGATGAAATGTGTGTTAGTATGGCCATAGGCTGCGTGTTTCTTAAATATTATTAGAAAGTGTTTGGTCGATTGGTGTAATAAGAGGGTCGGCTTTTTAATTGGGTTAACAGATTTAAAGGATAAATAAGTTAAATGGGGTTTGTGCAATTAAAGTGGCAATATGTGGTTTAGTGTTGGTGTTATTTATCAAGTAGCATTTTGTATTGAATGGAATATTTAAGACTGACATTTACATGTAAATATTTATGGATATTTATGTGATTATGCGATTACTTATGTGTGTATTTTTTGGTTGTTTAAAGGTTTTTTACCCGTTTGACCACTGCTAAAGAAAATAAAAGAAAAAGAAAGTGGAAAAGAAAACAAACTGAGTGGATTCCAATTTTATTCTCCATGTAGGCGGGTCAAAATCCCTTTCAAGTTGGGAAATCTGCAAAACTAAGCTGACAACTTGACAGTGCTAGATGGGCGCTAGCACTGTCAAGGACTACTGAACCATTCTGGAGGACCATGTGCATCCAATGGTTCAAACATTGTATCCTGAAGGAGGTGCCGTGTATCAGGATGACAATGCACCAATACACACAGCAAGACTGGTGAAAGATTGGTTTGATGAACATGAAAGTGAAGTTGAACATCTCCCATGGCCTGCACAGTCACCAGATCTAAATATTATTCAGTCACTTTGGGGTGTTTTGGAGGAGCGAGTCAGGAAACATTTTCCTCCACCAGCATCACGTCGTGACCTGGCCACTATCCTGCAAGAAGAATGGTTTAAAGTCCCTCTGACCACTGTGCAGGACTTGTATATGTCATTCCCAAGACGAATTGACGCTGTATTGGCCGCAAAAGGAGGCCCTACACCATACTAATAAATTATTGTGATCTAAAACCAGATGTCTCAGTTTCATTGTCCAACCCCTGTATATTTATTACAATTGGAATTCCAAGGGGAGACACACACTTACAACTTGTCCTAAAATCCCATTTTAGAAAATCACGGAATCCACCCTTCCGTGCCGGTTGCGAGCGCGTGTCTGCTCGAAACCACCCAGGGGCGCATTTTTTGATTGGCTGGCCCGCCCCTCATGGACTGTCCGGTGAGAGTGGGTTCCACACACACACTCAGTCACTAAGGCTCTTATCTTCTCCCAAGCAAAACATATCCGCATTCCATGTCAACTCAGGAACTAACTTTTAATCCATTGACCAGGTGTTTTTGGGATTCTACCAAGAAAAACATTAAGAACAATAAAAAAGCTTTGAAACTGTAAACCATCTTGAAGTTTACCCCATAAAACCTCTTGTGACTCTTAGTTGCATGGTATCCCACGAGACGGTTGGGTGAATTTATTGCTTTGAGTGAGTCTGGAGACTCCGTCCTCTTTTCACTTCAAGCCACACAGTCTAGGTGTAGTGGTATAGAAATATATGTATTGCTATATAAATAGCTTTCAGGTGCGAGGTTCCGGTTGGGCAAAGTGGGCGTGGTATATAAGAAGCCGCTGCGCCCAATCGAACACACAGGTCTTCCTCAAGCTTTGGCTGTGACTCGCGTCTCAGGGACTGACAGTCAAAAGGCATAACATCAGGTGCATGCTGCTCTGATCTTGTGGTGGTAGGTCTCCCCTCCCTTTGCACTATTGCTGCTTGTTCACAGAAGATCTAAATCCAGGTATGATTATAGGCAAAACGCTACTGTGCGGCTCTCCTCCTCGTCGTCGGTTTGTGTGTGTGTGCACGCGTACATGAGTTTGTCTGGATTGAGAGGTAAGAAGTAACGCTCATTGTTAACGCCAATTTGTTGCAGTTCTGTTAAATAGTGACTAACTTTTACAGGTCTCCCCATATTACCATTGCTGCTCTGTTGATATCCCGGATTTTGTGCATCATCAACCTCGGATTGTGGTGGCGGCTACACGCCCTAATTGAAGTGGTGTTTGGCGTGCGGCATTGGCGTGCGGCACCGGCGCGCTCAATTCACCTCCTGTTGCGGCGTGGCCAGAGGGTCGCACCAGATTCGGACATTTTAATTTGTGTTTTTTTATTTTTATGTTTGTTCCAGCCCTTTCGATTTATGACATAGCCTGACTATTGATTCATTTGGGCTGATATTATTTTCCTTTTGTTGTACATTTTGGATTGTTGTCTTTATTAATTGTTTCTTTTTTTCTCTCTCTGTTGGCAGTGCTGAGGCCCGGCGGTGGTGTTGGTGTGGTGACGGTGTCTTCTTTTTTTGTGCCGTGATTCCTGAGTTTGGGTTGTCTCACTGCGTCTGGTGCTTTACAGGGGTTTTGTTTGCTGTGTCTGGGCGGCTACTGTCCTATAGTGGCCCCTTCCGCCGGTAACCTCAGCTACTGTAGTTACTTTTCTTTTTTTCCCTTTAGCATTATAAAGAATTGGTTTTAAAAAGAATATTTTAAGAAGCATCTAATAAAAAGCTGTTTGTACATTTTAAAATTGCCTCAGATGTCTTAATCCATGCATGAATGAACTGGTGTGCCTTATCAAAAAGGAGAGTAATATTCCTTGGGTGAAATTCCCAAGGTGGCGTTGTGGAGCAATTTTATTTGGGTTTAGAAATTTACAATTTCTCGACTTCAATCTAGTCTCGCCACATAGGAATCCTTTCTATGTTATATGGTAATAGCGTATGATCTCTCTCCCCTGGATGATGTCACAGCTAACAGAACACCAGACCAGATAAACCTGCTATAAAGAGAAAATAGACAGAGAACATTAAGTTAAAAGTTGAAATAACAAATAATGCAAACTGAAGAACAGTTGGAGGACTCAGCAGTGAGAGAAAAAGTTCTTGATGTCTTCCCGCAGCCTGAGCCTATAGCAGCATAACTACAGAGATAGCTCAGGACCTAAGCTGCTCAAATATAAGCTTGTGATAATTATGGAAGAAGAAATTCAGGAACTTAAAGAGCTGGTAGCAAGCTTAAGAGCTGACAATGAGCAGTTACGACAAGGACAGGCTAGCTTAAGTGCTCAGCCATCCACTTCTTCAGCATTACCTAATGCCCCTCCTACATCTAGTCTCCCTGTAGCAGAGAGACTGATTTTTGTGCCTAGAGATAGGAAATGCCCCATCTTTAGAGGAAGGACAGGTATAGGCTTGAGTGAGTGGACTGAGGAAGCGAGGGTGTGTATGAGAGCCCGACATCTGTCTGTAGCTGACCAAGCGTTTTTCCTGTTTGATCACCTGGAGGGAGAAGCTAGAAATGAAATAAAGTATCGCTCTAGTGCAGAGAGAGAGGACCCTGCTAGAATATTTGAGATCCTACAAGAGTTGTATGGTTGTTCTGAGTCCTATGTTGCTCTTCAAGAGGCCTTCTTTTCTAGAAGACAACAAGAGGGAGAGAGTCTTCAGGAGTTCTCCCTCGCATTAATGGGCCTTATGGAGAGGGTAAAGCAGCGTGCACCTACTGGTATGTTGAATTCTGAGACGCTGTTAAGAGATCAGTTTGTTGAACAGGTGTTGGACAGTTCCCTGAGACGCGAGCTGAAGCAACTGGTACGCACGAGGCCTGAAAGCACTTTACTTGAGGTTAGGGCCGCAGCAATCCAGTGGGAACGCGAAGGGGTACCTCATGGTGGGAGAAGCCGTAGCCAGTCGCTTCCTTAAGTTTATGGCGTCTAGTATGGGGTACATGGTGGTCCTCAGGTAGCTTCTTTAACATCAGCAACGGAAATGAGTCAGATAAGAGAAATGCTAGAGTGTCAGCAAAAGCCGCTCCAGCAGCTTAGTGAGAGCATATCTCAGTTACAGAATTTCCACCGCCCTACTTATCCACGCACCACTGGTTCAGTAATCTGCAGGCGGTGCAACCAGCCAGGTCATTTTGCACGAGAGTGTGATGGGGTGCGTGTCTCCCGTCGAACCCAGTGTCCGCCAAATTCAGCTGCCCAGTCCCGTTCTGCTTCTGTGGCGGAAAACTAGTTCCCACCGAACTGCTGAGCCACAGTTTGGGTGGGGATGCTATTGGCTCACAAGCCACTATTGGAAGTTTGGGTGCTTCTAAGTTGATTTCAGATTGCCCTCATGCAGATGTAGTTATGGGTGGGGTGACAGTCCCATGTTTGGTGGATACTGGTTCGATGGTGTCCACAGTTTCTGAAAGTTTTTTTCGTCAGCATATGGAGTCTTGGGGTTCAGAGCACCTCCAGTCGTGTCATTGGTTGGAGCTTAGAGCTGCTAATGGTCTTAAGATTCCTTATATTGGCTATTTGGAACTTGATGTGCACCTCTGTGGTAAATTGATTCCCCACTGTGGTGTTTTGGTTGTGCAGGACCCTGGTGGTGAGTTCCCAGCTAAAGTCCCAGGTGTTTTGGGGATGAATGTGATCAGGAAGTGTTACCAAGAACTGTTTGGGCAACATGGTGTAGCTTGGTCTTCTGTGTCTGGTGTTTCCGAGGCCCCTCAGTCAGTCATGCAGGCACTGCAGCAGTGCCAGTCTGCCAACTCACGAGAGCCTCAAGGTAGTCCTGGAAGGGCTAAGGTCAGGGGTAAAAAGGGCTGTCGGATTCCTGGTGGGGTCATGAAGATTGTGGCTGCCACATGTTCTGATGTGTACTCAGGTTCTACTGTTTTGTTTGAGCCTTTAGAGTCTGGATTGCCTTCTGGTTTGCTTGCTTCCCCTGCCTTGGTTCAGGTAATCAGGGGTACAGCTTATGTGCCCATTATTAATGTTGGTACGACAGAGGTGGTGGTATATCCCCGCACTGTTGTTGGCACCTTAAATGTTTTCAATGTTGTTAGTCTCCCTGCAGGAATTACTGAAGTCCCAGCAAAGGTAGCTACGATGGTGTGCCAGACAGTCTCAGTTAATGTGCAACAGCAGGTGGAAGACCTGGATTTGTCCTCTTTGTCGGTGGAAGGACAGGGTCAGGTAAGGTCATTGCTTAATCAGTATATGACAGTTTTCTCCTCTCATGATGGTGACCTGGGCTGTACCAATGTGATAGCTCATGACATTCCTCTGGTTGATGATGTTCCAGTTAAACAACGCTATCGGCGTATTCCGCCTTCTGATTATGAGGTGGTGAAGGACCATATAAATCAGTTACTTGCTTCACAGGTCATTAGAGAAAGTAGCAGCCCATATGCATCTCCCATAGTCTTAGTGAGGAAGAAAGATGGGAGTATTCGTATGTGTGTTGACTATAGAAGACTCAATAGCAAGACCCGGAAAGATTCCTTCCCCCTTCCACGAATAGAAGAATCGTTGGATGCCTTGTCTGGTGCATGCTGGTTTTCTACCCTCGATCTCGCTAGCGGGTATAATCAGGTTCCAGTTGTGGAGGCAGACCGTCCAAAAACTGCCTTTTGTACTCCCTTTGGGCTGTTTGAATGGAACCGAATGCCTTTCGGACTCTGTAATGCGCCTAGCACTTTCCAACGGCTAATGCAGCGGATTTTTGGGGACCAACAGTACCAGTCTGTCCTGTTATATCTTGATGACATTGTTGTTTTCTCTTCAAGTGTGGATCAACATCTGGAGCGCTTGAAAGTGGTGCTGGGCCGACTTAACCAACAGGGTCTTAAAGCAAAGCTCAGTAAATGTTCCTTCTTTCAAAAAGAGGTACGTTATTTAGGACATGTGATCTCTGGTGAAGGGGTTGCTACAGATCCTAGTAAAACTGAAGTTGTAGCCAATTGGCCAACTCCCACTAAGGCCTCAGAACTTCGGTCATTCCTTGGTTTTGCCAGTTATTACCGTCGCTTTGTGGAAGGTTTTGCAAAATTGGCAGCTCCATTGCATAAAGCGGTGGCTCAGTGTGGTGGTACCGGTAAGAAACCTGATCGTGGACTTGTTGCATGCTGGACTGATGAATGTCAAAAGAGCTTTGAAGCCTTGAAGGCTAAGCTAACAACAACGCCAGTGCTAGCCTATGCAGATTTCACTCAACCATTTATCTTGGAGGTTGATGCCAGCCATGGTGGCCTGGGAGCAGTCCTCTCGCAAATACAGGCAGGCAAAGTGAGACCGATTGCTTATGCTAGTCGAGGCTTGAGACCCACAGAGCGAAATATGGCAAATTACAGCTCCATGAAGCTTGAGTTTCTGGCCCTCAAGTGGGCCATGACTGACAAGTTTAGAGAGTATCTCTTGGGAAACAAATGTATTGTATATACTGATAACAACCCTCTCAGCCATTTGTCCACTGCTAAATTGGCTGCCACTGAACAGCGGTGGGCTGCTCAGCTAGCCTCTTTTGATTTTGAGATCAAGTATCGGTCAGGGCGGTGTAATACCAATGCTGATGCACTTTCTCGTCAGCATCCACCTGATCCGCCAGATATGAAAGCAATGCTCCCAGGTACAGCTTTGCCTAAAGCATTGCAGGACGCTTTGGGGTTTGAAAAGGTTGAGGCAACCCAGGCAGTTGTTGCAGTTTTGCCGCAGCATACTACGGCTGAACTTTGTGCTTTGCAGCAGGCTGATCCATTTGTACAGGACTTGTTGGTGTTCTGGAAGAAAGGACAGCATCCCAGTCGAGAGGAACGAGCCCAGCTGTCCCCGTCCACTTTGGTTCTGCTGCGGCAGTGGGACCGATTTGTCGAGAGAGATGGAGTTCTCTATCGAAAGGTGTTTAGATCAGATGGTGGTGATGCTGTGTTCCAGCTTGTGTTGCCAAGTGTGCTAATTAAGGATGTTCTGACTAAAGTCCATGAAGAGCATGGTCACCAGGGAGTGGAGCGAACGTTGGCGCTCTTACGGTCCCGGTGTTATTGGCCTCATATGGCCTCTGATGTGGCTCAATGGTGCCAGGCGTGTGAGAGATGCCAAGTGGCAAAGGATGTTCACCCTAAAGCTTATGGCTATATGGGACATTTACTGGCATCACGTCCTAATGAAATTTTGGCCATTGATTATACCACCTTAGAGCCCACCCATAATGGCTTGGAAAATGTTTTGGTCTTGACGGATGTTTTTAGTAAATATACTGTTGCTGTCCCTACACGGGATCAGCGAGCGGCCACTGTGGCTAAGGTTTTGGTGTCTGAATGGTTTTACAAGTTTGGTGTTCCTGCTCGGTTGCACTCCGATCAGGGTCGTAACTTTGAGAGCTTGCTTATCCAGCAGCTGTGTAATTTGTATGGCATTGTAAAATCACGCACCACTCCTTACCATCCAGAAGGAAATGGCCAATGTGAGCGCTTCAATCGGACGCTGCACAATCTGTTAAGAACACTGCCTGTGTCCCGAAAAAGAGATTGGCATGCCTGTTTGCCCCAGGTTCTTTATTGTTATAATACAACTCCTCACCAGTCTACTGGAGAGTCACCATTTCTCTTAATGTTTGGGCAGGAACCTAGATTGCCCCTGGATTTTCTTTTGGGTAGAGTCGAGAGTCCAGTTGGTGGTTCTGTCCATGAGTGGGTTCAAGAACATCAAGCTCGGTTGCAGGTAGCCTTTGATGGGGCTAGAGAGCACCTGAAACATGCTGCAGATCGCCGAAGGCAGACTCATGATACTCAGGTGAAACATCGGCCATTAAAGGAAGGGCAACTTGTGTTTTTGCGTGACTTTACTGCTAGGGGGCCTTATAAGACAAGGGACCAATGGAGCTCTGTGAAGTACGAGGTATTGAGGGCACCAAAGGAGGGCGGCTCTGTTTACACCATTGTGCCTCTGGATGACCAGACTAAAGTAAGACAGGTGCACCGTACCATGTTAAAACCTGTGGTTGGTGTTGTTCCTCCTGATCACATCTCTCCCCATAACTTGCCTCCTGTAGAAAAGGGACTGTCTGAAGATAGTGGCCCCGTTGATTACGATCTGTTTGTTTGTGAACAGCAACCCCTTGTGGTTGCTTCTGCCTTACCTTTGGGTAGGTTGCTGCTTCAAACTCCATCCCAGGAACTTGGGCCACCTTCTGAACCTGCTGCATCTATTGAACCCTCTACATCTTTGGCTGTTCCATCTACCAGCTGTGCTGACCCAATGGCCCTACGTCGCTCCAAACGTCCAACTGCTGGTCAACATACTAATGTGCACCATCTCCCACGGCCAGCAGGAGACATTCATCCTGGGGGCTCTTCTGCATCTTTGTCAACTGTGTCAGCGTTGTTTAGACCTTGGAACTGATTTTATTAGTTTTGAATCAGCCATCGTCGGGTCGACGATGCAAGAAGGGGGGGGGGGTAGAATGTAGTGGTATAGAAATATATGTATTGCTATATAAATAGCTTTCAGGTGCGAGGTTCCGGTTGGGCAAAGTGGGCGTGGTATATAAGAAGCCGCTGCGCCCAATCGAACACACAGGTCTTCCTCAAGCTTTGGCTGTGACTCGCGTCTCAGGGACTGACAGTCAAAAGGCATAACATCAGGTGCATGCTGCTCTGATCTTGTGGTGGTAGGTCTCCCCTCCCTTTGCACTATTGCTGCTTGTTCACAGAAGATCTAAATCCAGGTATGATTATAGGCAAAACGCTACTGTGCGGCTCTCCTCCTCGTCGTCGGTTTGTGTGTGTGTGCACGCGTACATGAGTTTGTCTGGATTGGGAGGTAAGAAGTAACGCTCATTGTTAACGCCAATTTGTTGCAGTTCTGTTAAATAGTGACTAACTTTTACAGGTCTCCCCATATTACCATTGCTGCTCTGTTGATATCCCGGATTTTGTGCATCATCAACCTCGGATTGTGGTGGCGGCTACACGCCCTAATTGAAGTGGTGTTTGGCGTGCGGCATTGGCGTGCGGCACCGGCGCGCTCAATTCACCTCCTGTTGCGGCGTGGCCAGAGGGTCGCACCAGATTCGGACATTTTAATTTGTGTTTTTTTATTTTTATGTTTGTTCCAGCCCTTTCGATTTATGACATAGCCTGACTATTGATTCATTTGGGCTGATATTATTTTCCTTTTGTTGTACATTTTGGATTGTTGTCTTTATTAATTGTTTCTTTTTTTCTCTCTCTGTTGGCAGTGCTGAGGCCCGGCGGTGGTGTTGGTGTGGTGACGGTGTCTTCTTTTTTTGTGCCGTGATTCCTGAGTTTGGGTTGTCTCACTGCGTCTGGTGCTTTACAGGGGTTTTGTTTGCTGTGTCTGGGCGGCTACTGTCCTATAGTGGCCCCTTCCGCCGGTAACCTCAGCTACTGTAGTTACTTTTCTTTTTTTCCCTTTAGCATTATAAAGAATTGGTTTTAAAAAGAATATTTTAAGAAGCATCTAATAAAAAGCTGTTTGTACATTTTAAAATTGCCTCAGATGTCTTAATCCATGCATGAATGAACTGGTGTGCCTTATCAAAAAGGAGAGTAATATTCCTTGGGTGAAATTCCCAAGGTGGCGTTGTGGAGCAATTTTATTTGGGTTTAGAAATTTACAATTTCTCGACTTCAATCTAGTCTCGCCACATAGGAATCCTTTCTATGTTATATGGTAATAGCGTATGATCTCTCTCCCCTGGATGATGTCACAGCTAACAGAACACCAGACCAGATAAACCTGCTATAAAGAGAAAATAGACAGAGAACATTAAGTTAAAAGTTGAAATAACAAATAATGCAAACTGAAGAACAGTTGGAGGACTCAGCAGTGAGAGAAAAAGTTCTTGATGTCTTCCCGCAGCCTGAGCCTATAGCAGCATAACTACAGAGATAGCTCAGGACCTAAGCTGCTCAAATATAAGCTTTGGATCTCTGATGTATTATGGAGCTTGATTATTAAGGGTTTTATATGTGAGAAGGAGTATTTAAAATTGTATTCTTGATTTAACAGGAAGCCAGTGAATGGAAGCTAGAATAGGAGAAAGATGATCCCTCTTGTTGATTTTTATCAGAACTCTTGCTGCAGCATTTTGGATCAGCTGAAAGTTGGGAACTGCATTTTGTGGGCTTCCTGACGGTAAAGAATCACAAGAGTCCAGCCTTGAAGTAATCGATTTATTGCACTTTAGGCTTAAGCACATATCTTGTTAAAATGTTAACAGATTTTTGTAGCTTCCATATTATTTTTAAGTACCTTTTACAGCGCAATTCAATATTAATTAAAGTAATTGACTCTTGATAATTACAGTTATTTACAGTAGTATTAGCTAATTTAAATATACAGTATATGACCATTTAGTGAACAAATAATGCAAATAGATTAACATTTAAACAAAAAATATTTTTTGAAGAAAACTTTTTTTTATTTTCAAATGGATATCAGTGCTGCATTTGATACAGTTGATCACAATATTCTCCTACAAAGACTTGAACATACTGTAGCGATTAAGGGGAAAGCATTAGGCTGGTTTAAATCTTATCTGTCGGACAGATTCCAGTTTGTTCATGTTAATAATAAATCTTCCTCAAACTCTAGGGTCACCTGTGGAGTACCACAGGGTTCAGTCCTTGGACCAATTCTCTTTACTATATATATGCTTCCGATCGGCAAAATTATCAGACAGCATGGGATTAATTTCCACTGTTATGCTGATGACACCCAGCTATATTTATCCATAAATCCTGATGAATCCAATCAATTACTTCGACTGCAGTCATGTCTTGATGACATCAAAAGCTGGATGACTTTAAATTTCCTGCATCTAAATTCTGACAAGACCGAAGTTGTAATCTTTGGACCAGAGTCCTCTTAACCAATCACTTAATCTGGGTGGCATTAACTTGGCCTCTGGTAATAAAGTTAAAAACCTTGGTGTTATTTTTGACCAAGACATGTCATTTAAATCCCATATTAAACAGGTTTCCAGAGTTTTCTTTTTTCACCTCCGGAATATCGGCAAAATTAGAAACATTCTGTCCAGGAGTGATGCTGAAAAACTAGTCCATGCATTTGTTACTTCAAGGCTGGACTATTGTAATTCTTTACTATCAGGAAGTCCACAAAATGCAGTTCAAAGCCTTCAGCTGATCCAAAATGCTGCAGCAAGAGTTCTGATGAAAATCAACAAGCGGGATCATATTTCTCCAATTTTAGCTTCCTTTCATTGGCTTCCTGTTAAATCAAGAATAGAATTTAAAATTCTCCTTCTAACGTATAAAGCCCTTAATAATCAAGCTCCATCATATATCAGAGCTCTGATTACCCCGTATGTTCCTACCAGAGCACTTCGCTCTCAGACTGCAGGTCTGCTGGTGGTTCCTAGAGTCTCTAAAAGTAGAATGGGAGGCAGATCCTTTAGCTATCAGGCTCCTCTCCTGTGGAACCAACTCCCAGTTTTGGTCCGTGAAGCAGACACCCTGTCTACTTTTAAGACTAATCTTAAAACCTTCCTTTTTGACAAAGCTTATAACTAGAGTGGCTCATGTTACTCTGAGCTACCTTTATAGTTTTACTGCTATAGGCTTAGGCTACTGGAGGACATCAGGATCTAATTTTCTCACTCTTTAGAGTTCTACTGTTCTTCAATTATGCATTACGTGTTGTCATTTCTGCTTTAACTTTCTGTTCTCTCTCTTTTTTCTTCATAGTAGGTACACCTGGTCTGACGTTCTGTTGACTGTGAAATCATCCAGGGAGGACAGATCACCGACTATTACCATCTAATGTAGAACAGATTACTGGATCAATGTGTGCTTCTGTGCTTTTTGTCTGTCTTGTTGTGTCTCTGCTCTGTCTTCTGTAACCCCCAGTCGGTCGAGGCAGATGACCGTTCATACTGAGCCCGGTTCTACTGGAGGTTTTCCTTCCCGTTAATGGGGAGTTTTTTTCCCACTGTCGCTTCATGCTTGCTCAGTATGAGGGATTGCTGCAAAGCCATGGACAATGCAGACGACTCTCCCTGTGGCTCTACGCTTCTCCAGGAGTGAATGCTTCTTGTCGGGACTTTGAAGCAATCAACTGGTTCCCTTATATAGGAACATTTTTGACCAATCTGTATAATATGATTGAATTTGACTTTGTAAAGTGCCTTGAGATGACATGTTTCATGAATTGGCGCTATATAAATAAAATTGAATTGAATTGAATATATTTCCTGGATTGATATTTTTGCAGAGTTTACTGTGTATTTTATGTCAACATGTTAATTTCTACGACATGTCACAACCAGGTGGCTTTCTCTTAATCCAGCTATCACCTGGCTAATGCAAACCTGGACTGCCGTGAAATCTTACTTCATTACACAAAGGAAGGACGCAATATGGTGCCGGCTGTCATTGCTTGCCGTCTTTCAGTTCTAAAATGATTTTGTATTGTGATCTTAGTGGTGTCTTTGATTTCCATATTTACCCATTCCTTGCTGGTGTATGACCAACGGACCCTCCTTAATATTGGTGACTCGCTGTTGACGCTCCCCTGCACGGGACAGCGATCTGGAGGATTCCCACCTACTCTGGAGTCGGTATTGAAGTGGTCTCAAGCGCGACAAGCTCTCTGGAAAGTGCGTGTGGTTCAGATCTCATTTACGACGGGCCCATATCGCCTGCGACACTGACAGCGTTGGTCCCACTTATGCCCTCAAGCTGTGCTCCCTTCTTCCTGTTTATGCGACTTCATCGGAGCACACTCAGCTACCGCTGTATTATTGGTCTCTTTGGGAAGGCCGCATGATGGGTCGTGGAGCAAATCTGGATTATCTACAATTAGTGCCCAACCAACACACAACTAAGGATGTGCAGATAATTAATTTAGCTCTCTTGAATGCAAGTTCCATTTTAATAAAACATACATGCTCCCAGACTTCTTTGACACTCAACAGCAGGACCTTATATTTTTAACTGAGACTTGGCTATGTGTTGGTGAAGTGGCCCTTTTTTTGGAACTTTGCTCACCAGAAACTCAGTTTTTTGAGTTCTCCCAGGTTGTCAGGGAGGGGAGGTGGGGTAGCCACTGTTATCAAAAACTCTTTTAAGCACAAACAGTTACAAAGTCCTAATGTCTTTACCTCATTTGAGTCCAAGCTTTTAACCTTAGGTTGTCCTGTGGTTCTAATTATAATGGTTTATCGCCCACCAAAATACAATGATCTTTTCATTTCTGAATGCTCAGACTTCCTGTCGTGCGTCATTGCTCATTACGACAGAATTTTAATAGTTGAGGATTTAAATATTCACTTATGTTGCAAAGATAAACCTCTGGTCAAAGACTTTCTTCACCTTTACTAGAAGTGGCATGCTGCCACCACCTCTGAGACAGGCCCTTATCAGTCTATTTCCTAAGAAAGGTAAAGATCTGGATGAATGCAAGAATTACCATCCTATTTCCTTAATGCCAATAGATCTTAAGTTCTTTTCAAAAATTTTGGCAAACCGATTAGACAGCGTAATTACTTCATTGATTCATACTGACCAAGTGGGATTCATTCGTGGTTGTAGCTCCTCATATAATATTAGACGCCTTATAGATGTTATGGTGGCTGATGCCCAGTTCCCGGTTGCTGCAATCTCTCTAGATGCCAAAAAGGCATTGATATTTATTTGGTAGCACCTTTATAAAATGGATTCATGTATAAGCATCCAGAAACACCAGTACAGACAAAGGGGACAAAACAGCTTATTGCCAAACAGCTTATTGCCCCTCCACTGCCTTCTATCCAGGTGCATTTTGGTGGCCTCAACAAGGTATTCTGTATTTGGGTATTTGGTTTCCCAGACAGCTTAAAGATTTGGTGAAAGTCAATTCTGATCCATTATTACAAAAATGTCATGTGATGTTGAAAGATGGACAACTCTTGTCTATGGCATGTAAAGTTAACATCTTGAAAATGAACTGTGTTCCCAAGCTTAATTATCTTTCGCAGTCCCTCCCCTTAGAAATTCCCCACTATTATTTTAAAAGCTTCAACAGAATATCCAAGACTGGAATGGAATGGAATGCAATGGTAAAAAGCCCCGTTTGAACCATAGCAAGTTACAAAGATTGGCTGATAAAGGAGGCTTAGGGCTACTAAAGATGTTATTTTACTATTATGCTTTTAATTTAAGGCACCTGGCCCATTGGTCTCTACCTCCTGAAAGAGCCCCACCGTGGTACTGTATGCAACAAACTGTTGTTGCCCCTCTGTCATCCATGCAAGTCTTGTCTACTAAATTAAGTAACAAAGCAAAAACACATCTAATAATTGCTCATCTTAAATTACTTTGGAATATGGTCGCCTGAATATTTAAATTTCATCCCTTTCTAAATGTCTCTTCCAGTATTTGGTTAAATCTTAAATTACAAATTGGTAAATTTCCCATTTATTGGAAGATAGGGCAGGAGAAAGGTGAGGTCACATTAGGGGATCTGTTGGTGTGGCGGTTTAGTATCCCTAAATCCTACTTTTACAGGTACCTGCAACTCCGATTTATGTTGGGGGGAGGGGGGGGAGCCGCCACATCAGTTCCCCACAAGGCAGAGCCCTTAGAAAATCTTTTAAAGAGTTTTGGAAAAGGACACCAAGCAGCTGTCTATGATTCTATGCTGATTCAGACTCCTGGTAATGGGCCCATTGCAGCTCTGCAGAAGATTCAATTCAATTGAATGTTATTTATATAGCGCCAATTCATGAAACATGTCATCTCAAGGCACTTTCCAAAATCAAATTCAATCAGATTATACAGATTGGGTCAGATTATACAGACTGGGTCAGACTATACAGATTGGTCAATAAAATGTTGTGCCATATTAAAGCCATGATGAAATAATTGATGTCAGATTGAATTCTGGCCATGCAGCCAGTAGACAACTCAGAAGGGGGTTTCAGAAGAGTTTCATGCTTTCAGGCTGGGATGGCCTCTCTTCACGGCAGGGTGCCTACTGTAAACTCACACCACTCCCACAGACAAAACGTCAGAGCACTTCTGACCAGACTCTCAGAAGACCACTGCTTTTCTCCTGGAGCCCTCGAGGAGAGGGGGGCTGCCACCCAGCCTTCACTTTCTTCTGCCTGAGACAAAGGAGGAAGGAGGCTGGCCTGAACCATGAGGGCTCACGGGCCCAAAAGACAGGAGCCAGCACAGGGGAGAAATCCCTCGTTGCCCGGGGAATATAACCGGGCAACTCAGAGTTAAGTCTGATGTCTTAACTTCAGCGTAAAACGCCAGAGTGAGAATCCCTCCATGCCAAAAACAGCTTTGTTTATTTCTTCTCAGCCTTTACAGGAAAGCGGATTCCAGACGGAGCTGAAAAGCCGGCAAAGGACCCACTTTTGCATGCTGAGGAAAACCTGCTGAAATCATGACTGCAACCGGGTCAGAGGCTGCCTGCAGGACATCCAGGCCTCGACCGATGCTCCATGCTTCGGCAAGCTCATGGCCACATTGCTGCTGCTAAGCCGCTAGCCCGCTGCTGAACAGACCAACGATTTTCCCTGCTTTTCAGTGCTCTTTTCCATGGATGGCCAAAGTGGATCGAGCTCACATGAGGCACCGACAGGTTGGACAGAGAGACCCAAAGGGAAAGGTTACATGGTCATTGGGAAATGTTTGTGTAACACATTCACATGGTGTCTTTAAAGAAAGGGCTAATGTAATTAGCTCATGCTAGCATCCTGTTCCATGGCATTGCTGATATGATTCAAGTGTGTTTTATGGTTATAACAAACGTTATCTCCACAAGGGTTTCATACATTCATACACTCATTATGGCTAAAAATAAAGCTGAAGTCTTTAAAGTTAGCGCCAAAATCCGCTAGCCAAAATGCTCTTAGCTTCTGGTAATTTCCGGTTCCGGACATTCACAAAAGCCGTTTTAAAGCATAAAGCTTGCTTGGTTTCACTCCGCAATCGTTCGGTAGTGCTATGAGCCTTATTCCCGCATTAATATGGAATATTAATGTCGATTTAAAGGTGTTTTGGTTAACTTTAGGAGTAAGCGATTTTAGCGACCGATCGCCGCAGCGACCCCTAGCGCCCAGAGGTAGAATTGCTTTGATAAAATCAAGCGCTCCTAAAGGAAATGATTTTACTGAGCAAATCATTCTTTAAAATGTTATTTTCTCAAGTAATTATTTGTGTAATTTGCATTGTGAATGGGTTGAAACACATGCCAAATGTTGTTCTGAATTAGTGAAGCTAATTTAACCTCAATTCACATTCTTTAAGATGAACTTTGGGTCTTTAACTTAAACAACATGTTATTTAATCAAATAATGTTTAGTTTAACTCATGATTCGCATGGTGAATGGATTGAAGACATAACAAATGTTTTTCTAAATTAGTTAAGATAATTTAATTCCATTCCATGTACTTTAAGTCAGATCTGCAGTGAACAATGATTCGCGGAATTATTCTGATTATGATCAACCACTTTTGTTTTGTCTTTTGTTCTGTTTTTGCATGTAAATAGTTCCTTAGCTTAGCTTCTTTTATCTTCATTTTGCTTAGTAGTTTAGTTAAGTGTCACTAGCCTAATAGAGAGGATTTGTTCATCGAAATATAGTGTTAATTCAGATAAACAGTATTATATAGTGATGTTCTCTGGATGTTCATTTTATTTCTGTTATTAAATTCTTGAACATGAAGAGAAGTTGTCACTCATTTATTCTATGTGTGTGCAGAGTTTGCTGTCAAAAGATCGCTAGTGCTCGAATTCATCCCTTTCAACCATTGTCCTGATATCAGCTTAAGAGCTGATCATCACCAGACAATACTTAACAGGCAGAGAGTTAATTAATAAACATTAAATAACTTTAAACAGTGTATAATTGCACAACACTAAGGAAACCAAGTAGATTGAATCAAGTCTTGACAAGCAGCATTCATTCCTCCAGAAAGAGCGTAGATCCACAGGGAGAGTCGTCTGCATTGTCCATGGCTTTGCAGCAATCCTTCATACTGAGCAAGCATGAAGCGACAGTGGAAAGATAAACTCCCCTTTAACGGGAAGGAAAAATCTCCAGCAGAACCAGGCTCAGTGTGAACGGTCATCTGCCTCGACCAACTGGGGGTTAGAGAAGACATGGGAAAGGGATCTGTACTTTACATTTAGTGATGAGGATTGGAACAGAATTTGTAGGAATATTAGAGTAGTTTTGAGGGATGCAAGAGTACACGTTATTCAATTCAAAATTATGCATTGTTTTTAGTGGACTCCCTGTAGATTATATAGATAAGGATTATCGTCCACTCCACACTGCTGGCGATGTAAGTCTGAGGAAGGCACTTTAATTCATGTTTTATGGTCATGTCACAAAGCCCAACAATTCTGGACCAACGTTTATGATAATCTATATGAGATTACAAAAATGCAAATTCCATTTAATACTAGATTATTTGTTTTGAGTGATCATTCAGTTCTGACAGGACAGGATGAACATGTTGAAAGTTTTATCCAGTCTAGTATTATGATTGGCAGACAAATACTTGTCAGGGGATGGAAGACAGAGGGGGTTCCCTCTATGCAAGAGTGTGCTGTGGAGATGGCACTAGTTTCAGCATTTGAAAAAAAAGTCATATAAACAGATGTGCACATAAATGGTGTGCAGGTGCTCATGCGCTATCGGGGGGAAAAAAGCGTACCAGATAAAAGGCCGTAACGCTCATTTGCTCAAGTTTTGGGGATGTACAAGTGCAGCTGTTGTGCAGGATAGTCCTGAGCCACTGTTTTAGAACGTTGCCAAAATTACTTTGGTGTTCCACCACCTCCAAAGAAACGCTAGACTGAGTCTGAAGAGCAAAAAAGCATGTGTTTTCGGAAAAGTGGCTGCAGGAGGTGAGATGTGGTGCAGAATATGCTGTGAAAATCCCATTCTGGCAGAAAAACACAGCTCTTTTTATACAGGCACCAAAAATATCCAGCTTTTGATAAGCATGCCAACAACACCAGAAAATAGTTCAGATAATTGAAAATGAAACCAGATGCAGCCAAGACCAGATGCCAAGTCCAATTGACAAATGGAAAGAAAAACTGAATGACGAACAGCATCAAGCACTGTGTAATGTTTTCCTTTTAGCCTTTCACAAAGCAAAACATGGACGTCCTTTGCGTTCATACGAGGAAGATATTCCGCTTCTGAAGAGGCTTGGAGTTAACGTTGGGAACACGTATCATTCTTGAGAAGGGGGAGCTGTATCATGTAGTGCATCGCACAGACAGATTTGAAACTAAAACTGGAAACAGCTGAATTTTGGGGTGTGCTCTTTGATGGATCCGAAGATATGACAAAAACAGAACAGGAAATTGTCTTCATCGTTTCTGTATCCAGCAACGGACATTTCAGATCAGATTTTCTTGGATTAATTCATCTGGGGGCTAATTGCACGTGACAAGGACATTTAAAGCTTCTAGAACTAGAGACATAGTTGGCATAAATATGTGCATGCTGAAAGAACTCAGTTCCACGTTATTAACACCAGTAACTTGAATTGTCAATCTCTCCATTATTGAGGCAGTATTTCCAAGTGTGTGGAAGTCAGCTGCTGTTGTTCCAGTTTTCAAAAATGGAGATCCATTGTCAGCGGACAATTACAGACCGATCAGCATTTTACCTAGTGTCAAAACTTGCAGAAAAACTGATTGCCCAACAAATAATAACACATTTAAATACCACTACATTTCCCCTTCATTCAATACAATTTGGTTTCAGAACTCAACACTCCATGGAAAATGCTAATTTATTTTTCATACAAAATATCAAACATTCACTGGATAAAGGTGGCGTGGTTGGAGCTGTGTTTCTCAATCTAAAAAAAGCCTTTCACATTGTAAACCATAAAATATTATTAACCAAACTAAGAAAATTGAACTTCTCGTCAGATGCAATAAAATGGATAGAATCATATCTATCAGGATCAGTGATTACCTTTCACCGCCTCTCGCCATGTTTCCAAGGGTACCTAAAGGTTCTATTTTGGGGCCTCTGCTATTTTCTCTATATATAAACGACCTCCCCTCAGTTTGTTCAGACGTCTGTATCCAGATGTATGCAGACGATACAGTAATTCATACCCATGGTAAAAATACAAAACAAGTTGCTGAAAAACTTACACAGTCTATGGCCTATGTTTCTGAATGACTGAATCAA
Source organism: Fundulus diaphanus (assembly GCA_037039145.1). NCBI lineage: Eukaryota > Metazoa > Chordata > Actinopteri > Cyprinodontiformes > Fundulidae > Fundulus > Fundulus diaphanus. The sequence goes on from CM073136.1 coordinate 2,083,319, forward strand.
TCCTGCTTAAAACTTAATGTATATAAAACAGTTTCAATGTACTTTTCTAAATCCAACAGTCCAAATCACGAGGAAGATATTTATGTGACGGGAAAGAATAAAAGTTGTGTCAGAATTCAAATACCTAGGCATCCTAATAGACTCTAAACTAACCTTTAAATCCCAGATAAAAAAGGTGTGCAATAGAGTCAAATTTAATATCGCAAATTTCCGTTTCATAAGATCACACTTGTCACTTCAGGCAGCTAAAATGTTCATATACAGTATGGTTCATACACTCTTTTCAAAAAGCATCTAAAAAAACTGGCTCATAACACATCAGATATGTCAGAATTAATAGAATGTGTCTTCCATAAACCTAGTCTACTATTTATATATATATATATATATATATATATATATATATATATATATATATATATATATATATATATATATATATATATATATAGTATAATTATTTTTATTTTAATGTTTTATTTTATTTTTTAAATTTGTAGTCTAGCGAACATGAACTCTGTATTTGTCAACAAGATTTGAAGGGTTATACGTGTTTTATTTCTTTTTATATTTGTATTGTTCACTGTAAAATTCTTACTGTTGTGTTTTTAGGTAGACAATTTTAAGATCTGTCCAGGGACAACAGATTATAAATAGCCTTTTGGCTAATACTGGTGCATTTGCAGCAATGCTAATTAATGTGCACTGTCCCTGTCAAATAAATAAATAAAATAAAAAACATAGTGGATGGACCTGTGCAACTCTTCCATACTTGCTGTTTAATAGAGTGGAAGACGAAGTTGGCCTCCGTATCCGAGATACGGAGACACGTGCGGGGTTGAGGTGAGTTTACAGCCAAGTTCGGGAACCTATCCGGGGGGAGTGGAGCAGAGAGGCGGACTCAGCGGGTGACTTTCCGTGATGGTAGCAGGTGACTGAGCGGCTGGTGGGTCGGAGGAGTGAATCGGGGTCCGAGCAGCACCGATGGTGTGCTTGGGTGAAAGTTGTTTTCTTTCCATCTAGAGATGCCAGGATGAGCGGACAGCTTGGAGGAATGACCCCAGTGGATGTCATGGGAACGAGCAGCGCGGGGAACGTAGGTTCGGTTGGGGGGCTAAATTGTTATGGTCAGTCCAGATAATGACGGGCTGCTTTGACCCCTCTGACCAGTGACGCCACTCTTTTAGTGCTAGTTTGATGGCTAATAGTTCTCTGTCTCCCACATCATAATTCCGTTCGACCAGGGACAGCCGTCGGGAGAAGAAGGCGCAGCAATGGAGTCTTTGGTCAGAGTCTAAAGGCTGGGAGGGAATCGCACCCACCCCGGTGTCAGAGGTGTCGATATCTAACGTAAATTGCTTTTGAGGATCCGGATTTAAAAGGATGGGAGCCTGGGAAAACCTACTCTTTAGTTCCTGAAATGCGGAACTGCCATCTGAGCTCCATAAGAATGGGGCTTTAGGAGACGTGAGGGGGGGCGGCGATCAGAATGTAACCTCTGATAAATTGCAGATAGAAGTTGGCAAACCCGAGGAACGCTGAAGCTGCTTCCGTGTCTCAGGCACGGGCTAGTCAAGGACCGCCTTAATCTTTTCGGGATCTGACCGGACCCGCCCACCCTCTAAAATAAGGCCCAGGAATGTTACCGAAGGCTTGTGAATTTCACATTTCTCACCTTTCACAAACAATCGATTCTCTAGGAGACGTTGGAGGACTAGGCGTACATGCCTTTGGTGCTCGGCAAGGTCACGGGAGTAAATCAGAATATCGTCAAAATAGACAAACACAAACACGTTTAGAAAAACATCATTAACTAAGGCCTGGAAAACGGACGGGGCATTGCAAAGTCCAAAAGGCATGACCAAATGTACAAATGTACAACGGCATTCAAGACCCAGGGGGGTCTTGAATGCCGTTTTCCACTCATCCCCCCGGCGGACCCGAACAAGGTGGTAAGCGTTACGTAGGTCAAGCTTAGTGAAATCTGTCATGATCTCGGCACTGATGCCTGGTCTAATTTCTCATGTCACACACCTGTTTAGCTCCACCCATTCCTCATCACCTCAGATCTGTTCCACCTGCTCCCACTAGTATATAACCAACTTTTAGACCAGACTTCCGTGCCAGTTTATTTTGAGCCATTTGTGTGAGACTTATTCCAGCGTTCCTTGTACTGATTCCTGATCCTGACCTGTTTGCCTTTCGACCTCTGAGCCTGCCTGTTCCCGTCTGATTCTGTTTGCCTGACCTGTTTCCTGACTTCTGCCTGACCTGACTACCTGCCTGACCTCTGCTGCTTGTGTACTGACCGGAACCATTCTTCGACTACCGAGCCTGCCCTCGTTAAGCCTGTCTGCTGCTTGTGTACCGAACATGGAATTGTGACCCGACTCCGTCCTGGATTGTCCTTTGGCACCTCACCGGCTCTCTGATCACCTGGCATCAACCATCAGCTACGTCCCCGACCTCAGCTTTGGCTTCATGGTCTTCATGGTTCCGACCTCCTGCCTTTCCTCCGACCTCCGCATCACCTCCACCGGGAGCTCACTGAGCGGAAACCGCCGCGCCGGGTTGGCTATCTGCCATCTAGTGTCTACCTCTACTTCCGGACCAGAACTGAACATTAAGATCAGAAGTTCCCACTGTAGACGCCGACGCCACCCGAGCTGTTTCTGATTTCAATAAACTTTTTAAACAACTCTGTTTGTCTGTCTTGAATTCTGGGTGCACCTGTTCTGAGCCTAACAGAATAAACTGGCCCAACATGGATCCATCGGCAGATAAACATTGGCGCTCAGGTGTAGAGAATTCCATTTCTCAACTCGAGTCAGGCGTTAGGGAGATTCTGGCTCACCTATGTAGCCTGGCTGCTCCCGCTCCGACACTTCCATCTACGTCATCAGCCATTGCTGCGTCACCCGTCACCAGGTCAGCTTGTCAGGAGCCCCGACTGTCACCTCCTGAATTTTTCAGAGGTAATCCCGATCAGTGTAGGGCTTTTCTCACCCAGTGCGAAATTCATTTTGAGCTTCAACCCTCTGCTTATCCCACTGATCGATCCAAAGTAGCTTACGTCATCTCCTTATTATCAGGCAAGGCTAAGCTCTGGGGAACTTCTGAATGGCAGAACAACTCAAGCATCTGTCATTCTTATAGAGCTTTTGCTCAGGAACTGGTTTGTGTCTTCAGCCCAGTTCTTCCTTGTCGAGAGGCTTTAAGGGGACTTTTTGCACTCAGGCAGGGTGACAGTATATTATTCACTTTCATCTTTTGTCTTCTGAGACCACCTGGAACGAGGATGCACTTATGGATGTATTCATCAAGGGCCTGCACGAGAAAATAAAGGATGAATTATCAACTCGCGACTTCCCGAAGAGCCTGAAGCAGCAGGAGGACCTGGCTACCGTATCGACCTGCATCTTTCGGAGCGTCGCCTGGAGTGAAGGGCTTCCACCCCTGCTCATGATCGACCCACCTCATCCATTCCTGCTGCAGCATCAGCACCTGTTCGGGCTCCGGATCCTGAGCCGATGCAACTGGGACGGACCGGGTTGACACCGCAAGAGAAGAGCAGACGTCATCACCTTAATATCGGCCTTTACTGTGGTGGTGAGGGGCATCGTGCTCGTTCCTGTCCAGTAAAAGGACAGACTCAGTAGAGGAGGAGAGGACTCTGCTGAGTCGTATCAGAATCACTACCTCTCCAAATTTGTTATTCCCCGTCACTATCTTGGTTAATTCCAAGAGTCACGATTTTTCTGCATTGGTGAACTCAGGCGCGGACACTGAGTTTATGGATGAGACTATGGCTAGGCGATTGGGTATCAAGCTCCTCCCTTTGCCAGCTACTCACAGAGTGGTCGCCTTAGATGGTCACCAAATAAACCAGTGTCACTTAGTTTCGGAATCGATTGAACTAGTGGTGGGGGGCAACCATACTGAAAAGCTGTCTTTCCTCATAATCGAGTCACCACAGGGTGACTGGGCTGCTTCCTGCTCAGGTTTTTGCTTACATTCTGCGCAGCCTAACCAGATAGCCGAAAACGAGGTTGAGGATATTTATCCGGACCTCTCCAAGGTTCCGGAGAACCACGACCTGAAGGAGACTTTTAACAAGAACAAGGCTACCGCCTTACCTCCTCATCGGCCATATGACTGCAGTATTGATCTTCTGCCTGGGACGACACCCCCTAGGGGTAGGTTGTATTCTCTCTCTGTTCCCAAATCCCAGGCTACGCAGAAGTACATTTCAGACTCACTGAAGGCGGGAATTATCCATCCTTCTTCCTCCCCAGCCGGTGCAGGGTTCTTCTTTGTGGGAAAAAAGGACGGTTCCCTCAGGCCATGTATTGATAATAAGGGTCTTAATTCAATTCAATTCAATTCAATTTTATTTATATAGCGCCAAATCATGAAACATGTCATCTCAAGGCACTTTACAAAATCAAGTTCAATCATATTATACAGATTGGGTCAGATTATACAGATTGGTCAAAATGTCCTATATAAGGAAACCAGTTGATTGCATCAAAGTCCCGACAAGCAGCATTCACTCCTGCGGAACCGTAGAGCCACAGGGAGAGTCGTCTGCATTGTACATGGCTTTGCTGCAATCCCTCATACTGAGCAAGCATGAAGCGACAGTGGGAAGAAAAACCACCCATTAACGGGAAAAAAAAACCTCCGGCAGAACCGGGCTCAGTATGAACGGTCATCTGCCTCGACCGACTGGGGTTACAGAAGACAGAGCAGAGACACAACAAGAGAGACAAAAAGCACAGAAGCACACATTGATCTAGTAATCTGTTCTACATTAGATGGTAGTAACGGGTGAGCCGTCTTCTCTGGATGATGTCAAAGTTAACAGAACGCCAGACCAGGTGTACCTACTATGAAGAAAAAGAGAGAGAGCAAAAAGTTAAAAGCTGAAATGACGACAGTCATTTCAATGTAATACAATGCAAAACTGGAGAACCGTAGAATGAAGAACAGTAGAAATCAGTAGAGTGAGAAAATTAGACCCTGATGTCCTCCAGCAGCCTAGGCCTATCACAGCACAACTATAGAGATAGCTCAGGGTAACATGAGCCACTCTAACTATAAGCTTTGTCAAAAAGGAAAGTTTTAAGATTAGTCTTAAAAATAGATAGGGTGTCTGCCTCACGGACCAAAACTGGGAGTTGGTTCCACAGGAGAGGAGCCTGATAGCTAAAGGATCTGCCTCCCATTCTACTTTTAGAGACTCTAGGAACCACCAGCAGACCTGCAGTCTGAGAGCGAAGTGCTCTGTTAGGAACATACGGGGTAATCAGAGCTCTGATATATGATGGAGCTTGGTTATTAAGGGCTTTATACGTTAGAAGAAGAATTTTAAATTCTATTCTTGATTTAACAGGAAGCCAATGAAGGGAAGCTAAAATTGGAGAAATATGATCCCTCTTGTTGATCTTCATCAGGACTCTTGCCGCAGCATTTTGGATCAGCTGAAGACTTCGAACTGCATTTTGTGGACTTCCTGATAGTAAAGAATTACAATAGTCCAGCCTTGAAGTAACAAATGCATGGACTAGTTTTTCAGCATCACCCCTGGACAGAATGTTTCTAATTTTGGCGATATTCCGGAGGTGAAAAAAGGAAACTCTGGAAACCTGTTTAATATGGGATCCAAATGACATGTCTTGGTCGAAAACAACACCAAGGTTTTTAACTTTATCACCAGAGGCCAAGCCAATGCCATCCAGATTAAGTGATTGATTAAGAAGTTTATTTTTTGAGGACTCTGGCCCAAAGCTTACAACTTCTGTCTTGTCAGAATTTAAATGCAGGAAATTTAAAGTCATCCAGCTTTTGATGTCATCAAGACATGACTGCAGTCGAAGTAACTGATTGGATTCATCAGGATTTATGGATAAATATAGCTGAGTGTCATCAGCATAACAGTGGAAATTAATCCCATACTGTCTAATAATTTTGCCAACCGGAAGCATATATATAGTAAATAGAATTGGTCCAAGGACTGAACCCTGTGGTACTCCACAGGTGACCCTAGAGTTTGAGGAAGATTTATTATTAACATGAACAAACTGGAATCTGTCCGACAGATAAGATTTAAACCAGCCTAATGCTTTTCCCTTAATCCCTACAGTATGCTCAAGTCTTTGTAGGAGAATATTGTGATCAACTGTGTCAAATGCAGCACTGAGATCTAACAGGACAAGTATAGACACAAGTCCATTATCTGAGGCCATGAGAATATCATTGGTGACCTTCACCAGAGCTGTTTCAGTGCTATGATGAGCTCTAAAGCCTGACTGAAACTCCTCAAGTAGGTCATTACTTTGTAAATGTTCACAAAGTTGATTAGCAACTAGTTTCTCAAGAATTTTAGATAAGAAAAGAAGATTAGATATAGGTCTGTAGTTTACTAGCTCATCTTGATCAAGAGAAGGTTTCTTAAGTAAAGGTTTAATAACAGCTACTTTAAAAGCCTGTGGTACATATCCATTTACTAAGGATAGATTAATCATGTCTAAAATAGGACCACTGATCAGAGGGAATACCTCCTTAAACAACTTGGTTGGGATTGGGTCTAACATACAGGTAGAAGGTTTAGATGAAGCTAAAATTTTAGATAGCTCAGAAAGCTCTACTGCTTTTAAACAGTTCAGACACTGCGCAGGTTCTAAGGATTCCTCCAATGCTGCCTCACTTACTGAGGACGAGGTAATCATGTTTGGGAGGATGCCAATTATTTTATTTTTAATGGAATCAATTTTATTTATGAAGAATCCCATAAAATCATTACTGCTAAGAGCTAAGGGGATGGCTGGATCAACAGAGCTGTGGCTCTGGGTAAGTTTGGCAACTGTATTGAAGAGAAATCTAGGATTATTCTTATTCTCCTCAATTAATGATGAAAAATATGCTGCTCTAACTCTGCGAATGGTCTTGTTATACAACAATAGACTGTCCCTCCAGATTAGGTAGGATTCCTCTTGGTGTGTAGAGCGCCAGAACAGGTTAAATCGCTTAATGAGATAACGGTTAAAAACCGGTACCCGATTCCCCTGATTAACTCTGCATTTGACCAGATTCAGGGGGCCAAGAACTTTACCAAGTTGGACCTCTGTAATGCCTACCATTTGGTACGCATCCGTGAGGGGGATGAGTGGAAGATGGAATTTAATACCCCCACAGGACATTACGAGTACTTAGTTATGCCTTTTGGACTCACGAATGCACCGGCAGTGTTTCAACATCTCGTTAATGTGCTCAGGGATATGATGGGTCAGTTTGTGTTTGTGTAGCTAGATGATATTATCATCTATTCCCGTGATCTGGAGACCCACAGAAGCCATGTACGATGCATGCTATTACGTCTATTGCAAAACCAGTTGTTTGTGAAAGCTGAGAAATGTGAGTTTCACGTGTCCACTATGTCTTTTCTGGGTTTTGTGGTTTCTCCTGATCACATCGCTATGGATCCGGCTAAGGTCAGTGCTGTCACTGAGTGGCCGATCCCTAAGGATCGGAAACAGTTGCAAAGGTTCTTGGGGTTTGCTAACTTTTACAGGAGGTTCATCAGAAACTATAGTTCGGTGGCTTCACCCCTTCACCCTCTCACTTCATCTAAGACTAGGTTCTGCTGGAATGAACAGGTAGACAAGGCCTTCCAGAGACTTAAGGACTTCATGTCTGCACCTGTTCTGATCTCTCCTGACCCTGACAAGCAGTTCACGGTGGAAGTGGATACTTCCAGTACAGGAGTTGGGGCCGTCCTCAGCCAGGAGGCTGGGGATGGTAAGATGCACCCCTGTGCTTTTTTCTCCAGGGGACTCTCTAGTGCTGAGAGAAACTATGATGTTGGAGATCGGGAACTGTTGGCTGTTAAGTTAGCGCTAGAAGAATTGAGACATTGGCTTGAGGGGTCTAAGATTCCCTTCTAAGTGTAGACTGATCATAAGAATCTGTAGTACCTGAAATCAGCCAAGAGACTGAACCCTAGACAGGCAAGGTGGGCACTATTTTTCAGACGATTTAACTTTTCTTCGTCTTACAGACCCGGGACCAAGAATGTTAAGCCGGATGCACTCTCTCGGATGTTCGAGGTGGACGAAGAGAGTAACGGTGGTGCAGAGGGTTTTATTCTACCGAAGTCTGTAAGATGTGCCATTACTATGCTTGAGATTGAGAGAGAAGTTAGAGGGGCCCTTGGTAATCTACAACCCCCAGAATCTTGTCCTAAAGATCGTTTTGTTGTTCCTGATCATTTAAGGAAAAATGTGTTAGATTTTTGTCATTTTTTTTTTGTCCACCTGTTCTGAGCCTAACAGAAAATTACGGCGTTCTGGACCGGCTCTAGCGCAGACGAGAGGAGAGGAAGCGGATATAATTTTTTTTACAGTTATCTGGTTTAACCCACAATAATAATGCATGGATAAAGGGAACCGTCCTTCTTCCCAACAAAGAAGAAGGCTGCGCCCAGCGGGGAGAAGGAAGGACGAATCAAGCCTGAAGCAAGAGACTCATTTATATACTTCTCAAGAGCCTGACGCTCGGCCCGGGAGATGTTATAAAGGTGACTAGTGGGCAGCGGAGCACCAGGCAGCAGGTCAATAGCGCAATCGTACGGGCGGTGAGGCCTCAGCTTTGCTCTTGCTAAAAACTTCCCGTATGTCACGCTTAGCACTAAGCTTAAGTCCACGGGATCCTCGGTTTTAACAGGTGGTCCTGGTGGAGGACAGGTGGGAACAGCGGACTGCAAACAGCGTGAGTGACAGGCTGGCGACTAGGATTCGAGCCGGCGCTCAGCCCAGTTAAGGTGGGGGTTGTGCTGCTGCAACCACGCTAAGCCAAGGACGATGGGAGTGTGTTTGACGGGGAAGACGAAGAAGGAGGTACGCTCCCTATGGTCACCCGAAATGACGACCTCCAGGGGCTTGGTCTGATGAGTGATTTGTGGGAGACTTCCCGCATCCAGGGCGGAAACCTAGAGGGGCGTGGTCAGCGGAACCGTCTCGATTCTTGCGAACCAAGGACATATCGATTAAATTAAAATCACAACCCGAGTCAACTAAAGCGGGGAGGCAAAGACTGTCATGGACCGTTAGAATAGTCACCCGTAGACAGAAACGCGGTGACGTAGGTAAGCTCGGAGTCGTGGGGGGGCCAAAACTTAGCTGGGTCCGCCGGCTTCCCAACTACAGCCGACGGACCCGATCTTTTGGTCGCTCAGAACAAGCATTGATGAAGTGCTCCCACAATAGATGCATTGCTTAGCGTTCATGCGTTGCTGCCTCTCCTCCGGGGTGAGACGAACCCGGCCTATCTGCATAGGTTCCGGGGGAGAAGGAGGAGCAGCAACAGGCCGAGAAGGAACTCACTAGGGGAGAGGAGGAGCTGGGTGATGCGTAGATCTCTCCGACCGCCCCCGGCCTCTACTCCGTAAACGATCATCTAAACGGATGGCGAGAGAAATTAATTCATTAAGGGAGCCGGGTTCCTCACGGCAAGCCAACTCATCCTTAAGGGACTCATCTAGGGCTTGAAAAAACACCATCTTAAGGGCGCGTGACTCCCAGCCGGTGGCGGCTGCCAGAGTGCGGAACTCGACGGCAAAATCAAAGACATGGCGACCGCGCTGCCTGAGAGCCGCCAGCAGGCGGGACTACTGAACTGGGTCGGATTCGGCCGAAAAAATCATTTTAAACTCCTGCACAAAGTCATTAAAGGAGCAGCTGAAGTGTCGGGAAAGCGGCTCTCCCAGATAACAGGCGCAGGATAAACGAGATCTTAGCCTTGTCTTGGGCGTACGTTCGCGGAGACCGGTTGAAAACAAGCGAGCACTGAAATAAAAACCGGTCAAAATCCCCACTGTCACCAGAAAACTTCTCAGGCCTCTGCGACAGGTGGGGGTGGCTTTGTTGGTGTGGGCTCGGAGGTAGGACTGGGTGACGCGGAAGCGGAAGGCTGAAGTGCGGCCCGCAGTGTTTCTGACAGCTGACTGAGTTGAGCTGTCAGCTGATCTTGCAGCTGATCTTGCGAAGCTCGCACTGCTAATCCGAGAGCCTGAAGCTGCTCTTGTTGGGCGGGAACCTATCCTGGGGTAGTGGAGCAGAGAGGCGAACTCAGCGGGTGACTTTCCGTGATGGTAGCAGGTGACTCAGTGGCTGGTGGGCGGGCCGGAGGAGTGAAGCGGGGTCTGAGCAGCACCGATGGTGGGAGCAGTGGACAGCTGGAGGAACCAGGGGAGATCCAGTGAGGTCCTCAGCCCGACTTGGTAACACCAAGGGAGCTTCGGGGTTGGTGGACGGCAGGAGGAACCTGGGGTGATCCGGTGAAGTCTTCAGCCCAGCTTGATAACACCAAGGGAGCCTCGTAGCGGGATCCAAGCAGAAAGAGAAAGGTGACTGAACTTGAGCACGAAGGAGCATTTGGAATGGGATCCAGGGCGATGAGAGCCAGGAAGCTTGACTTGGGTAGTCTAGAGCACGAGGGAGTGCTTAGAGTGGGATCCAAGCATGAGGCAACCTGAGACACAGGAGACAAATAGTTAATGCTGGTAACACGAGAGCTGTCGGGAGATAGTGGCCAACTGAGGTGTACCACACAAGGTTAACACTCTGGCGTCCTCCAGCTGTCAGACCATCGCATAAATACTCCCAGACCTTGGTGCCGAACGAGCTGCAGGTGTGTGCCACGCCCACCTGCCAACTACAATCACCTGTGGAGAAGGGAGAGAGGAAAAAAGGCAGGGCTGGCAGAAAATCTGCTCGGCGCTGCCTGCTGAGTCCTGACAGTATGAATAATGGATTGGAAGGATCTCGAAAATGACTATTGCCAATAATTTTTAGGGTTCTTTTTTTGCAAAATAAATAATGGCTGTATATAAGTTTTATATGTCGATCCACAGATTTCTATACAATAAAGTAGGTATGGGACAATCAAAGAGTTGTACAATGTTAAGAAACGGAAACTATTTAGTGAGAATCTTAATTTATGTAAAACAGCGATTGCTTTGGATATTTTTCTTTTTGTAGCAGGGGCACTATGGCCCTGAAGCATGGTGCTGCACACCCTTCCTCCTGCCCATATATGGAGGACGCTTGACAGCGCACAGCTGGTACTTGAGGCAGGTAATCAGCTGTTCCATTTAAAGGGGAGTAGATTTCTGAGAAGATCAGATCTGAGGCAAGGATTCTGGCAAAAGGTATGGCTACCATTGAGCGTGAGATTGCTGTAGGAGGATTTGGTTAAATCCCTCTTTTTGATTATTTTAGGCAACCCATTTGTAGGCAAGCACAAAGAACCGTGGACTGGTTTTTTTTTCACACTAGAGGTAAATTGACAGTTGCAGGTTATCTGGATGTTTAAGGTGCTGTTTTTAACATGACTTCTTTTGTGTGCAGGCTGACCTGCTACTGTTTCAGTTGGGTTTTTTTTAGTTCTGTTTTGCTACTGTTTCAAGTTGTGTTTTTATTTACTGTTTTAATCACTGCTTAGACCCTATTTGAGCTATTTATTCCTAGTTTTAACCAAATGCAGAGGAGGGTTTTTATTGTTTAGCTCCCCGGGCTGGTTTTATCTCACCTGAGGTCCTATGCTGGCCCTGGGTCCTGTGCCGGTTTTATTCAGATCAGATTGAGGGGACTAGTGGGAGGAGAGTTCTTTTCTTTTGTGTTGTATGCACTAGGGTTTGTGGCGTGAGTGTGTTTTTGTTGGGAGACACCGAGGTGTATTTTGTTTGTTTTCTTTAGTAGTTCTCCTACAAATGGTCTAGTTAATTTAATTGGGGTTTTTAACTATTCCTCTCGGCTATCAGTATTCCAGGCCAGCATAGGCTCCTACGTTTAAGGTGGTTATTCTTCCCTGCACGGTAAAACATGTTAATTGTTCCCATTTTCATGTAAAACTAATAAACCATATTCACTGTGCCTCTGTTAATCTTTACAACCTTTCTTGTCGTCCGGTACCTGAGGTCACATTTTCATATGTAATTTCCAAGTTAGATCTTCATCTCTCATGACTCATAAAAATATTTTTTTCCTTTACTCTTTGAATCTCCATTCCGTCTAGATTTAATGATACATCATTTTTCACTCTGTCATTAAATAATCTGAAGTTTGTTATTAAAACTGTCAATCTGTTTATATTAAATCAACAATTTACTTTTTCCAACTCAGAGTTTAATATCTGCATTACTTCCTGTATATCTGATTTAGAGTAAACAATGTTGTGTCATAGGCAAATAGTATGCTGCCGAGTAATTGCGATACATTTGCAGGATCATTGATATACAAAATAAACCTGGTTTTACATATAGTACATGTGTTGTGCCATATTAACGCCATAATGAATAATTGATGTCAGATTGAATTCTGACGACACAGCCACAAAGGTGAGAGAGTCAGCAAGGACGGGCCCTCTCTCTCAGCAGGGTGCTTCTGTAAACACCCCCACAGATAAAAGGTCCCAGCACCTGGGAGAAACGTGTCGTCGCCCGGGGAACATGTCCGGGAAACTCAAAGTTAAGTCTGCTGTCTTAACCTCAGCGTGAGGAGCAGGAGGAAGGGATCCTGCCTGCCAAAACAGCTTCTCCTCAGCCGTTACAGGAAGCGAAACCCAGATGGAGCTGGAAAGCCAACAAAGGGCCCGCTTTCGAATGTGAGGAGAATCGGACTGCATCCAGGTCAGAGAACGTGGCAGAGACCAGGCCTCCGATCCCGACCACATGCTGCTGCAGAGCTAAGTGCTAGCCCGCCAAGAACAAACCAACGACTTTCCTGCTTTTTAGTGCTCCTTCCTCAGATGGCCAAAGTGGACAGAACTCACCTGAGGCAAAAGATAGGTTGGCAGAGAGACCCAAAAGGGAAAGTTTAAATGGTTCATTTGGGAAATGTTTGTAAACCGTTTGCACACGGTGTCTTTGAACAAAGGGGCTAACGGAGGTAGCTCATTGCTAGCATTCGGTACCATGTCTTTGTCGAGTGTGTTTTTATGGTTATAACAAAGGTTATCTCCACAAGGGTTTCATACATTGATGGGACATTAATGTTTACGTTATCAAGCCCACTCATTATGACAAAAAAGAAAGCTAAAGTCTTTAAAGTTAATGCAGAAAACCCGCTAGCCAAAATGCTATTAGCTTCTGTTAACATCCAGTCCCGGACATTCAAAAGGAGCTTGTTTTAAAGCATAAAGCTTAATCGTTCTGCTCCGCCATCCGCCGATAGAGCTATGAGCCTTATTCCCGCATTAATATCAAATATTAATGTCGGTTTAAAGGCAATTTTGATAACTTTAGAGTTTAAACGATTTAGCAACCGATCGCTACAGCGACCCCTAGCGCCCGGAGGTAGAATTGCATAAACAAAGGCAAGCGATTCTGAAGTAAATGAGTTTACAGGGCAGATCGGTCCTCAGAATGTTATTTACTCAAAATAATGTTCTGATTAACTTGGGCTTTGCATCGTGAATGGGTTGAAACACATGTCAAATGTTGTTCTGAATTAGTCAAGCTAATTTACCCCAATTTCACCTTCTTTAAGTTGAACTTTGGTTCTTTAACTTAAACAAATTATTATTTCACCAAATAACGTTTTGTTTAACTCAGGATCCGCATTGTGAATGGATTGAAACACATGCCAAATGTTTTCCTAAATTAGTTAAGCTAATGTAACTCCATTCCATGCTTTTTTAATCAGATCTGCAGTGAGCAAGGATTCACTGAATTATTCTGATTATGCTCAACCACTTTTGTTTTGTCTTGTTTGTTTTTGCATGTAAATAGTTCCTTAGCTTATCTTCTTTTTATCTTCATTTTGCTTAGTAGTTCAGTTAAGTTTCACTAGCCTAGTAGAGAGGATTTGTTAATCGAAATATTGTGTTAATTCAGATAAACAGCATTACATAGTGATGTTCCCTGGATGTTCATTTTATTTCTGTTATTAAATTCTTGAACTTGAAAGGAAGTTGTCACTCCTTTATTCTATGTGTGTGCAGAGTTTGCTGTTAAAAGATCGCTAGTGCTCGAATTCTTCCCTTTCTTTTTTTTTGTTTAATATATTTATTGTTTTCAACAAATTAACAAAACTACAGAACAATTATCAAAATACAATGATTGTCCGGATTGTCGATCAGACCACGATGACCAGATGGTGTAGGTTGAAGGTGGTATTGGGATCTTCTACATTGTCATCATCCGTGAGTGAGTCCAAACAGGATCGTACTGACAATTAAATTCCAGAATACGACAATCCAACTGTCATTTATGCTATCAGAAAATAAACAACAAAAACAGTGATACCCTAACCCAACCCACGCCAGGTTATTAAGGATAGAAAAAAGTACAGCAAATAGATCGATGAGGGGAAACAGAGAGAAAGAGAAAAAAGAAAAAAAAAAGGGGGGGGTTATTGTGTACAAATTAATCAAGTAAGGTAACTAAATAAAATATTCAGCTCTTCAGCAGACTGCTGGATATGAGTGCATCGGGGTGTATCAAGTCACTTGTGTACGAACCGAGAGGGCGACCTACAGCTCCCCTGGAAGGCAGTGAGGTCGCTGGGCCACGGGGCAGACGCTAGTCTGCCACTACCCATGTCCAGTGATGTTACTCAAAAGTTCAAGGAATGGCCCCCACGTCTCAGCATATCTGGGTACGTCATTATTGAGAGTGTAGCGTATTTTTTCAAGATGTAAACAAGAAGCCATGTTATTAAGCCAACATTTAAAGGAGGGAGCTGAGGCAGACTTCCACTCTGCAAGAATGACGCGTTTAGCCACCACCATCCCAAGAGCAATTGCCTCTCGCGTAGGCCGGTGCAGAGCAGAGCAGGAGTCAGATACCCCGAACAGAGCAATAAGACAGTCCGGAGATATCTGTTGTTTGTACGCAGTTCGGTAGAGACGGAATATGTCCGACCAAAAGGTTGTTAAATAATGGCAGTGCCAGAATTGATGTCCAAGGGTAGCGTTGGGGTTTCCACATCTGTCACATGTACTTGAATGACTTGGGAATATTTTATTCAACCTTGCTTTAGAGTAGTGCAGGCGATGCACCACTTTGAACTGGATTAGCTGCAATCTGGCAATAGTGGAACAGTTTTTTATTCCCAACAGCACACGGTCCCACAGCGCAGTGGAAATTGTGACTCCCAAATCATTAGACCAGGCATCTCTTATATGAGTGGACGACGTTGGCACAGAGAAAACATTCACAAATAGTGAGATTAGATGTCCAGAAGTGGGAGGTTTACTAAGAAGATCATAAAAAATATGCTGCGGTAAGCGTTGATTTGAGCTCAAAGCAAGTTGGTTTGCGAAGCTCCTAGCCTGCAAATAACGAAAAAAAATAATTTGGGGACAAATTGAATTTAGACTGTAGCTGAGGGTATGATGAGACCTGATTTTTGATAAGATGATCCCTGAGAGAGGAGAGACCCCTGCCCGACCAGAGCTTGAAGGCAGGATCCGAGAGGCCTGGCTTAAAGCAGGGGCTATGACACAAAGGGGCATAAAAGGACAGGTCTGGAAGTTTCAAGACCCTCTTTATTTGTGTCAAAATCTTGACTGAGTTCCTAAGTATGAAGTCAGACGACAGCCTCTTGAGGGAGATATCTGGTTTAGAGAATAATATTGCAGGTAATGAAGCAGAAGTTAGTAGTAACGAGTTATGTGATTCAATCTGAGGCCAGCCAGGGAGAGGGACGGGAGGAGTCCCCGCCTTGGCAGTGTCTGACAACCAGAATGTCCAAGCCCTTGCATTGCAGGCCCAGTAGTACTGCCGAAATATCGGAAGGCCAAAGCCACCCTCCCCTCTGGCTTTCTGCAAATGCGCCTTAGAGATTCGAGAAGGTTTGTATGCCCAAACGAATGGTATAATAATTGAATCCAAAGTTTTAAAAAAAGAAGGAATAAAAATTGGGATATTTTGAAATAGATAAATAAACTTAGGAAGTACAACCATTTTGATATTAATATGACCAATTAATGAGAGTGGGAGTAACCGCCAACTGTCTATCCATTTCTTTAGCTTAGAGAGCAACTCTAAATAATTTAATTGGAAAAGGAGCTTGGAGTTTACGGGAATATTGATACCGAGATACATAAAGTGGTCATGGGTGATTTTGAGTGGTAAACTATTCAGGAAACCAGAGTCAAATCCATCAGACAGAGGCACAAAGGCAGACTTAGTCCAGTTGATTGTGAAACCAGAGAGTTGCCCAAAGCTCTGCAACACATCAAGAAGCGGTGGAAGAGAGGCTCTCGCGTGACGCAGTGTCAAGACTACATCATCTGCATATAAACCTATGACATGTTCAGATGTACCACATGTAATACCCGTGATAAGTGAATTAGACCTGATGGCAACAGCCAAGGGTTCCAAAGCCAGTGCAAAAAGCATGGGATACAAGCAGCAGCCCTGCCTAGTGCCACGTTTCAGCAGACAGGGAGGCAATCTATCTCTATTGGTCACCACCTGAGACCTGGGATGAGCGTAAAGCATTTCTATCAGAGACAGAAAACCTGTGCCAAAGCCAAACCCTCTGAGAACAGCGAACATGTATCCCCACTCCACCTGATCAAAAGCCTGCTGGGCATCCAAAGATATGATTGCTGAGTTGGGAAGAGCATGAGAGTACATAATGTTAAGTAGTTGTCTTGTGTTGGAGAAAGAGAATCTTTCCGGAATGAATCCAGATTGATCTGGATGTACCAAAGCACTGATATGGGGTGACAATCGGTTAGCTAAGACCTTAGCAATAATCTTCTGATCAGAGTTAAGCAGACTCAGGGGGCGATATGATGCCATATTGGTAGGGTCTCTGTCCTTTTTAAGTAAAAGACAAATATTGGCATCATATAGAGACTCAGGAAAATGCCCAACCTCCAAGGAAGACCTAACCATACGCAGTATAAGTGGCGACACCATATCAATATGGGACCCCAATTAAATCGATCCCAAAACCGTCAGGGCCGCAAGCCTTTCCACTAGGAAGAGAGCAAATTGCTGCCCTTATCTCCTCCAGAGTCACATCGCCATCTAGTTCCAGCACGGCGGTATCCGTAAGAGTTGGAATGTCCAATGGCTGAATAAAACGTGTGATATCCTCTGTAGATGCAGTTGTATTGGATGCATACAGTTTATTGTAATATTGAAAGAAAGTTTTGTTTATTAGCTTATGATCTGTCAGGAGCTGGCCTGATGGAGTAAGTATCTTATTAATGGCTCGCTCAGCCTGCGTTCCCTTCAACTGCCTGGATAATATTTTATCTGCCTTATCCCCCAGTTCAAAATACCTCTGACGCAGCCTCTGGATATCATCCATAACCCGCTTGCCAAAAATGCAGTTATATTCATACTTTAGATTCACCATAGAGGTAAATAGAATAGGAGCTATGGAGTTTGTCTTCCAGTGTGATTAATTGCTTTTCATTTTCAGCCAGACGATTACGTCTGATTCTTTTAACATTGGATTGGTATGATATAATTTCACCTCTTATCACTACCTTGAAAGATTCCCAAAGAGTGGAATCTGAGACAGCGCCATTATCATTGTAAGCCAAAAAGTCTGAGATCTTATTAGAAACAAATTTACAAAAGGAGCTGTCTAAGTTTAAGGAGGGATTAAGTTTCCAATTGTATTGTGTTCTTTGAATATCAAAGTTAAATTCAATTGACAGCGGTGCATGATCAGAGATGAGAATAGGGTGGTAGGTGGATTTGAGAACGCGGGGTAATAAGTTTGAGTCAACCAAAAAATAATCAATTCTTGTTGAGGATTTGTGTACCGAAGAAAAAAAGGAATATTGGCTCACTGTGGGATGAAGATGCCGCCAGATCCAAAGTAGTTGCCCACTTGGTTATAACCGATGTGGACTGTAACAGCAGTGCAGGTTTAGGAGAAGACCTGTCTAGGACAGGATCGAGGTAGCAATTAAAATCACCCCCAACATGATCCTGTGTTCGCTGTGTTCCGCTACAAGATTAAATACTTTTTTGTAGAAGTCCGGACGATCAAAATTAGGTGCATAGATGTTAAGAAGGGCCAGAGGGACAGAATTAATGTTGCCAGTGGTAAGAATTTATCTCCCGCCTGAATCCGACACCTGTGACTCAAATATGAATAGTACGGTTTTACGGATGAGAATTGCCACTCCTCTCGCCCTGGAGGTGAAGTTGGATTGATACACCCGCGACACCCATGATGTCCTCAAACGTCTCTGCTCTGCAGGTGAGATGTGTGTCTCCTGTAGGAACACAACATCAGCAGAGAGATCCTTTAAGTGGGAAAAAACCTTGCCCCTCTTGAGTGCCTTACCCATACCCCTGCAGTTCCAGGTGATGAAGGTAATGGGATTCATAGCTGACATGGAGGGAGCACCATTACAAAGAAAAGAAAAAAAGAAGAAGGAAAAAGGCACCCCCCCCCCCCACATTCTAAACCCACGTGAACAAACATCGCCCACCTCCCCCTCCCGCACTGCAGAGAAAAAACAAACAGTTCTTCCCCTTGAGCTAAGGAAGGCTGCTGGGAACTGACCAGAGCAGCACACTACGAGAACTTCCATAACCACTCCTAGATAGGAAGCAAAAACCCCGGGAATCTCCAAAATACAATGAACAGTACAAATAACACACCTGGACAATACTAAGTTTAAGGATCAGGTATATAAAGACCACAAGGGGATATACAGACCAGAGAATATTCAAGCTAAAGAAAAATTAAGTTCTTTGTGTGAACTTGGGATAACCTCTGATAGTATAACATGTAACTGATATACGATTAGGAAAGGGAAAACATAACCAACCATATTGTGCTTTAAGGCACAGGAATTTTCAAAGTCCGAACCAGAAAAAACAATGAGCCTAGGTTGAGACAACTGCTGTGGCAGAGATGGAATCAGTGAAATGTTCAGCCTGTGCCGGAGAGAGAAAAGTCTTAACAATGTTGTTGTGTACAACCTGCAGCTTGGCTGGATAGTGTAGCGTGCACTTAGCTCCAGCCTCGGTTAGCTTCTTTCTCACGTTGTTGTAGGCCTGTTATAGGAATCCTAAGCAAAGATAACTGAGTTCCCACCTTTACTAAATGAGGAGACGGCGGTGATGACGTTCCAGCACCTTTATTGAGAAACAGAGCAGAGATCACATAGATGGAAAGTAAATCGCACCCCACGGTCCCGCTGCAGTCTGCGTCTGCCCTGTCTCTGCCTGTCTCGCTTTTCGGGCTTCCCCTAATACTGCACCGTGGCCTTGGTTTGAGACATAACAAAGACAGTCTATCATAGACAATAATCATTCTACGCAGCATTCAGCCTTGCACTCGGCAAACAGTGGAACTTATACACAGACATCAGGTCTCCAGGCCTCCTCTGTCCGAGTGGTGTGAGGCCATAGTGACTTCAGAATAATAATTCTTATAACATTCCTCTCTTTTTTTTTTTTTTTGATGATGGCATCGTCAGCATCAAGACAAAACAAGATGACCCATCATATGAAAATGTGAACAAAACACAGAGGAACCATTTCTGTAAAGTGGGACCCAAAGGGTTCCCGTGTTGGAACCGGGTAGTGCTGGAACTTTTAGTACAGATCAACATGAATGCTTCATAGAGCTTTAACACACAAGATCAAAGGTTTAGCTTTTATCTACAATTTAGATTCATCTAATTAGGTAAGGCCTGTTTTAGGTACCTATGCGCACATTATTTTGAAATTACATTAGACTAGATAAGATAAAACCTGATCAGTAACCAAGGTCGAATCCGTCTACTCTTCCCCACCCTGAATACCCTCCTACTCCTTTCTCCACTCACCCCTCCGATGGACAATAATCCACCACTCCAAACTTACAACACCAGGAGCAAAGGCAGGAGAGGTTCAGTGCGGGCAAGGGAACCCCAGAAAAAGCTACCCCCCCCCAGGGGGTAGTAAAAACTGCAAGGCCCCCCTCCCAGGGAGATCTGCTCTCGGCCAATCTGAGCCTGAAAACCCTGTATTGAATCTAAGTGTTAACATTACCAGCTAATATTAAAAGATCTTTAGAGCCAATCCGATCCTGGTTCTTCCTATATCAAATCAAAAGGTGCATAAACCATAGATCCTTGTGTGTCTGAAGCAAAAAGTTTCCATTTTTCATAAACCCATATTGATCAACATGATGTAACATTAAAGTGTAGATGTCATCACACCAACAGTCAAACATGTGAGTCCGTGGAACAGAGCAGTTAAACAAACAGTAACACCATGTGAAAAAGAGTCCGAAACGTCAAGAACGCAAAGTTAAGAAAGCCTTCAGGCAATTCAGGGCTCAAGGCAGAAATTAATCTAATCGCGCTTAGGGTCTCTTCAGGCAACTCCTCCCGTTGAAGAATGAGGAATCACAGTTCTCTGGCTCCTTCATCCCCAGTCCTCTTCTTGGTTCCTCCTCGCAGGCTGGACGATTGAGCTGGATGGTAATTAATGTTCAGTTCTGGATTGGGCCATTAGCATTTTATTTTGCATTTCTGCCTAATAAAACCCTTTGTGAAGATGGTCTGCAGACACGAGTCCTTGTTTCCACTGGGGAACAGAAACAAGGTGTAATTAGTGTTCTTATCAAAAACCCATTCATGTGTTATTTATTAAAACATCCTCCAAGCACTTTCACATTCAAGATATTTCTGTGCACAATTAGTTAGCTCCCAGAGCTCTGCAATTTAATTATTAGTTAAAAGAGTAATCTTTAAGTTCAAATGTATCTGCAGTAAATTCATAATAATTCTTAACAGAATACTTTCAATGTGTGTCTTAACTGTTGTTGTCTGACAGTTGAAGTTCTCTGCAACATAATTTCATCAACATATTTGTTTCATGTCACTTCCCATTTTATTTTGAAAACCCAACTGAGAAAAAGAAAACCTTTCCATGTGAAAGCCTTTTCCCTCTTTCTCTCACTCTCTTTTTTTTTTTTTTTTTAAAGAAAGAAAGTGAGGTGCTGTTCTGCACAGAGAAGACAAAATATTTATACCATGCTGTTACTGTTCAAGGATGCCAAGGTTCTACAAAACAAAGCAGTGAGCAGGAGAGCTTTTTGAAAATGTTCTAACATTGTTGAACAACTAAAGCTACTTAAGCAAATTAGAATTAGTTCCCAAATTAATCCTAAAATAAAGTAAACCTTACATTGTGTACATTGTGATTATTTATTTATTTATCTTCTTAAACTGAGGATTAAGGACTTTGATTAAGAAATACTTGGATGAACGCGTCTCTGCGTTCCTATTTGTCTAGACCTCTGTAGTCTGATCTATGTGTTCTGAGTGCCTGGTCAGGAAAGGTTAAGGTTCTCTGAAGCTTTCTGTTTTCAGCAACCCTGAAAACCCAGAACCCTTTACAGTCAGTGTTAGGTGTCAGGTAACCTGTGGGACCACCTCGTCGTCTATCTGGTTCCACCAGCTGTGTCAAGTCCACAACAGCTCCAGTCCACAGCAGCTCGTCCTGGGTGCCGTGCCCCAGGGGTCTCCACACCCCCTGTGTGGAACGTCTCTCATTGTAAGGATCTCACCTTATGTCCCCCTGTTTGAATCTTGTTTGAAACAAACCTTTAAACTGTAGTATGCTGTGCAAAACGGTAATTCATTGTTTTTCTTTTAAAACATCGCCCCCTGATCATGTAACTGCTCCATACTACTCTAGATAGAATTGTTTTTATGAGACTTTAAACCTGTTTCAGTCATCTAACATTAGTTTAATTGTTAATACACCCAAGCATAATTTTAACCCCATCTAATGCAACCTTTTAATAAATATCTTGTTCTCGGTTCTCATGTGTTTAGTTTACCCTTGAAACCTTTAAGCAGACATTACTCCGAGTGATTTTCTTACATTTTCATTTATCCATTATTATTACCGTTGCTTTTTCTACAGTTTTTCCAAATTTAGGATCTGTGTTTTGTTAAATTATAATCACCCAGTGATCTATAAATCCTTATTTTATGTTTGCACTGTCTTATCCCAGCAGATTAAAAATTCCCCTTCTAGAATTTGCTTTATTGTTTCATCAATCACTGTCTGTTGTGATTATTGAAGAAATTGTGCAGCTCCTTTGAAACCTCTTAAATATTGACCACCAGTTGGTAAATGATCAGCATTAAGTTTCGCCCTTCTTCTAATTCTTTGTTTAGCCTTATTATCTGCACTTTAATCTGTGGATCATAGGAATTCTTTGTTTTAACACGTCTCTGTGTCCGTATCTGTTTAGGTCTCGGTAATTTTGTTCTTTGTGTTTTAAGTGTGAACCTGGTCAGGATAGAGAAAGTCATCTCCGATGCTCCTTTTGGCAACCCCAGCAAACCCAAAAACAAAAACGTTCACAGTCAGTGTTAAATTACAGGTAATCCCTGTGGGAACACGACGTCGTCTCCTTGGTCCAACCTGGTTCCAAGCGCCTGGGCCATCGAAACACTCCACCACCTGTGACAAATCTTTGACATTTTTAAACCACAGCAGCTATTCCTGGGTGTCCAAACCCCCTGTCTGTGAAATGTCCCTCGTCGTAAGCCCAGGCTTTCAGTTTATCTCCTCTTAAGTGTCCCGCTTTCGAGCCCATTAACCCCAAGTTGCATATTGTTGAATCCCCATTTTCAAATGTTCTGTCGTTAAGAGTCCAGGAGTGTGTTCTAGGTGCGTTTCCTGAACGCCAACCTCTCCATGTCATGTTCGTGAAACCTTGTAGTTGAATTCCATCACCTGTGAAGCAAAGCAGTCATGCATAGTCCTGTTCAAGATGTTTTTAACACAGCAGGAGTTTCACTGTTGGGTGCCATTGCAGCTCTGATGTTCCTCAGAGCCAACCTCCATGCATTGATATCATTGTCAAGCTGTTATACTCTTATCATCATCTTGTGTCCAGGAGTCGCTTCTGCTGTCCTGACCAGATTCCAAACGTCCAACTAATCTAATTGACCTCATTTCTTTTCTGTATGTACGCAAGAGGACGATCGTTAGATTATCCTGGTCTAAAAGACCTCTAGGTTAATAGTTGGCTAAACTCTGTTTATGTGGGTTTTTTCTCTTCTGGATGTTTTAACATCTAGTTAAAAGACAACTATTGTGCTATTTTGTGTTCGAACAGAGAGATGTTAAGTCTCCTCAAACCGTTTAGGTAACTGCGTACAATTCCAAACTATTTTCCACTGGTGCTTTAACCCCTAATTTACCCATGTTATTTAGTAGAATAAGGCATTATTCTAACCTTGCAGTTTTATCCATTTAAATCCTTAATTTTATTTTATTGATGTCTGCCGGAGTGGCAGATTTTACAGGCATCCTAATTACATCCTACTTACTTCAAGATACCCAGTAAATGCGGTGTTCGCAATTTCTCCTTCGTTTCAACAGGTATCTTAAAAGGTTCAGAGTTTATTCTGCTTATATTGAAAAAATTAGCTTGCTCACTCGTTCATTGATTTGTTTATGCTATTAACTGCTGCTGTAATGCCTACTTCAGCTTCTTCGCCCACTAGTTTTTCATGATCATAATTATCCCTTATTGATGTAAATGTACTTTTCCCATATCTTATCCACTTTCCTTTTACGTTTAAACAGTCCCTCTATGTATCCCACTCGTTGCTTTAATCACCAATATTCATAAGTTGTCGAACCTTTCTAGATTTAGCATGATTTCTTAAGCTGCTCTATGCTTTCATCACGTAACTTAATATTTTGGTGCAAAATGAATTTCTTTTAGCGGTGTCCCCTATTTCTTCTCGTGCATGATGTATTTTACGAAGCTTGTTGTATCTTAAAGGCGCCTCTTTGAATCTTAGTCAAACCCCTTGTGGGGTTAATAAATTTCCAAAAAATACCTATATATGTTTTAGATGGTTTAAATAAAACTTTGTCAGAAAAGTAAAAGAAAATCCTTCTTGTCTTTGCGAGCTTCTACCATCTTTGTGTCCAGACCAGAACCTTTTGTCCGAATGCGTTTGACCCTGTTATCGCTCGCTAATAATTTTAATCTGAAAGTTTTCTCCTAAGCGCATCCGCCGATGTGTTTGTTTCTAATGTGTGTTTTGTTTTTTAATTGTGCACAGGAAAATCTGAAGTGAAATGCATGAAGTCGTGTCTGCAGAACTCATCTGTGTCTGTTGTCGAAGGTTGTCCGATGCCTCATAGTCGTTGCTATCGTCCATTTTCAGTCCAATGTCTGAGATCAGCAGCACAATATTCTCCTTCCCTTTAAGTCCATCCTCCAGTCCTCACGCCTGCAAACAGAATGAATTCTGCCAGCATTTTTGCCAAAGAAAACGCTCCATAGGTTGAAAAGAAATTACAGCAAAGCAGTCACAAACATTTTAACAACAGCGTTCCCTCTAAAATGACAAACATAAAAGAAACAAAAGGATAGGAAAAAAATAAATAAAACTTTGTCTCTGTCTAAATAAAACTCAAAACTGGATCAGGCTGAAGTCAATGACATCACCTTTAGTCCTTGTCCCAAGGATCAGCCCCCATGTCACTGTGGCATCGTTTTGGTATTCACTTGCATCTGAGAATGTCTAAAATGAGACTAAATCTCTATGTTAGCACATTCCTATCATATTGACCAGGTTTCTTTGCAAAGAAAAAGAAGCAGAAATTGTTAATAGCAGAAAGCAACAAACATTTTTAAGACACCACCTTTGCCAGCTGGAAGATCTCCTGACATAACTTGGTTAAAACTAAGTATAATTTAGTGGCCAAATCTGATTATGACTCCTTACCGCACTGCTAGCACTGTCTTCTCAGAGTCTTCTGTTGGCAGAAAGGTGGCGTCTCCTTTAATCTGAATGCAATAACTCAGAGAAAAACAAGAGTGTTAATAGCATGCAGTTAAAACCCTGGTCCCCTTAGTGTCACTTTAACGTGATGTTTTTCTCTTGCTGATCCTGGGAAGGTATCTATTCCTCACCTTTCTTTTGAAACATCTCTAAAACAAAAAAACAAAAAGACAAAAAAATTGTCTTTTCCAATATGTCATACATTTTTAACTTATTACAACTTTTGAGTTCTTTTGGTCCTTTGACCATGTGTATTTACCGTTAGTAATACTTTTATTCATATATAACTTCCAAATCTCAATTGGTCAAGAGTTAAACCTTAAAACAAGGATTTTGTCTTTTAGGTTTCTGAGCTTCTAGTGTTTCTCTATAAATGATAAGAATTTCCCGTAAGCACATTGGGAAGACTGCCCAAAACAAAACCGAGATTAGAATTAGAATTCAACCCTCCAGAAGCTGGCTTCATTTTATTTTTCCCTCTGACATAGTTTTCGTGCACCCAAGCCAGAACACACTGACCCAGCCTCGCCATAAACATTCAGATGTTTACATCATGGTCAGATTTGTTTATCATATCTTTTGTCCTGGCACCGTTAAAACTGTCCCTCTGAGGTTCGACTTAGCTCAGCGTGTCTGGATAACATCAGATGTTTTTGTAACTGATGACGCGTTTATGTGGCTTTCTGATATTTTGACGCTTCTCAAAATGCCCCCTTTGCTGATTCAAATTCTAAGTAAAAAGAAATAAAATAAATCAATAGAAAACCCTTAGAAAAGCAATTAGCAATTCATATTTAGTTCCATACAGTTTGCTCCAAGCCAAAGCACAGTTTTTCCCGTATATTTAAATCAAAGACCATGTATTCTAAACTTCTTTCAAATTGACTGGTTTGTGATGAATCATTATTGTGACAAGCAATAAGATCTCAGTAATTCTATATTACTTTAGAGCTAAGACAAATGATGGGGTCACTGCCTAATTCTATAGTGGAGTAAACCCAACAAGCTTTTATGTACAGCTCATTGCCAGTTACAATTTTCTAACAAAGCTGAAATATTTTCGTTTAAGCCATGTTAATCTCTCCGTGTATCAGTCTAATTCGGGCCGGATATTTAATGTGGGAAAAATTCAATTCAATTCAATTCAATTCAATTTTATTTATATAGCGCCAAATCATGAAACATGTCATCTCAAGGCACTTTACAAAATCAAGTTCAATCATATTATACAGATTGGGTCAGATTATACAGATTGTCAAATGTCCTATATAAGGAAACCAGTTGATTGCATCAAAGTCCCGACAAGCAGCATTCACTCCTGGGGAACCGTAGAGCCACAGGGAGAGTCGTCTGCATTGTACATGGCTTTGCTGCAATCCCTCATACTGAGCAAGCATGAAGCGACAGTGGGAAGAAAAACCACCCATTAACGGGAAAAAAAAACCTCCGGCAGAACCGGGCTCAGTATGAACGGTCATCTGCCTCGACCGACTGGGGTTACAGAAGACAGAGCAGAGACACAACAAGAGAGACAAAAACGCACAGAAGCACACATTGATCTAGTAATCTGTTCTACATTAGATGGTAATAGTCGGTGATCTGTCCTCCCTGGATGATTTCACAGTCAACAGAACGTCAGACCAGGTGTACCTACTATGAAGAAAAAAGAGAGAGAACAAAAAGTTAAAAGCTGAAATGACAACAGTCATTTCAATGTAATGCAATGCAAATCTGGAGAACAGTAGACTGGAGAACAGTAGAAAACAACCCTTGTTATTTAAATCTCTCTTTAGTTTTAGTTAACATAGTCCATGCTTAAAATGTCATTTGAATTACGGAGCTGCAGTTCTCCCAAAACAAATGAACATCTTGAAACCATGAACATTTATCATTTTAACCGAATTAATTCACACAGACGAACGTTTAGTTACATACGATACATACATACGTACAGTTACATACAAACGATGACATTCAGACAGACAAAACACGTGCAGGCCTGCTTTTTCACTATCTTAAATAGTTCTATGTTTTTCATAATTTTCAAACGTCTATGGCAACGCCGAAAGATGTTTTCAACGCGTTAAGTTCCCGCTTAGTTTAAAAGGTGGAGAGCGTGCGCTGGTTACGACCCCCGAATGTTTCGTCCACACGCGGTTTTACGCTTCAGTCCCGCAAGAATACAACTCTGTGCCCCACAGACACCTGGACGCTTACCCATTTTTGAAAGTTATACGTCGTTATTAGCAGTTTAGAACACTTTTATCCACAACGGAAGTGCCTAGTCGGTCCCCACGTAAACGCTTCCCCGGTGCAACGCCTTTTTAGTTCCGTTTCCGTTTCTTTTTTTTATTCATTTTATTCAATTTTCGCTTTTCTTTTCATTAATTCTTAAATTAATTTTTATTATTTAGTAGCAGTACTGCAATAAAATAAAATAATAGTAATAATAATAATAACCCCTCTGTGAGAAATCTGCATGTTTAATCAAATCATTTCAGATAATTTATGCATGTCATGCTTCTGGGCCCCTACTTTTTCCAGCATGAAATCCTGGGGCAAGGCTCGACCCCGGGAACTCTGCCTTTGACCCATTATACTGACTACTCCGCCTCCCGGACTTTTTTTTTTTTTTTTATATATATATATATTAAAAAAAAATTATTTATTTTTTTGATAAGTCCTCCGCGAGATCGACCAACTAAAATGAAAGGCCTCACATCTGATGATCGTTTGGGTATAATGATCGAGATCTCCTTTCAAATCTGCGTACGTCTACACAGAAGTCAGGGACTTGAGCATCCCTGCCGCTTTCACCCACTACACTAGTGGGCAGCCTCTGCCCCACTGGACAGCAGGACTTCCATTGACCAGCTGCAAATCGCTCAGCCCGGTCTTGTTCCCCAGGTGAAAATCATTCTGCCCCTCCTCCTCCCAGCATGAGAGTCCGCATTTCAGCTGAAAACGTATTTTAATTAAATTTTGAATTTTAGTTTAATGCTAAAACTTTAGTCACCGTTCTGTATTGCGAATCCTGTTTTATTTGCCTTAAGGATTAAATATAATTCATTATTTCTACCGGCTTTTACTTATTACTACCTTTTTAGGTTTACAGTTCTAACTTTTAAAATTTCTTGAGGTATTCTTTAAAATGGGGTTTAAATTTTAAAAGCTTGCAAGCATTTTTGAGCAATTGCGTTTGTTTTATAAAAGAGCTGGAAAATAATGCCCTTACCGTCTCATGAAAGAAAGGTTCGGATCTTCGCGCCGACGCCCCAGAGACGCTCCGAGACCAGGAGCTCCTCCACATCCCTTGAAAATCCATTCGGAGTACCAGAGGCCGGATAACCTCTCCGGGCCGGCCAAAGCAGCTCCTGTCCCCGGACTCCCCGGCTCGTCGGTCGGAGATCTTGTTCGTTGACGCCAAATGTTATAGGAATCCTAAGCAAAGATAACTGAGTTCCCATCTTTACTAAATGAGGAGACGGCGGTGATGACGTTCCAGCACCTTTATTGAGAAACAGAGCAGAGATGACATAGATGGAAAGTAAATCGCCACCTTGAAACTACAGAAGTTCCGAGAGACTCTCTATTTTTTCCCAATCCACAGATTTTAACAATCTTTTTAACCTACGCACTTCACCACCATGTATATTTCTTTTAAGTTTTTCCAAATCTTCCTTGAGTGGAATACCAGTGATTACACTACGTGATACTCTATTTTCTCCAACAACTTTCTTTTCACTCAAAACCAGATCATCCAGAGAAGACAGATCACCCGTTACTACCATCTAATGTAGAACAGATTACTAGATCAATGTGTGCTTCTGTGCTTTTTTGTCTGTCTTGTTGTGTCTCTGCTCTGTCTTCTTTAACCCCCAGTCGGTCGAGGCAGATGACCGTTCATACTGAGCCTGGTTCTGCTGGAGGTTTTTCCTTCCTGCTAATAGGTGGTTTTTCTTTCCACTGTCGCTTCATGCTTGCTCAGTATGAGGGATTGCTGCAAAGCCATGAACAATGCAGACGACTCTCCCTGTAGCTCTATGCTTCTCCAGGAGTGAATGCTGCTTGTCTTTGAAGCAATCAACTGGTTCCCTTATATAGGAAATTTTTGACCAATCTGTATAATATGATTGATTTTGGCGTTGTAAAGTGCCTTGAGATGACATATTTCATGAATTGGAGCTATATAAATAAAATTGAATTGAATTAAATTGAATTAAGACTCTTTGAATGTGTATATTGCATGTTATTCTTTCGTCAAACCAAACCCCTAAAATTTGAATTGTTTCACTCTTTCTATTTCTTGATTATATAATTTTAATTTAACATCATTAATTTTCTTCCTTGAAAAGAACATTGTTTTAGTCTTATCCACTGAGAATTTAAATCCCCATTTTAATGACCATTCTTCAACTTTAAAAATAGCTTCTTGCATCTTTTTAGTAATAAACTCCAAATTCCTTCCTCTCTTCCACATAGCTCCATCATCAGCAAAAAGAGAAAAACCCATTCCATTATCTATATTTTGAAACACATTATCTATCATTACCGAAACTAATAAAGGACTTATTATACTTCCCTGTGGAGTACCATTTTCAACAATATTTTTCTCAGAATGATAATTACCTATTCGAACTTGTATTTGTCTTTTAGTTAGAAAATCTTTGATCCACTGACACATCCTACCTGTAATACCCATCTTTATAATTTTAATTAATAAACCTTCTTTCCACAACATATCATATGCATTTTCAGTATCAAAAAACACTGCTACAATACTTTATTCAGGCCAGCTGACAGCTTTGCTAGGGCCCGGGACAACGCAGTCCTTTTGGGCCCCCCCTCTACACCTGCCGCCACCACACACACACACACACACACATACACACACACACACACACACACACACACACACACACACACACACCAAAAAAAGTCAACTTAACTGTATACTTCATGCCCTGGAAATCTCTGTATTTTATACTGAATATTTTCAACCCATCTATTGAATTTAGTGCACTAGTTGATCTTTTCTTCATAAGAGAACAGCAAGCACTGCAGCCAAAATATGGCCTTTTTTTACCTGCTGTATATTAGCCAGTCCCTAAGCTTGATGTATCATGAAACTGTTGACCTTTCGGGGTTTGTGATTTTTATTTTATTATTACAATTAAATAATAATAATAATAATGTTATGTTCATAGTGTTTTTTCTTTCAATCCTTATGTAATTCTGTCTGTGTTGTGTGCACCTGCCTGTTGCTTTAATCCTATTATTTTCCCCGTCGTGGGATAAATAAAGGATTATCTTAAATAACACTTCTTAATAGGATATACGTATGTACTGGGTTCTTTCAAGGTCTTAATTACATTTTCTGTGTGGGCTCCAGTAACTTATGATAGATAATATCTACTTTGAAAGTTAACATGAAGTGCTGCTGAAGACGACCACTGTTATCTACCTGGATGTTCTCTGGAGGACTGAAACGCCTCAGTTAGTGACGTCAGTCTGTGGGTCTGGTCTGTCAGGGCAATGAGAGAAGTTTCGTCTCCTCTCTTCTGTTTCTGTCGCTCGACGTTTTCTTGCTCATGGTTTTTCATGTGCTGATATAAAATTGTTGTGTTTCCACTAAATTTAACTGGCCTTTTACAAAACATACAGCTTGATTTCATAAAATAGAGCCAAACGGCGCTTCTGTCCCTCTTCATGTTTTTTCCGCTCCTGCGGTCTCTCTCTCTCTCCGAGGCTGATCAGCAGTGTGGTTGTTTGTGAGAGACCAGTGTTGTATAGTAACGAAGTAAAAATACTTCACTACTGTACTTAAATATATTTTGGAGTACTTTATACTTTTCTCGAGTATAAATTTTTTTGGTAACTTTTACTTTTACTTCACTATATTTCCGAACTTAATTGCATACTTTTACTCCGATACATTTTCAATGTTTGGTTTAGTTACTTGTTTTTTTCTACAAAAAAAGCGAGGCATTGGGGGGCCATGCCCGCCCTGGACTGGAAGCTGATTTTTTTTTTTACCTCGGAGTGGCCATCGTTCTACTAGTACTATCTTTGATTAGTCAATCATACAATTCAACCAATCAAATCAACAACTGAAAGCATCATGCTAGCCAATCACAGCTGGAGAGAGGCGGGTCGCTGGGTCAGACGTTCAGCATGGATATTTGGTCTTATTACCAAACAATTACAAGAAGAGACAACGAAGCAAGTGAGAGCGAGCTGGAAGCAGCGCTAGTAATTTCTGTTTGAAACGTCAGCATTGAAGTCAACACTGGAATAAACATTTAGCTAGGAGGTTAGCTAGACAGCTAGG
The DNA here is from genome assembly GCA_037039145.1 of Fundulus diaphanus. Classification (NCBI taxonomy): domain Eukaryota; kingdom Metazoa; phylum Chordata; class Actinopteri; order Cyprinodontiformes; family Fundulidae; genus Fundulus; species Fundulus diaphanus. Next base: position 2,114,454 of record CM073136.1, read on the forward strand.
AGCACAAGGAGCAGAACCAGGCAGGAAAACTGCCAAACTGAAGAGACTTGAGTTACTTGCAGGAAGAAGGGAATTCTGCTTTGTTCTGATCCTTTTGCTCCCTTGCTGCTGTGATTACAGAACCTCTGCTAGTATGAATTTTTACTTCAGTGTTCAGCCTGACACCAGCGCTCATGTTTATCAACGTGTAGCTTATGTTTGACTTTTTGCAGACACAGCGCTACAGGCTGCCGTATCTCACTGATGGTTTCCAGCCCAAACCAGCATAAAACCTGCCCAACTTAAAAGAAAAAACAAGCCCAAATCTCAACTCTCTCATGTTAAAAGCACAGAACTATTAAACACATAAGAACATGCTGTTAGCACACAACTGAGCTGAAGCAAAAAACAAAAATTTTGCGCATACGGTCAGTCAACCAAATAACACACAAGATCACTTTAACAATCATGATATATCAACCGGAAAAAAAAAAACTTTTATCAATAGCTTCGCAACATGAGTTGTAAATCTACCTTAATATAAACTTAATTTATCTTACAGAATATAGCTCGAACATTTCTCTTTCACAGCCATGAAATATTTTTAAGTTGATCAGTAGAACTCAACCCCTCTTGGGCATTTACATTGACCAAACACTTGATTAACCATTATTCTTTTCTTGTTTTATTATAACAATCCATATTATTCATTATAACTATTATTCATTGATGATGTCAGATCGACAGATTCGACTTATTTAAAAAATAAATTGATCAGTAAAATGAACTCCCCCCACCCCAACATAATTTTTAAAGTGCATAGCACTGACCTTACTTGAAGAAGGAAAACTGAAAGCTTACAAAAAGGTTGTATTTTCTCTCTAAACTTGTTCTAAATTTCTCCTGCACTTGGTTGTTTAGATTATTTTAAGTTAATTTGACTTTCAAAGTTTACCAAAATCTAAAAAATGTCATTCAAACTGCATTTGCTTTGTTTTACTTTTTACTTATACTTTTTATTACATTACTTGAGTACATCCCAAGAGCCAGCTTCTGCAGCCGGATACAAGCGGCTGAAATGAGTTTTCTCCGTAGTGTGTCTGGGCTCTCCCTTAGAGATAGGGTGAGGAGCTCAGTCATCCGGGGAGGACTCAGAGTAGAGCCGCTGCTCCTCCACGTCGAGAGGAGCCAGTTGAGGTGGCTCGGGCATCTGGTTAGGATGCCTCCTGGACGCCTCCCTGGTGAGGTGTTCCGGGCAAGTCCCACCGGGAGGAGGCCCAGGGGAAGACCCAGGACATGCTGGAGGGACTATGTCTCCCGGCTGGCCTGGGAACGCCTTGGGATTCCTCCGGAGGAGCTGGCCCAAGTGGCCGGGGAGAGGGACGTCTGGGCCTCCCTACCTAAGCTGCTGCCCCCGCGACCCGACCCCGGCTAAGCGGAAGAAGACGGACGGACGGACTTGAGTACATCTATTTTTAAAGTAATTTTCATACTTAAGTACGAGACATTTCAGATACTTTAAGACTTTTACTCAAGTAACATTTCAGTCAGTGACTTGGACTTTTACCAAAGTCATATTTTGGAGAGGTAACTATACTTTTACTTGACTCCGAGATTTCAGTAACCCTCCCGGTGGAGGGTGACCCGCGTCCGGGTGAGGGAACACAATGTCCATTTATGTTGCTCATCATAAGGGGTCTTTGGGCTGCTCTTTGTCTGGTCCCTCACCTAGGACCTGTCTGCCTTGGGTGACCCTACTAGGGGAATAAAGCCCCTGACAGCATAGCAAGGAGCAGTTTATTAAGGGGAAATGATAAGATAAGATAAGATAAGATAAGATAGGCTTTATTGATCTCACAGTGGAGAAATTCACTTGTCACACCTCGGCTTAATAAACAAAGAAGGTGCCAAAAGGAGGAATAGGTGCATAGGGTATATAGAGTGTGTACACATATATACAGTGCATCAAAAAAAATACCAAGGAAATAAAGCAGAGATTTAGGATGACTTATGTACATTCAGGTGACTTATATACAAATGGATTGACGTTGTACATTAAAGTGGTAAGAAATGAGCTGTTGATTGCCCGAGCCAGAACCAAACATACATTGCCATCCAGTCGAATCATCTCCAACAAACAGGGGAACAAGAGGACTGATGAAGCTGGGGAGGATTATATTATACTGATACGGAGGAGAGACACCTAAGGACTCTAAGCCGGCCACTTATGCATGATGATACTTATGTTTGAGTATGGCCTGAAGGCTTTCTTTACATTGCGTTCTTGACGTACTGACTCTTTTCACATTATATTACTGTTTTTTTAACTGCCATATTCCACTGACTTACATGATCCTGATTGATTTTATGTGTTATGACATTTATACTGCGATGTTGAATTATGTTGATCATTATGGTTATATGATAAAGAAAGGAAACGGTCTGCTTCAGACCCACACACCAAGACCTACGGTTTCTCCAATCTTTTTGGTTTGACATAAGAAGAAACAGGATCTGATTTGCATAAAGGTACTTAAAACACTTGGTAATGATAATTTTCAGATTCAATATGGAGTCTTGAGGCTCAGTTTGGACGAGAGCGGGATTTCCCTGAGGGTCTCATCAGTTTTTACCATCTCTTGGAGGGTTGAGATTACAGAGACTGGGCTGTGAAAGGCAGTTACCATGGAAATTACAGATAGACAACAGACACTGGAGACAGAGCCTGACATACTTAGATTGGACAGAATGACTGATTAGGGGAAGATGTGTCAGCTAGGACATGTCTACATTACAGTATGATCTTCACCACCGATGTGATGAACAGAACACTGATATCATACTGTTTACGCCCTTGAACGGGTGTACACAGTTCGTCCTACTCAGACCTCTCAACTTTTATCAAAGGTTAAGAGATTATGCTAATTTTGGAGGCGGGGCTTGTTTGGGGCGGGGCTAACTGTGTCACATCAGCTGCTGTGACCCTCACACCTGCAGGTCGTCCTCTGATCAGCAGTGGGTCCTATATAAGGGCGGAGCCTCCACCTGTTCGGCGTCAGATTGTTGTCTAACCCCTAGTGGTAAACACTTTCAGGCCATCTGTCCGTTAAAACGTCAAGCTTTGACTAGCCTAGCTTGTTCCCTCTCCTAACCTGCCTGTTTCTCTCCCTTGTCCAGTCTCGTCCGATTTCCTGAACCCTCGCCCGCTGCCTTGGACTCCCTGGTGACGACCTCCTGCCTGCCCGACGACTGATTCCTGGATAGCCCAAAACCCTGACTGACGCCACGGATCTGACCCTTGCCTGCCTGACCAAGAGTAGCCAATAAATACCACCTAACCGTGCCAACTGCTCTGTTTCTGAGTCCTTCCGTGCCTGAAGTGTGTGACAAACTGGGCCCTGGAAGAGCCGGTGGAGTCAACTCCATCTCATTTTTATCCCACCAGACATTGAAGTAGACATGTATTACATTTGTTAAAAAGAGAAAGAGACGTATTAATACTTTATTTTTCAGTTAATGGATTAAAACATAAAAAACACACAAATGTTCAAATAATACTGAATAAAATTAAGCAGTTTTAAGTTATTGACCGAATTAATACACTGTTACACATTCATTTATGGGTTTGTTTATCATTGTAGATCTATAACCTGATTGGTGATTCAGGCTGAGTTTCATCAAGCTTGTATGGTCTGACATTTTCCCCTCAGCAGCAACACTGAAGCACACAGAGGTTCACGCTGCGTCTTTACGCACGATCCAGCTGATGATGTGTCCCTCTTTTCAGCTCAATGCACTTCTAGACTGTTACAGTTTGTTACCATTATCATCACCTTTCACAGCGACAGGTTTCTCAGTCAGTTGCCGCGCTGACCAGACAAATCTCTATTGGTCTCGTCAGTGCGCTCTGGGCGGTGAGGTGGGCAGATTTTACTCCCGTTGGTGCGCTGCGTGCGAGGGATAAACAGTGGGGAAAATGTATAACTAAAGACTGTAAAGGGCTCCTATAAAGGGAACAGACAGACTGACGGGTCTGAGATAAAGCTCCTGATGTTACAAGTTCTTTAAAATGACCCTTAAAAGTGCACACCTGAATTAAAGCGCAAGGCAGCACGCCCACCGAAGCGCCACTGATTCTATGTTGTTAAAAACAAAAGAGCATGAAACACAGCTACTAACTCTCCTGTTGACTTTAACTGGCACACGTTGCTACCGATGTGAGGACATTAAACGTAGTGATTCACGTTTTGAATGGTGAACGGTGATAAAAGCACCTGCTCCGAGGGAATAGGAGGGGGGGAGAGGAGTAAGCACTGAGGCACAGACATACGGTGCATGTAGTTAAAAAATGCAGAATTAATAAAAACAAAACTTATAAACAGACTAAGTGGCGTTTTAAACTGCATCTGGTTAGCAGAACTGTTTTATGATCCAGCGTGCAGCCATAACTGGTTCTGAATGAACCGGTCATCTGGCAGCAGCGCCCCCGCCCCCTCCCCTCCTGCGTACGCGGTACAGGACCTTACCGGCTTACTTTCACCACTGGTTAAGACTAAAATTATTCATAACTCTGATCACTCTTCCTGCTGCTCTGTTAACACGAACTGCAGCAGGAATTACTGATGGCCACAAACTGTGAAAGAAGCCGAAACAGCTCAGCAGAAGGCGGAGTTTTGCCGTCCGCAGCCCAGATGGGCTTTGTGATTTTTATGCGTGAGAAATGCCATGTGTTGCGTGTGAGCGTGTGAAGTCAATGAAATGCGTGTGTCACACGGTCAATGCGTGAGAGTTGAGAGCCCTGGTCCTACTTAATGTCTGTGTGAGGAATGAATGGGGCTCACTGGTATTCCGGAAATCTTCCAGTCGCGTTGTTGTGTATGAGAGTTCAGTAGTGAAGCTGTAAACATCCCTCTGCCTTTTAGATTAAATATGTTCAAATATAGTTTCAGTTTCAAGAGTCTTTTTATTACTACAGAAGTCTACAATAGAAACACCACATTATCCAGGAAAAGAACCTGGGGTGACCACAGCCTGGTGAATTCGTTAACATCTCTGTGGCTCCACGCTGGTTAATGGGCAGCTATCTGGTGTTTTTTTTTTAAACAGCATGGAGCCGGGCCTCCAGTTCTTACACCCTCGCCTAGAGAAACACTACATTTATTACATGTAATGTTATCACTAAAGAAGGGGGAGGAATAGACACAGAGAGCAGGAGAGAGGGGGAGACTTAGACAGCGATGGAGAAGCTGATTTAGGGGAGGAAGCCATAATAAGGCTAGAGCTAGGCTAGGCTAGCGATCCCTTACCATGCCGAGAAAGGCAAACAATGTGAAACATGAGGAGTACCCAAATGTGAAGTGCAGCAACAGAGAATGTGTTTTAAATGTACTTATGTGTTAGAAACAGAGAGATGTCACAGAAAAGAGATTTAAGATAAAATCGAGAGGGTCTGGAATACCAAACCACAATCCACACTGCAGCAACAGAAAAAACGAAGTGACGCAAAACGCCTTACCACAATCACAGGAGTTTGTCTCATACAGTAATAGAAGTATATGTGAAGACTTGTGTCTGAGATGTAATATTTCACCTTCCCCCTCAGATTGCTTACTGGGTAACTTGCCCTATGTATCAGGAAAACTATCCTCATGAATAGGAAAAGTAAAGGAATTCTCAGTCGTAATCAGTATAGAGATGTTTTGTTGGATTATATTAGTATTGAGACAGCATCTGCATCCACATCAGATCAATCTCTCTGGGCCCCTTTGATCAGCTCCATCACCTAGTGGGGGTGGAGGTTCCAGTCTGCGGTTGATTCTCAGACTTCAGTGCTTGTCTTTAGCTTCGGACCTTGCAGATTCTGGTGGTGCTGCTAGTGATGCCTCCCTCTCTGGGTGGGTTTTGGAGAATAGGGGTGCCTATTGGAGTCGGCGAGGGAGCTACCTGGGAGGGCATGTTTCTCCCTGGTTCTTTCCTACCCATCCCCAGACACCTCCCTCTGCCTGCTCCATCACGCGATCACACATGTAGGACCTTGGGACGTGGGGACGTTGCTGGAGAGCCGGTCCCGCTGTCTTGTGAAGTCCTTGGCCCCAATTTTATTGTACAACTTAGAAACTTCAATTTATAACATTTTCATAATGGGGGAGGGTTGAGGCATATGGGGGTGGAGGGGCTTCCCCAGCCCCATTTGCACTTAGAACCTGACGGTTCTGGGTGTGGTGTGTGTGTGGCCTGTGCTGGGCACCCCATTTTAGCCCTCCCAGTTTTAAATGCATTTGAGAAGAACATGCTACAACACATTTGAGCAGGTGGAGGCAAGCATGGGGTCTTTTTCACACCCCTGTTCTCCGATTGCCATCCAGAGTTTGGGGCCTGGAGGAGGAGGGGGCTTGGTGTGTGCTGGGCTGGGACTTCTGCTCTCCTCCGGATTAGGGCGGAGGGTTTAAGTATAGAGGGCAGGGTGTGGGGGAGGCAGTGCCTCCAGGTTCGTGGAGTGGGCTGGCCTGTTCGGATCGTGTTGGCCCCATCTCCGGGTGGATGGGCTCGTGTGTCGTTGGGCTGGGATCAGGAAGGTGGAGTTGGGGCTGGAGTACGGACCGGGTATACTGGGTTTGGAGAATGTTGGGTTTGGGGTTGTTCCCCCCACCCCACATCCTTTTTTTCCATAGTGTCCTGTCTGGCAATGTGGCAATAAGAATTGTTGTCTTAATGCCAAAAAGAGCCCAACAGATTTTATTTTCACAAGCGGAGCCTTACCGCATTTGCCATAGTGCTCCGCTTGATTTATACATGCAAGAAGCTTTATTATAATTTATGCAGTGAATATTTCATGTTATATGGACCCTGTAACAAGAAGGTAGAAGAGAAAAAAAAGGAGAAAAGGTGAAAAAGAAAACAGAGAGAACGATACATCCTCAGTCTGCTTTTTCACCTGCAAAGAGAGATGTAAAAAGAAAAGCACAACCAGCCAATAAAGTATTACAGATACAATCAAGTAACGCCTTGATCCCATCACTGATAATATAGAGTATTCATTATACTCGTATTCATTATACGAGCGTCGTCGCTCGTAACAGAGCGACGACGAAGCATGTTGACGAGTACGTCATATGCTTCGTTGATCTGATTGGTTTATTTGGCCCGTCTATCACCAACATAGCCCAATCAGCTAACCAGTATTTTCGCCCCTTTCCAAAATTACTTCAACGGAAGGTTTCCAGATGGATATGCGGAGCAAATCCATCTGGCGGAGTCAGGTAAATCAAAAGCTGGATGACTTTAAATTTTCTGCATTTAAATTCTGACAAGACAGAAGTTGTAATCTTTGGACCAGAGTCCTCAAAAAATAAACTTCTTAATCAATTACTTAATCTGGATGGCATTAACTCTGGTAATAAAGTAAAAAAATCTTGGTGTTATTTTTGACCAAGACATGTCATTTAAATCCCATATTAAAATGATCATAATGCCAAGGTTCCTGTTCTTATTTCAGACAATACCAATTTTTATTCCTAAATCTTTTTTTAAAGAATTGAATAAATGTACATCTACCTTTTTATATGGAAAAAAAACAGTCCCCCGGATAAGAAGAGAGTTTCTAGAGAGACAGAGAGAGGAGGGGGGCCTAGTGCTACCAAATTATATGCATTATTACTGGGCAGCTAATCTACATAAGTTGCTGTTTTAGGTTTAGCAGTTACATGATGAGGAAACCCCAGTATGGATACATATGGAAAGATATGCATCTAGCCCAATATCCCTGCGTTCCCTGATTTGTGCCCCTCTGCCCCTAAGCAAGCACCTTTACACAAATAACCCTGTTGTACGAAACTCTATCAAAATCTGGGTCCAATTCAATGTTATCTTCAGCAGTGTTCAAGACAGTATGCTGAAATGTTAGTTGCAAATTAGTCCTGTACAATTAAACAGAATATATTTTCATAGCCTCTTACTATACTTTTTAATGTCATAGAATGCATTACTTTCACTCCACCCATATGTATTATATATATTTTTTTCACTTAAACCTTAAAGTTTCCAGAAATGTTCTATAAAGGAGATTGGACTGAAATGTAGTTTCATTGTTTTGTTGCATACATGAGAAATTGATACTTTAAAACTACCATATAATTATCTTTGACATTTACTATTAAGAAGACAAAGAAAGAAATACAGGCAGTAACAATGATAATGGCAATTTCAATTTACTATTTTTTGTAACAGGGTCCTTATTCAGTCTTTAATGCATGCTCTTTCTAGTAACTGTGCAAAGAAAAATAACAGCAGACAAAGCAGAAAAGAATAATTTTCCCGTATTTAATAAAATTACAAACACCAAATATAAAAGGTATCATGTATCTAATTTGGAATTAAACAATTTAGCAGATTTAAAAATAAAGTAATAGCCCTAGCTATCACTAGAATAGAGACAACAGTTAAAACTAACAAGAGACCATGTGATTGGGATTAGATGAAATGAAAACTTATGGGCCAAAAATCGACAAATTACAGGCATTATCATTACTATTTTGTCGTTCAGTTTGTAATACTGTTCCCTATCAAATCCTTCAGCTGTTTTTGAACCAGTGCCCATACCTAATAAAAAATTACCCATCCACCTATATTTTTATATCCAAGTTTCTCCATGTGTACAGTTTCACTGAGTTCCCCCATCCACATTTCAGCTAAAGGTAAAAAATCTGACTTCCAATGTCGTAAAATTAACTTTTTAGCCAAAATAGCACCAAAGTATAGAGGAAGATGGATCGCTTAGTTTGACAAAAAAAACTCTGGATATTACAATGTAAACCTGTTAGAAAACACTTAATTTTTTTTAAATTCACATTTTATTTAATCTTTTCAATAGAATAAACTTTGGAAACTCTAAAATTTCTCCATACCCAGTTTTGTTTTTTCCGCCAAAGTCCAACAGGCTGGGCAAGATAGTGTGCATGTTGTTTATTGAGAAAATATAGTGTTAAATTTGTAAAGTTATATCTGGTCAACTGCAACATGAGTCCTTAAGGTGCTGGTGAAGATTCTCAGCCATCCAGGTCATGGTCAATCCAAAAAAGGTAAAAAACAATGCAACTGGACTTATTTTCGTAGTTGAAGACGTTTCGCTTCCTCTCCAGGAAGCTTTCTCAATTCAAAAAGTCTGGAGTAATGTGGAGTGCCAAGCTTTATACTCCTACCAAACAAAGGCCTTGTAATGGCTTAGATAACATGCAAATTCAACAGAAACAGGTCCACCCCTTAGTAATGGGCAGTCGTTAAAGTCATTAAACCAGCAGATTGAACCGAATCTGGTACACTCCTCTGTAACGAGGAGTCATTAGGGTTGTTATTGGCCTGGCTTAAAGGAACAATGTTTTGATCACTCGTATGAGGGTGAGAATTGAGGTGATGATTGGCCGGGATTAATCCTATAGTTGGATTGTAATTTTTTGAGAGTTGGAACCTAAGGCCTCCTCCTCTGTTTAAGGTTGGTTTTTCTCTCTTAACGTAGATGGCTTCCTTCACGCCCCTTTCAAATCATCTGTCTTCTTTGTCCAAAATGTGAACATTTTGGTCCTCAAAGGAGTGTCCTCTGTCCTTGAGGTGTAGGTGGACAGCAGAATCTTGTCCAGAGGAGGTAGCTCTCCTGTGTTGAGCCATGCATCTGTGGAGAGGTTGTTTGGTTTCTCCAATATAAAGATCAGAACATTCCGCACTGCACTGAACTGCATACACCACTCCGCTCATCTTAGATTTGGGGGTTTTGTCCTTGGGATGCACCAGCTTCTGTCTGAGGGTCCTGTTTGGTTTGAAATGTACTGGGATTTTGTGTTTGGAGAAAATCCTCTTGAGCTTTTCAGAGACTTCAGCAACATATGGGATGACGATGTTTTTGCGTTTATTCTTCTCACCATTATGTTCTGCAGCGGGTCTTTTGGATTTTCTTGCTGATTTGACAAAAGCCCAGTTAGGGTACCCACAGGTTTGGAGAGCATCTCTGATGTGTTTCTGTTCCTTGTGCTTCCCTTCTGTTTTAGTTGGGACATGCTCGGCCCGGTGTTGTAAGGTTCTGATGACAGAAAGTTTGTGCTCCAGTGGGTGGTGTGAGTCAAAAAGAAGATATTGGTCTGTGTGTGTGGGTTTCCTATATACTTCAATGTTGAGGTTTCCATCTCCTTCCATGTTCACCCAACAGTCGAGAAAAGGTAGCTTGTTGTCGTTGGCATCCTCTCTGGTAAACTTGATGTTGTTGTCCACCGAGTTTATGTGTCTTGTGAAAGCTTCCACCTCTTTTAACTGGATTTTGACAAAGGTGTCGTCCACATATCTAAACCAGTGGCTTGGTGGTGTTCCTCTGAAGGTTCCCAAAGCTCTCTTTTCCATCTCTTCCATGTAAAGATTGGCTACAATTGGTGACACTGGAGATCCCATGGCACAACCATGCTTCTGTCTGTAAAAATAATCGCTGAACTTGAAATAAGTTGTAGAAAGACAAAGGTCCAGTAGGGTACAGATCTGGTCCGGAGTGAAGTTAGTTCTCTTATTTAGGTCACTATCTTGTTGAAGACGTTTCCTGACTGTTTCTACTGCCTCTGATGTAGGTATGCAAGTGAAAAGTGAAGTGACATCGAAAGACACCAGCGTTTCCCCTGGTGCCATCTTTAAATGTTTGACTTTGTTTGCAAAGTCCTTGGAGTTTTCTATGTTATGTGGTGTGTTCCCCATCAGGGGGGCTAAAATACTAGCAAGCTGTTTAGCAATGTTATATGTTACTGAATTAATGCTGCTGACAATGGGTCTGAGTGGTGTTCCTTCCTTGTGAATTTTTGGGAGTCCATATAAGCATGGGATGTCCTCCCCTGGATATAATCTATAATAAGTTGAGCGGTTAATTACCTTGTCTTTTTCTAGTTGTTGTAGGTAGTCTGTGATTTTCTTTTTGTAGGAGTTGGTTGGATCCCTTTTCAAAGACTCATATGTGGTGGTGTCACTCAGTAGAGTGTGAATTTTGTCCTGGTAATCTGAAGTGTTGAGGACCACGGTGCATCTGCCTTTGTCTGCTGGTAATATGGTGATGCTTTGGTCCTGGCTAAGCGATGTTATGGCTTTCCTTTCCTGTGTTGTGAGATTGGAGGGAGGTGGTTTGGCGCTGGATAGGGTAGCTGTTATTTTCATCCTGAGTTGCTCGGCCTCCGTTTCAGCCAGATTGTTGTTCCTGATGGCCGATTCCGTGGCAGTTATCAGTTCCACAATGGGTATTTCTTGTGGAGAAATGGCAAAATTCAGGCCTTTACTCAGTACCTCCAACTCTGGCTTTTTCAGCGACCTGCTAGAGAGGTTTTTAACCCACTTGTCCTGAACATTGATGTTGGTGGCCTCCTCCAGGGGTATGTTGGTGTCTAGTGTAGGTGCTGCTTTCTGTTGAAGTCTATTGAATTTAGCTTTTTGTCTTTTTTTTGTTTTAAGGTGCTGTGAAAGTTGGACCTTATCAACAAAACTGGAAACTTCCTCAAACAAGGTTTCAGGGAGAAAACTCAACAGCTTCTGCCTAGTCTGATCTATTTTGTGAGAGGGCTTCAATAGTGAAGTGGGTCTGTCTTATCCTCTCACTAAGCAGTTTGTTTTGCGTGTTTCTAAGAATCTCTTCTGCCCTGTGACCCTTGATGGTAGAATTCAGTCTTAAGCTGTTAGGGGTGAGGCTTTGCTGTCTACACCTCAAATTAAAACGAAGATGGTTCCTATAATCTGCAAGTTTTCTAAGCAATTTCTCATACTCACGCACTACTCCAAGGGTGTCTTTCCCAAATTGGTGTGCAATATGCTGGTGAAGATTCTCAGTCATCCAGGTCATGGTCAATCCAAAAAAGGTAAAAAACAAAGCGACTGGACTTATTTTCGTAGTTGAAGACGTTTCGCTTCCTCTCCAGGAAGCTTTCTCAATTCAAAAAGTCTGGAGTAATGTGGAGTGCCAAGCTTTATACTCCTACCAAACAAAGGCCTTGTAATGGCTTAGATAACATGCAAATTCAACAGAAACAGGTCCACCCCTTAGTAATGGGCAGTCGTTAAAGTCATTAAACCAGCAGATTGAACCGAAACTGGTCCACTCCTCTGTAACGAGGAGTAATTAGGGTTGTTATTGGCCTGGCCTAAAGGAACGATGTTTTGATCCCCCATATGAGGGTGAGAATTGAGGTGATGATTGGCCGGGATTAATCCTATAGCTGGATTGTAAATTTTTGAGAGTTGGAACCTAAGGCCCCCTCCTCTGTTTAAGGTTGTTTTTTCTCTCTTAACGTAGATAGCTTCCTTCACGCCCCTTTCAAACCATCTGTCTTCTTTGTCCAAAATGTGAACATTTTGGTCCTCAAAGGAGTGTCCTCTGTCCTTGAGGTGTAGGTGGACAGCAGAATCTTGTCCGGAGGACATTACAAGGCCTTTGTTTGGTAGGAGTATAAAGCTTGGCTCTCCACATTACTCCAGACTTTTTGAATTGAGAAAGCGTCCTGGAGAGGAAGCGAAACGTCTTCAACTACGAAAATAAGTCCAGTTGCTTTGTTTTTTACCTTTTTTGGAGAGACCTTAAGGTATTTGATTCCTTGCGAATTTGAGTCCTTCAGGGGTGTGGTGTTCTTAATTTCTTTCAGCAACTAATAAAAACCTACAAATGGGCCGTATCTACAGGGCAAACACTGGAAGTGAAATGTGAGTTATTCTATAACTCACTACAATAATCTGATATTTTGGGATTGGTCAATGATTTAATATGAAGATAGACATTCTTAATTAAATTAATAATTTATTTTAAAAAGTTGAATAGCCTTCTGTCACTGAGCTGTTACTCATTACCACATCTGGATTACAAAGTATGGACTTTGTTCTGCTTTAAAGAGAAAAGAGGCTTTGCTACAATTTTTTACTTTAATCCGACTTTAATATGTGCATAACATAGTATACCAGTATAATTAATTCATGTGGAGGATATTGCTCTTTGATTTTACTGCAGCTGAGCCCGTTACCCCTCTCTGTAGCTTCTGTTTCACTTGGCAGCGTAGATTCTTGGTTACTGGCATGACGTTCACTCTAAACCTGAAAATACAAAACAAGAAAGTGAGTGAGACAAATCTAGAAATGTAAGACATATTTACATAATTAAAATTGCTCTTTTAGTGTGGAACAGATTTAGTTAAATGGAATGTAAACTCTATGGATTTAAAGCCATCTGTAAATGACTACATGGTTTCCTTTACTCCATATTTCTTACTTTATGTAAAACAAAAAAAAAAAAAACTTCCAGAGTTAGCCACTATTGCATACGGTGCTGTGCAAAAAAAAGAAAAGATTGCCCCCCCCCCAAAATATTTTAGTTTAAAGCCTTTTTTTAACCATACTTAAGTTTCAGATCAACAAGCAAATTTTAGTATCAGACAAAGATAACCTATCTAAATACAGAATGCAGTTTTCAGTTGATTTTAATTCAGAAAAAAAGCTACTTAAACAAACCCGGCCATTTAAAAAAAGTTAGCATAAATTAAAAGTAAAAATTATACATTAACTATGACTAACCCTGTTATTTGAGGATGTAGTTGAAGTATTATTTCATCGTTTGAAATTTTAATTCAAATAGAACCAAATAACAGATGAGTTGAAAAGGAGGATACAGTGCATGAGCAAGAACAAACAAAGAAGCAAGAAAAAGAGAGGAAGGAAATTCAAGCCATCTCTTCCATCAGTTATTATGACCAATGTGAGATATTTGGGAAACAAGTTGGATGAACTCAAGGCCCGAACATGGACCTAGACACAATATCAGGAATACATATACGTTTCACTGAAACATGGTTGGATTGGTCGTGCTAGCCATTTGGGTGCCCTGAGCACATAGCCCCCCGCCTCCAACAGTGCGCTTAGGGCACCCCCTAAGTGGGACGACAGAGGTGCAGGAGTTAGAGAGTTCATCCTGCAATTGTCGGGTTGCTGGTTCAATCCCCTGCTCCGACTGCCTCAGTCATTGTGTCCTTGGGCAAGACACTACACCCGAATAGGCTGCTGGTGAATGAGATTCATTCATTCCTTCATTCATTCATTCATGGTGGTGGTCAGAGGGCCCAGTGGTGCCGATGTATGGCAACCCCACCTCTGTCAGCTGTGGCTACTAACATAGCTCACCATTGTCAGGGTGTGAATGGGTGAAAGCGCTATACAAGTACAAGCCATTAGCCAAGCCATTTATCCCCCCCTCCCCGAAAAAAGAATGACAATAAGGCATTTATCAATGACTTTCTCTTTTTTACTAAAATATCTTCTCAATTTTATTATTTTGGAAACAGTTGCAATAACTAGAAGGGGAAATAAAAATCTTAAAAGGCCTAAACTAGTAACATTTGACAGTAACAATTGTGTTATTTGCATGTTTTAGGCGATACTGTGTTATAATTGTACTTATAGAACACATGTAGTTTGTAATTGGGAGCACTCTGTGCATGTGTCTGCTGCTCCTGTGTGGAGAATTTGTGGTTGCAGTTCATCTGTGTGGGTGGGTGTGGGGGATATGTACAGAGGTTTGAAGCCTCCCTAGTATTTACCTGCGTGAGGCCTAGGAGAGGGGGAAGTTGGGTAGCAATAATTTTGTTGACCACTCTTGCTTTTTTCCGGTCATTCAGTATACATCCTCACAACAATTCCTAGCCTCTATAGGCCCAGTTCTACTAGGTCGTAATGGCCGAGCACCGCACGGCTCCGCTCACTTACGAGTGTTTCAGGAACAATCTGTTTTAGGGCCAGCCTGGGTTCTTGCAGCTCTGATGATGAGTAAGGCCAAACCGCAATGACTTAGAGGAAAAACTGAAGAGGGACACATTTTCAATTCAATCCAATCCAATTAAATTTTATTTATATAGCGCCAATTCATGAAACATGTCATCCCAAGGCTCTTTCCAGAGTCTAATTCAATCAAATTATACAGATCAGGTCAGATAATACAGATGGGTCAAAATATTTCCTATCTAAGGGAACCCAGTTGATTGCATCAAGTCCCGACAACCAGCATTCACTCCTCCTGAAGAAGCGTAGGGCCACAGGGATTGTCCATGGCTTTGAAGCAATCCCTCATACTGAGCAAGCATGAACTGACAGTGGAAAGAAAAACTCCCCTTTAATGGGAAGGAAAACCTCCAGCAGAACCAGGTTCAGTATGAACGGTCATCTGCCTCGACCGACTGGGGGTTAGAGAAGACAGAGCAGAGACACAACAAGACAGACAAAAAAGCACAGAAGCACACATTGATCCAGTAATCTGTACTACATTAGATGGTAATCAGAATCAGACATACTTTAAACCGGTTATGAAGCATTAATCGTTGAAGTGGCAGATCTGAGAGATTTTTCTCACAGATGATGTCCACATAGCTATTTATTAATTCTGATAATTTTTTTCCGGTCTCCTACCTGCATCTGTCGTTTTTTGCGTTCGCAAAATCCATGGAATCAAAACGATCTCGCTAGGCGGACTTTCCCACTGACGTCATAGCGGGAGTCACAAACCTGGAAGCCGGCACCCGCTGTACTGTCCGAGTACTAAATGGATAACGTTGTTTTGCTTTCACGGCTTTTTTTACAAGATGCCTCGTCATTGTGTCGCTATGTACTGTTAAAATGAAGATTGAAGATTGCATGAGTGGCCAAAAGACACTTAGAGCCCGTTTGTGGCTCGTCATTTTAAAGACGACTGCCTCGGTGCTCCGGGGGAGGGGGACTTTGGCTCTTCACAACCGCTGCTCTTCCTCTTTAGATTTTAACGGTAGCTTGCATCCATTATTGTTGCACTACTGCCATCTATTGGATCCTAATATCTATTCCTCAAATTCTCTGATCCCAGTATTTTTTTTAAACCTAAAAATCTTCTTTTTCCCCTAAATACTATTTAGCTTATAAACCACATTCTCAAATTTAAATTCCTATTAAAACCTAATTCCGTTTTTTATAATATTTGATTTACATATCTTCTACAATTAATAAAAACATGTTCTATTGTTTCCACATCATGACACCAACTACAAAAACCAGTAAGATGTTTCCTGTGACCGTTCTTATTCTATTTATAATTATTTCCTCCCTCCTGTTTATTCCTCTAATCCTTACTACATAACCTGTATTTTGTATCCTATATAAGTGCCTTCCATTTATTTAATTATCCCACCTACCTTTCCATATCTTCTTGCTTTCTCTCCAAACTATACTTTTGCCTTCAGATTTGGATAACTTTACTGGCAAATCAATACATTCTTTTTTAATAGCCTCCTTAGCCAACCTAAATGCTCTTTCATTACCCAAAATACCTACATGAGCAGGAGTCCAAAATAATATTAAATTTTTATTTTGTTCACATATTCTATGATGAACAGCCATAACCTCATATAATATATTTTGATGATTATTTGTACATCCATTTTGAATACTCAATGCAGATAATCACTACAAATTATCTTATTTATATTAGTATCCTCCACCCATTCTCAAGCTAATAATATAGCACATAATTCTACTGCATATATACTGAGATAATTAGATGTTCTTTTTTAAATAATCTTTGTCAGGAATCACCACTGCTATACTAGTTGCTTCACTCTTTGTCTTTTTATTTTCATGTATGTATGTCTACATGTGTGTTGTCTCTTACTTTCCTGTATCTGTTTATTTGTGTGTAAATGCACCCCAGCAATCAAAAAAAATGTTATGAGAAATTTTACTCACTGCTGCTTTTTGTTTCAGACCATGTAGACGACTGTTTCGAGATGCTGCTAGCGGAGCTGGAGAAAATAAAAACTAACCAGATTGATGCAGCATAAGACCCCCGATCACTGACAAGTTCATTTGTGAAAACAAAAGATGATGCCATCAATCTCTCATTCAGTCGATTTTCAAAAAGACCATGAAATCATTTTATTAGTAATTGCTTATATTACATAATAACCACAACAATTTTGTTTACATGCATGTTTTAGATTTTATTCTTTCAGCTTGGGTATTTTTTTTAACTGCCAATAGGTGACCTCTAAAGGTAAAATCATCTTCAAGTCCTGTGGGTGGGAAGTGGGCCCTTATACAGCTGACTGCACACGAGGGTATCACAGCCCTGGTATCTTTGCCTAAATAGTCCCAACACCATCTCACAAATTGTCTACAGGCTATATGCCTACGCTGTTGCTTGTATTGGGACCAAGCAACCTGCAATGCCCAAGCATTTAGACACCGCTTCCATGCCAGGATGGTCTGTGATACAGCCAGGGATTTCTCCATCCATCTCCTCTCTGGCTTCTTCCATCTTAGCAACAACCAAGCCGATTTCCTGGCAACAGATGCACTCTCTCACAGAATCCATATTTGGCAGTGAGAACAGGAACACCTAAAAAATAAGATTGATTAATTGTATATTTGTATATGAATTACACACCATAACTGATTTGCTAAATTCACTATTAATGCATTTATGGTAAGTTGGAAATGGATTTACAATAAGGAAATCTTTAGGCCTCAATATTACTCAGTGTATATTTTTGATATATTATTATTTTTGACTTTTGTTATGCTAGTATGTAGGTAGGCTAAATATTATTATATGTACCGATACTGTTTATAAATTGTTGTCAAGTGATTCTTTATCATAAGTAGCACGTCATCATTGGGCCTAACTAGGCCATGGCATAAATTCATTTTTAACTGTGAATACATGCTCATTCATTGTAGTGATACATTTTGTCCTCATCTCTTCATTTAAGATAAGATAAGATAGACGTTATTGATTTCACAGTGGAGAAATTCGCTTGTCACGTCGGCTCAGTAAAAGTGACAAAAGTTGGAAAAAGACCGATTATCTTGCCGTTTAAAATAACACAAAACAGCGCAAGAAGACCTCGTTTATTTATTTTTATTTTATAATTTTGTAAACAGCTGCCGATTAAACTGAAGGTTACAACCTTGACACGATTATATGCGCTGTTTTACCGAAAAATAAATTATACGAGCCGTGAAAACGGCAGCAATGCGCGCTCCCGACAAAGGGAGGGGGGGACAGATTTTCACAGGGGAACTGAATTTCGCACAACACCGGCATTTTAGCTATTAAATATCTATGGTGCCTAAAATAAAATGATGTCAACATACGAATAAATATTTGAACTGCGTAGTTAAAAGAAAAAACGTGTCCTACCATTCATCTAATCTCCCGACGTCCAATCTCCACTCCTTGTCCGACTCGGAAGGCTGTAGTTCGTCCGCTGCTCTCTCTTCATCTGAAACGTCTGGGTCGAACATGTGAGGCTCGAGAAACAAACATTCTTCCTCCGACACATCAGAATCGTCACCTGGTAGGAATCGCTCGGTTGAAATCGAAATTTCACTTTCAGACTTCTTGTCGTCGAAGTGCAGTAATCCGCCATGTTGAGATGAACGCTCACGACATGACGTCACCACTTCCGGGTTGGAGGGCGCATGAAAAGTTATCAGAATCTTTAACGATTTTCTCTTAAATGTGAATTTTTTATAAAAAAAATTCGGTGGTATATTTATTTTTTCATATTTTGCTATATATATACGGAAGGTTAAATCAAACTGACGGACGCTTCATAACCGGTTTAATAATCCCAGGGGAAAATTGTTGTTTCAGTAAAATCGCCATAACATGAACAAACAAACATCACAAACATTTCAGGGGGAGACGATTTACTGAGGCCTTGCTGCCAAGGACAATCACCTTACACGGTGCCCACAGGGCGCTGCCATTACTCTGTGAAAAGATAGAGGCCACAAAAAAAGGGAAGGTGAGAGGGTAAAAAACATAACTCATACTTTATCCTATAACAGGATACAGTTTGAGATATCAAAAAACTCTTGCACAAAAAGCACAAATAAGACGAGACACTGTCAGGATCCTGTGTTGTGTTTCTGTTGATTGGACTCACCTGTGTTTAATTATCCCCATTGTGTGTGCACGTGTATATAAGTTGCCTCAGTTTGTTTCCCCGTTGTCGGGTCATTCTGTGTTTGCCTTCTGGTCATCCTGTGTTCCACGGTCTCCTGCGCTCCCGAGTTTTTCATGTAAGTCTTTCGTTTCATTAAAATATCTTTGTTAACCCCATGCGCCTGCCTCTGCCTCGTTGCCGCCTAGGTCCTCGCCAACTGACAGACACATACCCTGACAGACACATATAGCAGAAGGATAACATTGTAGAATTGTCGTGTGTAAGTTTATCATTATTCGTGAGCATCAGTCGTGTGTCTGTATGGGTGTTTATATTTCCGTGAACACTCTCCAGAGGCCATTGTCCTTGATGTTATCCGCCGGACAACAGTTCAGAAAGCATCCACAGGTGTCAGCGGGGGGGGGGGGGATTTGGCAGGAGAGAGTTTTGAGCAGTCTCAGCCATAACAATCCAGGGGTTACATTGATAAGGGAAGGCAGAATCCAAGTACTTTATTTGTTTATGAGGCAAGCTGCTCTGACTTTCCTGTCAGCTTTAAGTTTTTTGCTGGCTCCAAATAGCGAATCCAATATTTCAAATTGTTGGGCTTTTCCGCGTTACACTTCCAGAATTTTATCCCATTTGCCCTTGAGTTCAACCACCGAAGCCAGTCTGCGTTCCAGCACAGCCAGCTTTTGGCTCTGCTCCTTCACCTTCCAGGTCTGTCCATTCATCGCCTTAGTGAGCGCGTCATATGCAGCCGGTAGACTGATCAAGGCCAAATGGCTACTGACATCTGCTGTATTTGCTGATGCATCAAAAATCCACAAGATCCAATACGTAAAAATCCAAGGATCCTGAATCCAAACATGCAAACGTTTTAAACGTCCAGGAATGACAAAGTCGAAAGACACACCGTTTTCCATCCAAGAATATAGGGTGTATCCTCCAAAAACAGTCAGATCGGGACAGGACGGGTCCCCCCTTTCGTTGCCTACCCGTCGAAAAAAATTGATCAATAGCATTGAGAGACCAGCTTACCAGATCCATGATTTTTCAGAGTTCGGGTATTATGAAGAAAGTGCTCAGAAAGACAAGACATAGCAAATAGCAGGAGAGAGGGGGGCAGGGTAAGAGAGCAGATAAGGAGCTCTGGAGAGCTGAAAGACACGACTGACCTCGAAGAGAGACAGAACAAGAGTGATAGCGGCTGATCTTTCTTCCTTGGATGATGTCACAGCTAACAGAACGCCAGACCAGGTGTACCTACTATGAAGAAAAAAAAGAGAGAGAGAGAGAACAAAAAGTTAAAAGCTGAAATGACGACAAGCAATGCAAATTGGAGAACAGTAAAACTCAGTAGAGTGAGAAAACTAGGCCCTGATGTCCTCCAGCAGCCTAAGCCTATAGTAGCATAACTATAGAGATAGCTCAGGGTAACATAAGTCACTCTAAAGGCCCATTCATACCCTACGTTTGGCCTACACGTCCGTATTTCTGTCCGTACGTTCTATCCGTTGACTCCTTCATACCTCCGTCCGTCGAGGTGCGCAATAACCAATATTTCCTCTAGGTGGCAGTGCTGGGTGCCAATAATTCGTCAAACATGGCGACGGTCCAAGACGTGATTTTGTTGTATTTGCTCCGTAAGTAAACTTTTTGTTTGTCCCTGTGCCCCGGACACGACACATCATATATGTGTGGGTAGTTGCGGACAAGCTCCGCAAGTCGTTCCTCGAATCCCGCCATTGTTTAAAGCCCAGAATTATAACCTTCTTTGTGATTTTGTTGACATTTTGTACTACAAACTCAATAGCGCCCCCACCTTTTCCGGTAGTATTGCTCCATATTGATCCGTTTCGTCCGTAATCGTAAGCTCCCAATTTTCGTGTCAAAATACGGACGAAATCGACGGTTAGAACGTATGAAACACTCCACACGTATCCGTATCCGTCTTTTACGTGAGGTATGAATGGGCCTTAACTATAAGCTTTGTCAAAAAGGAAGGTTTTAAGCTTAGTCTTAAAAGTAGACAGGGTGTCTGCCACACGGACCAAAACTGGGAGTTGGTTCCACAGGAGAGGAGCCTGATAGCTAAAGGATCTGCCTCCCATTCTACTTTTAGAGACTCTAGGAACCACCAGCAGAACTGCAGTCTGAGAGCGAAGTGCTCTGTTAGGAACATACGGGGTAATCAGAGCTCTGATATATGATGGAGCTTGATTATTAAGGGCTTTATACGTTAGAAGAAGAATTTTAAATTCTATTCTTGATTTAACAGGAAGCCAATGAAGGGAAGCTAAAATTGGAGAAATATGATCCCTCTTGTTGATTTTCATCAGAACTCTTGCTGCAGCATTTTGGATCAGCTGAAGACTTTGAACTGCATTTTGTGGACTTCCTGATAGTAAAGAATTACAATAGTCCAGCCTTGAAGTAACAAATGCATGGACTAGTTTTATATTAAGGACCAGTATGAACAGAATGGGTAAAACAGAAACATCATTTTATTATACTCAAACCATGAGCCATGTCTGAAGGGTAAAAAAAGAAAAGAAAAAGGACACTTCAGCTTTCTATACCCCATCGGTGCTGTATGAGATCCGTGGATTTATCTATGCCTTCTCTCATTTTACACCAAAAGCTGTTTCTCAATTGTCCATCCATCCACCTCTTATGGTACAAGGCAGCGGTTGTCGGCCTTTCCCAGATGCCGGCCTGTCTTTCTGTATAAAGACTTAGCGCACACGGGAGGAGCTTTGCCGAGTTGCCCTGCTGAAAGGAGGTCGAGCTCGGTCAAGCCACACGCTCCATCCGCTGACAGAGCAGCCTGCTGCCTGGTAGTAAGCACGCAATCAAACTGATAAAAAATATCATTGTGTCATGGTTGGGTGGCGAGGACCTAGGCAATGAGGTGGAGGACAGTGCATGGTGCAAAGGAGACTTTAATCAAAGAAACTTACAAGAAACTCAGGCTTGGGAACAGAACTCAGGGCAGCGGCAACATGGGGAATATAGCCGGCGGCTGGAGCGAAGAACGGAGGCGGGTCCTCCTGGAGCCCCTCCTCACCGGACTCTGGAGTGAAGAATGGAGCCGGGTCCTCCTGGACCCTCTCCTTACGGGACTCGGAAGCGGAAAACGGAGGCGGGTCCTCCTGGACCCCCTCACGGGGCTCGGGAGTGGTGGCGAACGCTGAACCCTTGGCAGCTGGAGCTGGAACCGAGGCATCAGCCAGGCCCCTGGTGAAAGTAGACCAGGGGAAGGCACCTTCGGTGGAGTCTTTGGCGGCTGGCAGCGGCGAAGCAGGACCTTCTGTGGCCGGAGGTGACACAGTTTCTCCACGGATGACCCAGTTAGGAAGTGTACAACCCTTGTATGGGTGTGAACCTAAATTCCTTTATAATGCTTGTGAGATGAACAGTCGGGGCTTCTTGCCGACCCAAAAGGCGATGTACCACTTTCCATTTTCCGGCCAGGATGCCATTCCGGAAGAAAAACACATAGGCCGCACAAAAGGTAAGGAGATTCCCTTTTAAATATCTCCAGTGTTTTTGCTTCCTGGAAGGGCCGACTCTTTACTTGAGGCAGAGAAATGGTTCAGATAAACTGGTTGCAAAAGTGTCGAAGAGTACCGTGTGATTAACGCGCGTGCAGGCTTTGGTTTAGAGCCCATTGACTCCATAAGGGTTATAAAAGCTGCCAGCCAACTCAGAAATTGTGTTTAGATGGCTCCCTAGCAATCTCATAAAGATGGCTTAAAAACTGCTTTTCCGAGTGGGCGCGTGATCACCTGAGGTGAAAGTCCTGCGGGGCCAGGCACCAGCCCCGGAACAAGACAGGTGATCTAGGAGACTGGCTTAGTTTACGCTGAGCTATCTCTATAGTTATGCTGCTATAGGCTTAGGCTGCTGGACGACATCAGTCTATTTTTCTCACTCTGCTGAGTTCTCCTACTGTTCTCCAATTTGCATTGCTTGTAGTTATTTCATCTTTTACCTTTTTGTTCTCTCATTTTTTTTCTTCATAGTAGGTACACCTGGTCTGGCGTTCTGTTAGCTGTGACATCATCCAGGGAAGACAGATCATCCGCTATTACCATATAACGTAGAAAAGATTCCTGGATCAACGTGTGCTTTTTTTGTCTCTTTTTGTGTCTCTGCTTTGTCTTCTCTAACTCCAGTCGATTGAGGCGGAGCCTGGTTCTGCTGGAGGTTTTTCCTTCCCGTTAAAGGGAAGTTTCCTCTCCACTGTCGCTTCATGTTTGCATGCATGCTGCTTGTCAAGACTTGATGCAATCTACTGGGTTTCCTTAGAGAGGAAACTTTTTGACCAATCTGTATAATCTGATTGAATTGGACTTTGGAAACTGCCTTGAGATGACGTGTATCATGAATTGGCGCTATATAAATAAAATTTAATTGAATTGAATAGAAGTTATTTTTTTTTTCCTTATCTGCAAGACACTACTGTTTTATGGAGGACCAATCCTGCCATAATAAAAAATACACACAGAAATAAATGAAGGACTTAATAATATAAAATGGCTTGAAAAAGTGGCTAATATGAATTTGTGTGCCATTTAATGTGACAAAATAATAAAAATAAGATATTTCTTCAACAATTGATCAATTATTCATCAAAAAATATATATTTTAACTTACACTTTTATTTTTGGGTCAATGACGTGACGCTCATTTTTTTGTGTACATATGGGTTAGATACATTTAAAATGGTTAAAATTTGAAAATATTTTGATACATTATTAACAAACATAATTTTCATCAAACCCTAATCTTGTTTTGGATTTATTCAATTTTGAGAGTGTATTAAGAGAATTTGGGTAAAAATGT
The DNA here is from genome assembly GCA_037039145.1 of Fundulus diaphanus. Classification (NCBI taxonomy): domain Eukaryota; kingdom Metazoa; phylum Chordata; class Actinopteri; order Cyprinodontiformes; family Fundulidae; genus Fundulus; species Fundulus diaphanus. The sequence continues at coordinate 2,138,243 of CM073136.1, forward strand.
CAATGCGGTGTAACCACAAAAACATGAACCAAATAATTTCACTTGCTGAAAAAATGTATATTTCTCTCCAAAATCCCTTCCAAAATAATCTGGCATGATCTTGCACTAGAACTTGTCTATATTTAATAAAAGTAACGAAACCCCATTATTCTGAATGTTTTAATTAATATGGGGAATCAAGTCTGTCACATCAACCACTTGAAATGTCAACTGGTGTAACCACCATTTAAGGATTATGTCAGAGGATCATGTGACAGGAAATGATGTCACAGAGAAGGACCCTTGAAGACCCTGTCTGCCATGTGTCAAGGTTAGTAGCTCTCTTACAAATGTAACATAATTAAGTGTTTTTAGGCCATGGTCAGGCAAGCTAAGGTTGCATGTCAAATGGTATGACCTCATTAAAACATTGATAAATCATAATGATCATAAAATATTTAATTTAATGTAAAATCTGTGTTTGAATATTTACATAAAGGTCAAGTGTGTACATAGTTGTCCATAACAATGCCTGCAAATTTTGATTTTAGATAGAAATGTCAAATGGTGTAACCGGTCACACCATTTGACTCATTTCTGTTTGAGAACAATTTGATCAGATTCAGGGCCAAGAGTATGTCATATTTGGTGCCAGTTATATTAGTTTTATAATTTAAATAGAATAAAAACTGTTTAGCATGAACAGTAGCTTTATAGGGTTTAATTAGATTGTAATTTAAGCGATTTTTTTGAAACGTCAAAGTTTTTTATTTAAACTTCCATGATACATTTTTTATATTTTATTATGATGTATGTAAATAGTATGTTTAAATTATATATAAATAACATAAATACATTTATTATAGATAAAGTGTACTTCTTGTCCCCCAACAGATGCCACTTACAAGCAAGGAAAAAGTGTCTCGCCATAGAGCGCGAGTGAACGCTGACCCTGCTGCAAGGGCAAATTACACACACACACACACACACACACACACACACACACACACACACACACACACACACACACACACACACACACACACACTTTTCATGTGAAGAATGCTAGAATAAAGTCTGAGATGTAATCAAAACAGTTTAGTGATGAAAGAAATGAAAAAATTATACTCCCTCACTCTCTCTCTCTCACTCTCTTTCAAAACAATGGCTGTTATTTTACAAAAGGAAATTGTATGAAAACTTAACTGAAATCACAACACAAGTCAATCCTGTTTGTTCATGGTTGTTAAGAAATGATTATACCCACTCTTCACTCACTCTTATTCTCTCTCACACACTATATCGCACTCTCTTTGAAAACAATGAGCTGAAATCAAAATGGAACACAAGTTACTGTAATCCTGTTTCTTCATTGATGTTATAAAATGTTTATTGATTTGGAATATGATGGATTACATGAATATATATTAAAATATCCAGTTCAGTTTACCTTGATGCCTATTTTCTGTGTCAATTTCTTGTCCTATTGCTGTAGACGTTATATGGTCAGTTGGTGTAACCGATTTATGTCAATTGGTGTAACCAGTATTTTGTCTAAAAGACTAATATTGTACAAAAAAGTTACTATGGATAATGATTTAATACTCTACTACACTGCATTAATGGGTGTTTAAACCATTTTTACTCAAATGGTCAAAGAATAGACAAAAAAACAAGATGTTTATCAGCATATGGTCTTGCTCAGTACAATGAAAAACCCATATAATTTAAATTTAGAAATAAATATAATAAAATATATTCTCATAGGATATTACAAAATAAACTAATAATTTCATCAGCACAATTGCATGACCTCTAGGAGGTGTGAAATATTAGATATTTGTCATTTTTTGTGGTTACACCATTTGACAATTTAACAGGCTGTTAGTTCTATTTTTTGTTAAAAAATAGTATAAGCGTCATATTAAATAATATGAATACAACAGAAATACAAAGTATACACTTTAACAAACCTCAGGCATGTTTTGTTTTAAAGGTTTAAACATATTTTTGATTTGCTCATCTTACCAATCCTTATCCGTCACTGACCCTTTTACTTTTCTTCTTGCTTTTATGCTGACTTATTTTTAACCCTTGTATTTCTGAAACAATCATTTATTTCTGCCTCTAACTTTCCTAGCTGTTTTTTTACCCAAAGGATTTACGCTTGCCCTTTTATTTCCTTTTCCCCTTTTTCCACTTCGTGTATTTCTACTTCTTGTTTTTAAAGCAACATTTTTAAAGCATGTTTTTACTCCACCATAAATATTTCTATTTTATTTTAACCTTATATTTCTGAAACATACATTTATTTCTGCCTCTAACTTTTCTAGCTGTTTTTCTACCCAAAGGATTTACACCTGCCCTTTTATTTCCTTTTCCCCTTTTTCCACTTCGTGTATTTCTACTTCTTGTTTTTAAAGCATCATTTCTAAAGCATGTTTTTCCTCCACCATAAATATTTCTTTCTATTTTATTTTAAACTTATATTTCTGAAACATAGATTTATTTCTGCCTCTAACTTTTCTAACTGTTTTTTTTACCAACACAATTTTTGCCTACCGTTTTTATTTCCTTCTCCCCTTTTTCCACTTCATGTATTTCTACTTCGTGTTTTTTTACTTCTTCTTTTTCCACTTCGTGCATTTCCACTTCATGTATTTCTACTTCGTGTTTTTTTACTTCTTCTTTTTCCACTTCGTGCATTTCCACTTCATGTATTTCCACTTGGTGTTTTTTTACCTCCTCTTTTTCCACTTTGTGTATTTCTGCTTCGTGTTTTATTACTTCCTCTTTTTCCACTTGGTCTGACTGCAGCTGTTAATGTTAATACGATGAAAGGGAGGGAGGGGGGGAGAGGGGGCGGTGTCACCGGCAAAGCTTCACAACTATTGGCCAAGGCCTGCCTCCCCGGAAACGAGCCTGCATCAGAGCAGACGACTGACCGCTTTCCCAGAATGCACCACGGCCGCAGCTTGATTATGGACAGAGCTAACAGAGATCACATTGGTAAGTTAAAAATTACCTTTTCTGCTGCTGTTGTTCTTTAAAAGTACGTTTGAGGCGACAACATTATACTTTTAAGCTTCCCTATATGGCCTGTTTACAGAGTTAGTGTGTAATTAAAAAAAGAAAAAGTTATGGTGCATTCAGGAGCATGGGACATTTCATATTTACAAGGAAAGAGGCATAAAACGGAACAGTACTTCACTCATACAATATTGTGTCTATCCAGAAACAGTGTGGGCTTTCTTACAATACTGAATGCTCTATTATTGTATTTCTGTTATTTTTTGATTTTGCACACCTGCTAGCTTTTTATTCTGAAAATTCTAATGTCCCATGCTCCTGAATGCACCATAGCTTTCTGACGCTCATGAATGCATCGGCGGATCACTGTGGTCCACTCATGTCTTTCCTTTTTAATCAAGGTATCAAGTTAAAAATTACCTTTTTTCACACCACATTTCTGGTATTATCATAGAAAACTCAGGGTTGAAGGATATTGTACAGATTAACTAAAATGGCAAACCGTTTGGCTACCGAAAAGGCCAATAAATATTTGTCCCTTTTAGAAAATCTTGACAAGTTTTAAATAAAATCTCTAAATGTTTTTCTTATCTAAGTGAGTTTCTTTTGAGTGAGGACACGAAGAATTGAGAGGGGAAAGACAACAATTGTAACAGTGTATAAAAAGACATTTATTTTATACAAAGGATTTAACTTTGGAACAGAGTCAAGATGTAACATGTTCAAAACAATTAACATATGATTTAAAACAAATAATTAACTTTTATAAACACCTTGGACAAATAGAGAACACCCACAAACATACAATTGATAAATAATAGGAATGGAAATTAATTTACTGATTTAATGTGTTTTACAGGTAGTGGAAAAAAATTAAATGAAGCAGCATGTGTACATGACTACAACTGATCTAGGTTAGGTCAGATGTAGGCATGTTCACTTAAACATGCAACCAGCTGTGCCGGGCTGCCAGTCTGGCTCGGAGGCAGCTTCCAGACAGCTCCCTGTCTTCAGCCGCCGGATGGCCATCCTCCTCTGGGTCAACCTCCTCTTCCTCCACGTCGAGCTGGTCCCCTGCCTCTATACTAATATTGTGGAGGATGAAGCAGGCACTGATTACTTTTGGGGAAAATGTCGGGCGGACCTCCAGCGCCCTAAAAAAAATGGAACGCCACCACGTCTTTATAGCACCAAAGGCACGCTCAATGATGTTTCTTGCCTTGGCGTGGTGCCTGTTGTGGCGTGACTCCACTTGGACTGTACCAAATATAGAATAACTTGTAATTTAGGTAATATGCTGATATGTCTTAATGTTCTATCCAATTAATATAATCTATGTATCAATTGTGTGTCATTGTTGGCTCTATTTAAGGACAAGAAGGTAAGAGATCTTAATGGCAACTGGCGGGCAATAGGGCGTCAGGAAGGTGATTGGGTCCAGGAGGCATGGGAACGCACCATTGCAGTGTAGAAAAAAAATCCCTCAGGTGGGTATAAAGCATTTTTATACAACGGAGAGCGCCACAGTACCAGTGAGTCATGGACAGAGCCGACATTGTCGATGTAAACATTCAAAATCTTTCCCGTGCGTCACACACACCCTGCAGGATGATTGAAGGGAAGAGTTTTCTGTTTAAATAATGTTTCTTTTGTGGCTCTGCAGGTGGAACAATTCGCACATGTCACCCATCAATGGCACCGACTGCTCCTTTGAGCGCCTCGATCCCGGCAAGGCGGGCAAAACCAGCACCCACTCCCTCCAAATCTTGTCTTTTTGTGAAGAAAATAATTTTTTTAATGATCCCCATCAGGGAGTTCATGTGCACCACCTGGCACACAAGGGCATCACAAAGATGTCGGCTGTTTCCCTATAGGATGCACCTCCGGCCAGCCAGTAGAGGGTCACCAGCACTCTCCTTATCCTCACATGTTTTGTTGGTGTTTCTTCCTGTAAATAAAAAAATGCCAAATGTTACCATAATTGGTTTTTAATTTCTCACCTTTTCACATCATAAAACTATACCTGGTTAACATGCAAATTAATATAGTTCTCAACAAAGAAAAAGTAAAATGTATAGTCCTGTAAAACTAGTCAAGTATAGCAAATCTAACAAATGGCTTCTCTTCTCTGGTATTAACTATAGTGTTTTTATAATGTAAAGATTCTCATTGTAAGATGTTTTGATTAATTTTGCCATTTCACTAAGAGAATGAACTGAACTAACTGCACATAATTTATAGATTGCCCACTGTAAAAGTGGGCAGACATAGAAATGACTTTTCCTATCTTAATGATCACTGCTGTGGTCAGTAGGTACAACAAAGTACCTTAACCCTGCAATGTTATGTTAAAATTGTGTTTTCGTTTTCCCATGAGTTCTAGAGAATTGGTCACAATTTCAACCTTATTACTTGTTCAATACCATCCTCAATGTTTTTTTAAGATAAATGTAGGAAATAGGCTGTTCATCTTAAAATGACTACCAGTTGGCACAGTTGGGCTAGCAAACCAACACAAGTCAGTGAGATAAACACAAAACAAATTAACGTTTTGCCGAATTGAAACAACAACAAAAAACGGCATCAGAACTTCACACACGAAAAGGCAGAGGGAAGTGTATACGGAGCCCTTTAGGGGACATGGGGAAAATATATTTTTTTTTGCGTTACCTCGCAAAGGTTTTCGCGTTCCCTAGAGGTATGGCTGATTTATTTGTTGTGATCTCTTGTCATTCACACAACAGTAAACCGTGAGAGCCGACGTGAGTTTTGAAACTGCAAAGCTTTGTCTTAAGCGGAAGATCAAACATGCATCTACACAGCACAGCGCATTCATGAGCGTCAGAAAGCTATGGTGCATTCAGGAGCATGGGACATTAGAATTTTCAGAATAAAAAGCTAGCAGGTGTGCAAAATCAAAAAATAACAGAAATACAATTATAGAGCATTCAGTATTGTAAGAAAGCCCACACTGTTTCTGGATAGACACAATATTGTATGAGTGAAGTACTGTTCCGTTTTATGCCTCTTTCCTTGTAAATTTGAAATGTCCGATGCTCCTGAATGCACCATAGCTTTCTGACGCTCCCGAATGCATATGGGGATTACTCTGCTCCGCTCATGTCGGACTTTTTCTTTTTTAATTACACACTAACTCTGTAAACAGGCCATATAGGGAAGCTTAAAAGTATAATGTTGTCGCCTCAAACGTACTTTTAAAGAACAACAGCAGCAGAAAAGGTAATTTTTAACATACCACTGTGATCTCTGTTGGCTCTGTCCATAATCAAGCTGCGGCCGCGGTGCATTCTGGGAAAGCGGTCAGTCGTCTGCTCTGATGCAGGCTCGTTTCCGGGGAGGCAGGCATTGGCCAATAGTTGTGAAGCTTTGCCGGTGACACTGCCCCCCTCTCCCCCCCTCCCTCCCTTTCATCGTATTAACATTAACAGCTGCAGTCAGACCAAGTGGAAAAAGAGGAGGTAAAAAAACACCAAGTGGAAATACATGAAGTGGAAATGCACGAAGTGGAAAAAGAAGAAGTAAAAAAACACGAAGTAGAAATACACGAAGTGGAAAAAGAGGAAGTTATAAAACACGAAGTAGAAATAAACAAAGTGGAAAAAGAGGAAGTAAAAAAACACCAAGTAGAAATACATGAAGTGGAAAAAGGGGAGAAGGAAATAAAAAGGGCAGGCAAAAATTGTGTTGGTAAAAAAAACAGTTAGAAAAGTTAGAGGCAGAAATAAATCTATGTTTCAGAAATATAAGTTTAAAATAAAATAGAAAGAAATATTTATGGTGGAGGAAAAACATGCTTTAGAAATGATGCTTTAAAAACAAGAAGTAGAAATACACGAAGTGGAAAAAGGGGAAAAGGAAATAAAAGGGCAGGCGTAAATCCTTTGGGTAAAAAAACAGCTAGAAAAGTTAGAGGCAGAAATAAATGTATGTTTCAGAAATATAAGGTTAAAATAAAATAGAAATATTTATGGTGGAGTAAAAACATGCTTTAAAAATGTTGCTTTAAAAACAAGAAGTAGAAATACACGAAGTGGAAAAAGGGGAAAAGGAAATAAAAGGGCAGGCGTAAATCCTTTGGGTAAAAAAACAGCTAGAAAAGTTAGAGGCAGAAATAAATGATTGTAAGGGATTAATAAGGGTTAAAAATAAGTCAGCATAAAAGCAAGAAGAAAAGTAAAAATAAAAGTGTAAGTTAAAATATATATTTTTTGATGAATAATTGATCAATTGTTGAAGAAATATCTTATTTTTATTATTTTGTCACATTAAATGGCACACAAATTCATATTATTAGCCACTTTTTCAAGCCATTTTATATTATTAAGCCCTTCATTTATTTCTGTGTGTATTTTTAATTATGGCAGGATTGGTCCTCCATACTGTTTGGAACCTGTGGAGCGTCTTGTGCAATGGTGGCTGTTGATTGGTAGATTTAGGTCGTTGTAGCTGTCCCACTGTGAGGTAGGCATTCTTAATACCTGACACTGCCAGATATTTATCGCAGGTTATATTTGGTTGCAAGATAGCAACAACTGTTGTCCTTGAGCCTGTCTCACAGTGTGACATAAGACTGCAGATTTAGAGCCATGAGCAAAAATTTCGCCATGATTTTCCTACAGTTGTTGTCTTGCGTCTGTGATGGCCCAAATTGCAAAGTATTTCATTAGATAAGTGTAATTCCTGCAAATTTGGGAACCAGATGGATCACATGGGAGGGATGTTATACAGTGATGTTTGAACATTGGGTATTATGGTAGTGCTGGTACCTCCAAATCAGAGGTTTGCTGGCAATGTTTGATCAGCTCCGTGGCGCTGCTGAGTCTGTTCTTGATGAACTCCATGGACTCTTTCTGAGCATCTGTGATCTTGCTGACCTGGGACCTCAGAACAGAGTGTTTGGCCTTGATAGACTTCAGATTTTCCAGCATCACAGTCACATCTTCCTGCAAACACATTGTCTATCATTAGCCCAACTGTAATTATTATAACATATTAATCTCCTCTACATACATAATCTCCTCTACCTTGTACATAACTGGCCCATTTCAAGGTCCTCACTGTTTTTCATTCAATTGGCCAATTAACTCACATAAAACACTATTGCATGTTTCAAAGGAATATTTGCACAAGCCAGAAGGCATGTGCTTTTTTTAATGCCCTTTGGAACTTGTGACCTACAGTGGCTTGCAAAAGTATTCATACCCCTTTCCACATTCTTTCCCATTACAACCACAAACAAATATATTTTATTGGAATCTTATGTGAAAGACCAACAAAAAGTGGTTTACAATTGTGAAGTAGAAAGAAAATTATACATGATTTAAAACATTTTTTCAAATAAAAAAGTTATTTTTAGCCCCCTTTTCTCTGAGTCCAAGCCATTGCCTTCAGAAGTTTCCTGATGATTGCTAATGATGAATGAATAGAGTCCACTTGTGTGTAATCTAACCTTAGTATAAATACAGCTCCTCTGTGATGGCCTCAGAGGTTGGTTAAGAGAATATTGGGGACCAAACAACATCATGAAGTCCAAGGAACACATACCGAGTTTGCATGGACAGTAGAGAGAAAACTCCCCTTTAACAGGAAGAAGATTTCTTTCCACCAGCACAATCCGGCTCTGTGTGAGCGACCATCTGCCATGCCTGACTGGGGTTTTGAAGAAAACAAAGCAGGCATACAGAAAAGGAAAAAGGTAATGGCAGTAATAGCTCCAGCAGTTGCTTTATCTAAGAGAGAAACACAGATAAGCTCTGAGCATGTTTTCATTTCTAGAATATGAAAGCGAGAACATACAGGTAGTTGCAGAAAAAGCAAAGGCAATGGCTATGTCTAGGAGAAAGACCGGTTTAAACGGTGAAAAACAGGTCAAGTGAATCATTTATAGAAGGAGAACATGAAGTTGTTTGCAGCAGAAACCCAACCGATGCCCCTCTCCATTGTGGCTGATCTTTCCTATGAGGGAACAACACCTAACTTGTTTAGATATGTACTGTATTTTTCAGACTATTAGTCGCCCCAGAATATAACTCACATCAGTCAAAAAATATGTCATTAAGAGGAAAAAGTCACATTTATTTAGAAATCTATTTAAAAATAATAAAAGACTAAAAACTGACATTTAATATGGTATGGCAATGTATTCAATTACACAACTGAATCCACAATAAGCTGAATAACATAGAACATACCTGGGAGGTTGAATAGGGTGAATTAGCCTAACAAGCCAGCAACCCCAACTGACAAGTTATCGGCAGGGTTCTTGCTAGCACATTTCGTTGTAACGGGCCATCACGCTGAAAGTTGTCAAAATTACGCTGTAATTAGACCATGAGCGTAACGGTGCAACGTGCTAGGCTAGTAGTGCGACACGGTTGTTTGTATGTTTGAGAGCAACATAGAAAGGTCAGTAAAACTCTTGAACGTACATCAGTGAAATAGTAATCTGGCTGGACAACTAAATTAACACTAGCTGATATTAGCTTCACAGACGGGCTGGGCTCCCCTTTCAACCTGCACCACACAACACTCTGTTGCGCAGATGATACTGAAGCAGTGGAAAAACTTGGGCTACAACAATGAATCAATAAAACGGATAAAAATCGACAATTAAAGGCGATGGCAACGAATTTCGTCATTGATTCGTTGTGATTAATGCGACACTCGCCATGTCGCGGAGCCGCTTACCTTACCTGCAGGCGGGTATGTATTTTTTTTTTTTATTGCACTGCACCCATGCAGTTCAATAGCACCAAATGACAATTATCTATACACAGAAAGTACTGGCAAGCGGATCCTCCTGCTGTTGGGCCGAAAAGGGCTCTTTGGTCGGGGTGGAGTCATCCAGCTCTGGTAGGTGACAATGGCTTCCTCTGCCTTCTGCCATTTTTCCAAAAATTACCTTTTAATCTCACTTCTTTTCAGAAATAAAGCTGCTGCAGCTCGCTGGAGACCCTGCTGCTTTGTTTTTGTTTATTTACATTTTTTATAAATTTTTTGAGTTATCCTATTGTTCTGTGTGGCCTCCGGCTTTGCTGTAAAGGCTGTGTTTTTTAAGATTACTTAATTAAAACATGGATTTTTAATAAGTGGATACATCGGAGGTTAGGGATAACCTCATTTTAGCACCCCATGTCTTAATTGTAGTGCCTTTCTTCCTTTTTGTATTTGCTTTGTTTAACCCCACCCTTTTGTCTCCAAGCTGAGAGCTGAAGGCGGTGGGGGGGCATCCAGGGGAACTGGACCTGTGTGCCGTGCGAGTGACCGGTGTTGGGATTTCTTCACGAGCGAGTGTCTGTTCACACATGCTTGGGGTGATTTTTTTTTTATTTTGATTTATTAATTTGTTTAGGAACCAGTTCCCCACATTTGGACTGCCCTCCTCCTGCTGGTAGGCCCCAGCATGGTGCACTTCCCTCCCCATTGTGGTTCTTTGACTTTTAATTGTTTTAAAAAACATGGAACAATAAAACGTTACTATTTTGTGGTGGAAAGAAATCTTGTTCTCATTGGTTGCGAACCTTAGGTACCTGACGATCTATTTCCTAGGGTGCAATTCCCAAGGTGGCGTGATTGACACCCTGTTGTGAAGGGCAGGGTAGCCGATCCAAACACCCGTGTTGCCACAATCTGATTATGGATTATAAACCAGGCCTCCCTATAAGAATCCAATTTCATTCTGATGGTAACAATTTATTGATTAAAGTTTAAATTTTCATTTGCTAACAAAGGCTGAGTAAAGGTACTGTATGGGAGAGAAGAGCAGGGCTCCATACTAACGTTTCAAGAATCAAGAGTCTTTTGGTTAACCCTAACCCTACCCCTAACCCTAACTCTCAGGCAAACTATGAAAAAAGTGCAATGCATAATATGAAAAATACGGTAGATGACAACTGGGTAAAAATCCTATCTTACTAGATAACCAAAAGGTAGGTCTTTAGACTGTCTGATGAACACTTAGAAAGATTGAAACCTCAACTCTGAAGCCTAATGCAGGGCAGTCAAACTTTTTTACAGCAGCAGGCCACACACTATCAGGTAGGAGGGTGCACTTATGCCGGTGCCCGAGCCCCGGAGGGGAGAATTTTGAAAAATAGAGTCTCCCTGATGTATTTTGGAAGCTTTCAAGACAGGTGATTATTTAAAGAATAGAGTATGAGTGCATGTTTTAAATTGAATAAAAGGCAAAAAAAGAAGTGAATGATCAATTCTTCAAAAACAACCTTTGTTTTTTTTATTATTATTCTTAAAACATTATTTTTTCACATGATATCATCATGTTTTAACAAGGTAAGGTAATCTCCATTTGCATAAAATTAGTTGAGTTTGAATTACTAGCACCATATAAAACAGATCAGATTAGGTGAATATATGACAATTTACTAACTTCAATCAGAACACCAACAAAAGACTAAGAGTACAGCACTAGCAGAAATAAGAAAATAAAGTCAAAAGAGTGTTTAGATATACAATACAACAGTGTAGCTGGTCATGTATGTGAATTGAAAGCTTTTAGTTTTACAATTCGATTTTCCAAAATATGATTGTGGTGGTTGATAAAGTGTGTAATAACCTGTCCTACTACTTATCTCACAGTTTAATTTCACTTGCACTCATCACACACACGATATCATATCATCGGCGAGGATTCTAGAGACGAACACATTGTCGTATACAAACGACTTTTTGGAAGGTGATCCACGCAGCCAAGAATCCAGCGTAGACCTACTATGTTTCGTTTTCCTGCTCACCATTTTGGCGGAATCAGTGATCACGTGCTGTCAGGACTAATCAGAGCACACGGAACAAATTATGTGTGCGTCAACCAATCAGAACTCGCCTTACAACGGCGACTACATTCCAAGATGGCAGCGCCCATCGATGTTGATATCAGGTGTTATGCCGAGAAGTGCGTGCCTGCCGAGATATGCATCCCCTGTCGCGGGAGCGCGCCTCTCTCTGTACAACTGAATATAACAAGTTAGCTTTTTATTCTGAAAAATCTATAATATTACAGCAGCAAATTATCAAAGTTTTTCAAAAGCCTGTTTAAAAGCTCCAAATGGGGCTTCAGATCATACGGCGACAATTGCTCTGTCATTGTTTTACAGGGCAGAATTTGCATTTGCTGACCCTTGTCCTTTAACTACAGATGGATATACAGGAATTCAGTCATACAAGTGTCAACTCCTCTGAGATAGCAGGGGATGCGTTTTTAGGCAAGGGGCTGCCAAAAAATGCATCCCCCTATGTTCTTAATCTAAAAATTGTCCCACACACATGAAATTCACAGAGGTAGCTCAGAGCACATGTGTAAACATGTAGAAAATGTTACATCAACTACAAGTGTATATTTCTATGAAACAGCAGGGGATGAATTTTTTGGCAGCCCCTTGCCAAAAAATGCATCCCCTGAAAAACTTTGATAATTTGCTGCTGTAATATTATAGTATATGTAATATTATAAATTTTTCAGAATAAAAAGCTAGCACATGTGCATAATCAAAACATATCAGAAATACAATTATAGATAATTCAGTCTTGTAAGAAAGCCCACACTGTTTCTGGATAAACACATTATTGTATGAGTTAAGTTCTATTCCGTTTTATGTCTCTTTGCTTGTAAGTTTGAAATGTCCCAGGCTCGTGAATGCACCATAGCTTTATGAAGGTCGCGAATGCATCACACTGGTCTGTGAACGCTGTGCTGTGTAGATGCACGTTTGATCTTCTGCTTAAGACAAAGCTTTGCAGTTTCAAAACTCACGCCGGCTCTCACGGTTTATTGTTGTGTGTGAATGACAAGAGACCACAACAAATAAATATGCCGTACCTCGGATAAAAATTTGGATTTAATGTTGTTCATAACACCCGTAATTTTGTAAATTAATCTGCCAAATAACAGTTTTTCCCACAAGAGGTATATTAAAATGTTTTGATATTAATTTAAGAAAAAGTAACTGCGTTGGTCACATTTTAATCAGTTTTCTTCGCCGATATTCAGTTGTACAGAGCGAGGCGCGCTCCCACGACAGGGGACGCATATCTCGGCAAGCATGCACTTTTCGCCATAACACCTGTTTGTGTTTTGATCGGAAAAGTAGCATCTTGGTTGGAACAAGGAACCCAATCACTCGTTAATGTGGAGAGCAACATTAAAGAGTGATTGGGTTATTTTTGGGATGTATAATCGGGGATTTTTGGGATGTATAATCGGGGAAATGTAGGCGGCGGCAAGAGATGCTATAGATGGCCATTTGCCGCCGTTGACCGGCTACTTATGACTGCCCTGCTAATGAAAACCTACAAATACAGATAAGAATCTACTTTTTCAGCTCCTTGTGTAAGATAAAGTGTTATTCATCAAAAGTCCGCAGCATTGAGTGAAGCAAGCTACAAACAACAAAACAGCACATCAAACCTGTGGATACTCCAACTGAGTAAAGGTTAAGGTTCTACAGTTTTAATAACACATTCAGTGCAGTTTATGGAACCAGAAAAGAAGAGAGTAAACACCATCCCCTCCCATATGTAACTAAAGTATTACAGGGAAAAAAAGGATGATTCCCAAGAACAATACCCAAGAACATTAAAAACCCAATAACAGTCTTAGACAGAGACATGCTCACCCAAAGGATAAAACACCCAGCAGTGTGGTGTACTCAGTCCAATGCAGCGTAGAATATTTAAACATCTGCATTGAAAAATATACCAAAAGCTACACTAAACGGCCCAACATTGAGTCACCTAGAGCTGCAATAACAATTCGATAAAAAATCTATTTTTAAAAGCATTGGCAACGAATTTCATCATCGATTCATTGTGTGGCACACTTAATGTATCATGTGCAATGTCGCAGAGCCGTTACGTCATCTGCAGTGCTTCAATTTCGCTGCCAGCTGACGGCAGAACGAGGTTTACGGAGCGAGACAGAGTCAGAGAAGCGGGCGAGCAAATATAAATAAAGGCAACAGTAAAAATGACCGAAGCCGTGAACACAGTTCGACCGAAGTCCTCTAAGGTGTGGGAGCACTTCATAATTTGCATAGCAAAAAAAGTTGTAACGTGCAACTTTTGCAAATATGACTTAACATGGCACGGGAGCACCACTGTTATGATGCAGCACCTGAAAGGGAAACACTTGTTGGAGTGTTTCCTTTTCAAAGTGAGGAAACGTAACGTTAGTGTCCCAAGTAGCTCGTCTGATGCCGTTGTTACGTTGTTAGCAGGTTAATGACGGTGATAAAATACTTGTGTTAGATTTAACAGGGGTCGGCAACCCGCGGCTCCGGAGCCGCATGCGGCTTTTTGATCCCTCTGATGCAGCTCAGCTTTTTAAAAAAAATTACAGTGTCATGTTTTGGACGTATTTAGCCCACATGCAGAACACACTGGGGAGACTGAGAGCAGTTTAAGGTGTTTATTTTACAAACACAGAACGAGCAAGGTAGAACGCGGAGTATCACGTCGGGTCTGCGCCTAAAGAGAGGAGGGGGCCGGGACACGTTCAGTCTGGGGAGAGAGGAGAGGAGTTAGGCAGCTCACAGTGGGCGAGTGAAGTGACTAGAGGACCGTGAGCTTACCACAGAGCACGGGGACCGGGCCGGGCCGGGATGAGAGGAGCGGAGGAGAGGAGCGGAGGAGAGGAACTCAGCGCTGCGTTGTCGTGATGGAGACCGGTGACTGAGCGACAGGAGGAAGGCAGGTGGAACTAGGGCGGGGTCCGAGCAGCGCCAGTGGGAACGGTGGTTCGAGGACAGCTGGAGGAACCAGGGGAATCAGGTGGGGCCTCAGCCCGACTTGGTACGACCAAGGGAGCACAAGGATGGTTCCAGAGTAGAATCCAGAACACCGTGAGCACGTAGGCTTGACTTGAAAACATCTGAGCACATAGGAACGCTTGGAGAAGGATCCAAAGCACGAGGCAACCTGAGAGAGACAGGAATTAACGCAGGAAAGCTACTGAAGAGCACTGGTTTGATTTGGGAGACATGGAAGGTGGGGTGTACTCGGGAGTGTGGAGGGAGGCGGAGACGAACGGCCGTGGGGCTGATGATGTGATGATGGCTTGAATCTCGTATGGACCAGAGTAGCGGGGAGCTAATTTGCAGCGAGAGGATTGGGAGGGGGTTGTCTGGGTGAAGAGCCAGACCCGCTGGCCGGGGTGGTAGCGGGGGGAGGGGGGGGGGGGGGGGTCAGCAAACTGGCGGTTTTGCTCAGTAGTCCGTTGAAGGGTCTGAACGGTTTGGGTCCAGAATTCCTGGCAAGCGGCGGATATGTTGGTGAACCGAGGGGACGGCAATTCGTCTGACGTCTGCAGGGAACAGTGGGGGTTGATAGCCTAAAGAGGTTTCGAAGGGGGAGAGGCCGGTGGCGGTGGAGGTGTGGCTATTGTGGGCATACTCAACCCAGGGGAGGCATTTGCTCCAGTCCGCTGGGTCTCCAGCTCCTGGGTCAGCCGCTCTGTCTGACCGTTAGTCTGTGGGTGGTATCCGGAGGAAAGAGTATACCTTGCTCCGAGGGCCGAGGCAAACTCCTTCCAAACCCGGGAGATAAACTGGGGATCACGGTCAGACAGAATGTCTTGGGGAATGCCGTGCAGGCGAAAGACATGCTTCACCAGGAGCTGGGCCGTCTGGAGGGCGGACGGGAGCTTACCTGATTAGATGGCAGGCTTTGGAGAATCGATCGATGACTGAGGATGGTGGACATGCCCTGGGATGACGGGAGGCCAGTGACGAAATCCAACGCTATGTGGGAACCAGGGGCGTTCAGCAACGGATAGTGGCTGGAGGAGGCCCACGGGTGTTTTATTGGAGGATTTATTCTGTGCACAGGCGGGGCAGGCGAGGACAAACTCCCGTGCGTCCCTGGACATCGATGGCCACCAGAAATGCCGGGAGATGAAAATAATCGTGTGGTGAACACCGGGATGGGTGGAGAATTTCTCTGAGTGAGCCCATTGAAGTAGACGAGGACGAACGGAAAGGGGAACGTAGGTCCTGTCCGGAGGCCCGTTACCAGGGTCTGGGTCTGATTGCTGGGCTTGTTGAATTAAATCCTCTATCTCCCAGTGGATGGCTCCAACGGTGAAGGTGGGAGGTAAGATGAGGGCAGGTTCTTTATTAAAGTCTTGGGGGGCGTACAGGCGAGATACAGCGTCTGGTTTTTGGTTTTTGGAGCCAGGGCGGTAGGAGATGGAGAGGTTGAATTGGGAGAAAAGGAGGGACCAGCGGGCCTGTCTTGGGTTGAGCCGCTTCGCGGTCTGGAGGTAGGCAAGATTCTTATGGTCCGTCCAGATAACCACGGGCTGCTCGGACCCCTCGAGCCAGTGACGCCATTCCTCCAGGGCGAGCTTAATGGCTAGCAGCTCTCTGTCCCCCACGTCATAGTTATGCTCAGTCGGGGATAGGCGGCGAGAAAAGAAGACACACGGATGGAGTCTCTGGTCGTTGGTGGAATGCTGGGAGAGAACTGCTCCCACCCCGGCGTCTGAGGCATCGATCTTCACTGTGAATTGTTTCGCAGGATCAAGATCAATGAGGATCGGTGCTTGTGAAAATCTTCTCTTGAGTTCGTCAAACGGCGAGTTGGCGTCGGGGCTCCAGTGGAAAGGGATCTTCGGAGATGTGAGTGCGTGCAGGGGAGCGCCGATCTGACTATATCCTTTAATAAAGCGGCGGTAAAAGTTGGCGAAGCCGAGGAAGCGCTGGAGCTGCTTCCGTGTTTCGGGCACCGGCCACTCGAGGACTGCTTTGATCTTCTCGGGATCAGATCGGACCCGCCCTCCCTCCAGGATGAGGCCGAGGAAGGCCACTGAGGGCTTGTGAAACTCACACTTTTCAGCTTTGACGAATAGACGATTCTCCAGGAGACGTTGGAGAACCAGACGGACATGATGTTGGTGTTCAGAGAGGGTTTGGGTGTCGTTGAGGTATACAAAGACGAATATATTCAAAAAGCCCCGGAGGACGTCATTAACCAAGGCCTGAAAAACAGATGGGGCGTTGCACAGGCCAAAAGGCATCACCAGGTACTCAAAGTGGCCCAGAGGGGTCTTGAACGCTGTTTTCCACTCATCCCCCCGACGGATCCGTACTAAGTGGTAAGCGTTACGTAAATCTAGTTTAGTAAAGATGGTGGCGGACTGAACCGGTTCAAGAGCGGAGGAAAGTAGTGGCAGGGGATATTTGTTTTTAACCGTTATAGCGTTTAGCCCGCGATAATCTATGCATATAGATTCATAGAAGATTCATACAATCTTCTATGAAGATTATAATCTTCATAGAATATAATTCTATGAAGATTATGGCCATTTTGTAACATCTAAAATATTGACTTTAAAATTAATATAATAAATAAGTTTTTAATATTTAATATTTAAAACAGCGGTTCCCAAACATTTTTAGCCGCACACCCCTTCAGTGTCCCAACTAGGTTGATGCAAAAAAAAAAAAAAATTTATTGCAGTTACAACAACACAACCATCATAATAAAGGTTATGGAAATAAAATTAGAACATACTTTGAATAAAATTGCAATAAAGTTACACACAACATCCACACCAGAAACCAGATTTTCAGGTGCATTGGTGGCTCAGCCTGGAGCGAGAGAAAGAAAGAGATGCTCAGATCGGCCACACCTCCACAACCTGAAACATCTCTGAAGCGGCCATCCAGGTGGATTCACGGACTAAACTCTGATAATCTACCTGTGCGTGTTCTGACTTTGTTTATTTCGTGTACCAGATTCTAAATCTGAGTCTGACTCACAATTTACACCGCAAAATACAAACACGAAAACGTTTACTTTGATTTGTGTCTGATGACGAGCGAGTGAGCGAGAGAGAACACTTTGGTAGGGCAGCACAGAGTAACAATAACAGAGGGATCCATAAAGATGTTATTAAATCAGAGAAATAAAAATTTTCGTAATGGTTACATCTAGCAGCTAAACACACCCACGGCAACACACCTCGACTCCTCTCAGCCCCCACCACCGGTTGCCGGTTTCCCTGTTCCTGTCTGAATACGCGCTAAAACCGCATCTTTAAAATTAACTGCACCTGTCTGAATCACAATGAAAATATTGCAACTCTGTGCGTGAGCACAGTCAAGAAATCACATCTACCACTAATCCCCCCCCCCCCCCCCCCACCCACCCACCCCCTTGCAGAGGTGACGGCAGCGGTGTGGGCGTGTCATTGGTAAAGAGTGCTTGTTACCGGTTCAGGTTGACGGCTGGCTGCACGGCGCCAGTAAAAGGATGACAGCACGCAGAGAGAAGACGGCATTTTTGTTTGCTGCCAGTCGATAATTTAAGTTTGGCTGGGGTTTTTTTCATTTCTACAAGGACTCAAATAGACATCGAGTATTTTACTTAACCTTCAACCTAACGTCTTTTTTTCAGAGTTAAAAATGTTTTGTTCCATGCAGAAATGTTATTTCATTTTCTCTGCAGTCGTTCATTGATTTCATAAGTGTAACACAGTATAGTTTGTTTATATATAGCACAAAGGCAAAAAAAAAACTGTTATATGCAGTGGTATTGCATTTAAAATTTCAAAAAGATTTTGTAGCTCCCAGTGTTTTCTTTACTGTGTGAAACGGGTCCAAATGGCTCTTTGAGTGGTAAAGGTTGCCGACCCCTGGCTTAAGCAGTGTTTAGATATGCTTTATAAATAAATCTAACTTGCACACTATGATAGTAATAAGTTTCAAGTCTTCAGACAATATTTGAGTGAAGATGACCCTATATTTCATGGGACTGAGACAGGAGGAAATGCAATCAGATAGGGATTTCATATGCTACATTCCCATGTAAATATCTGTATTTTAAGGATGTGTGTTTTTAGCACCTTATAATTTGAATCACATGGTATTTTTTATATTTTTTAAGTATTCCCTCTTGTAGGTACGTGAATACTTTTTCTAACTACTTTAACTGATATTACTTTCTGTTTTAATAGGCAGAGCCCTTAAAAATTATATTTCATTTGTTAAAATAAGGCAGCTTATTGGAAGAGTTATGTCTGAGAGTAAATCAAAATATTTGCATTTCACAGTAATAGAAAATTAATTACCAATTTACTGAACAATGTTAAAATGTTGTGTGCATCAAAAATTATGTTAAAATGATTATATATTTATTAATAGAGGTATTAAAACAAAAAGCTTTGCATTTATGTATATAGGGGGATAAAGGAAGATAACATTTCTAACATGCATTACAACATAACCCAGAATTCTGTTGCAGAACTCATATTCTTTGAGAAAAACAATTTTTAAAAAGTCACAAAATTTCAAATTGTTACACCAAGTATTAAATAACATTCAAAACTTATGTAACTTAAATTATGTTGTATGTGATTACCAATTAAACTCTGACTTTACTAGTTTTATGTTTTCTGCTGACATGCAGCAGTGGTATAATTCAAAGTCATGCTGTCTTTCTTGTTCCAGAAAAAAGCAGCAAACGATGACAAGCTTCATGTTGGGAAAGACATCATGCACACCACAGCAACAGCTGTCTTGACTGAGAGCATCCTTCACATGTTTATCACCGACATGAGGCCTCTGTCAATGGTTGAGGATGAAGGCTTCACTACAATGATCCGCACTTTTAACCCAGGTTTCATTCTCCCCTCAAGGACACACTTTACAAAACCAATGGAGAAAAAATATGAAGACACTTTCAAGGAAGTGAAGACTGAAATTAACACAAATTACAGCAAGCTTGCTCTCATTGCTGATGTATGGACAAGTGTAGCTAATGAAGGCTACCTGTCAGGACTCAGCCAGCAGGGCCGTGCAGCCTGCTGCCGGTTCTGCTGTTTTTCTCCACAGGTGTTCGGGATTAATTGGCGGGCGGAGCACACACACCTGTGGGTCATTGATCAGCACCGGGCAGTACTACAAGAACAGCGCACAGACAGCGGGAGGATGCCAGAGTGTTACCGTCGTGGTATGCAAACCAGCTTCGGCCTCTAGCTCAGATCAAGTTTCGTGAAAGATAAGATCCCTACCTTTGTGTCTCCTAGGTTCCCCTTCGTGTCCAGTCGCCATCGTCCGAGCCAACATCCCTCAGACTCCACCAGTTACTTCCCCGACGGTTCCTCCTTCGTGACTCCGTCCTGGTACCTCCTGACCAGCCATCACCTCTGGACCCCAGCCACAGCCGAACTACAACTGGTTCCTCCCGCTGATCTGGATCCCTGGATTCCCCGGTGCTGCTCGGACCCGTTCCCGCCTCCACTCCCTGGTCTCCCGGACGCCTGTGGCATCACCACCAAACCATCCCTGAGTCCTTGTCATTACCTCCCCGTTCTTGTTTCCCCACCTCGTGGTAAGCTAGCGTCCAGCAGTACTTCTTCCACTGTCCCTCTAACCGTTAACAGTTCCTCTCATTCTTCTAGATCGGCCCGGTTTCCCATCCTCCTGTTTTCCCGTTCGAGTTCCGGCTTCCAGCACAACCTGTTCCCCGCGTACTTGCACTTCAATAAACCTTTTCTGATTCTACCTGTTCCCGAGTGTATTCTGCATGTGGGCGAAACACCTAAAGCCAAACATGACAGAAGAACACTCTGGCCACCAACTAGACCCAGCAGATACATTCGGGAGAACCTTAACAGCTCAAAAGGAACAGATTCGGGGTTTAGAATCAGCTATGGTCGGGTTGCGAGACCAGATGCAGGGGTTAGCTGCTAAGTTGAGCCAGTTAGCTAATATGGTTAGCGCTAGCCAGCAGCCAGCCGCTCCCGCACCTCCGAATCCCTCCCCCCAGCCTACGTCAGTGGTTCCGCCCACACCAGCTCCCGAAACCTCCTCTCCGTCTCCGGAGAAGTACAGCGGAGAGGCGGGGGATTGCGGTGGATTTCTCTTTCAGTGCTCTCTTGTTTTCAACCGGTCCCCTCACAGTTTCGCACATGATCACACCAGGATCTCTTATGTATTACGGCTTTTAACGGGCCGAGCTCTGAGATGGGCAGAATCCCGTTTTCCGAACTGTGACCAATTCGGTTGCACATTTAGCGAATTCATTGCTGAATTCAAAACAGTGTTTGCGGCAGAATCAGATGAGGCCCAAGACTCCCAGCGTTTACTCACTCTACGGCAGCGGGGCAGGCGAATAGCTGATTACGCAATCGAGTTCCGCACTGTGGCAGCAGCGGCCGGTTGGGAAGAGCGGGCGTTAAGATCAGTCTTTTTTCAGTCCTTAGACGAGTCTCTTAAGGATGAATTGGCACGGGTGGAACAGCCAAACTCTCTGAATGAATACATCGCTTTGGCAGTTCGGTTAGATAACCGCTTACGAGCGCGCGGAAAGAGCCGCCCCGAGCGGCAGCCAGCTTTCCGACCGGCTCCAATCGAGCGGACCCCAGCTAGACCGATTGTAGCTCCTCCCTCCCCGCCGGAGCCCATGCAGTTGGGCCGTGTCAGACTTACCCCCGAAGAGAGGCAACAGCGCATGAGCTCTCGGCTCTGTATTTATTGTGCTTCTCCTGCTCATTTTATAAGGGACTGCCCCGATCGGCCAAAAGATCAGGTCCGTCGGTTGTAGGGGAGAAACCGGCGGAGCAGAATAAGCCCTCCCCTTCATCCCCTCCGCGTCTTTGTTTACCAGCTGTAGTCGTCTCTGGTCGGGACACGTTTAAGCTATCGGCTTTAGTGGATTCAGGCTGTGACTTTAATTTAGTTGATCGGTCTTTTGCTCTCCAGGCCAAGTTAGAGACAGTTCCTTTAGATTCCCCTCTCCAGGTTTCTGCCCTGGATGGTGGGGCTCTCCCGCGAATAACTCATAAGACACTTCCTCTTGAACTTGTGGTTTCTGGTAATCACCGTGAACACGTCTCCTTTTTAGTTTTTCCTGTTAAACAGGCTCCTGTAGTACTTGGTTTCCCTTGGTTACAACATCACAATCCCCTAATCAATTGGACCGATCGAAGGGTGGAGACCTGGTCACCAAATTGTCACGCTCGCTGCTTACAGTCAGCTGTTCCCTCATCCCCGACTTCCATTTTGACCAGCGCTCAGGTGGCCCCAGAGGTTCTAAAGTTAGTTCCCACGCACTACCATGACCTAGGCCTGGTTTTTAGTAAAGAGCAGGCCAGTTCTCTCCCTCCGCACCGCCCGTACGACTGTGCGATTGATCTCTTGCCGGGTGCCCCTTTACCATCTAGCCGCCTCTATAATATTTCTCAGGCTGAGCGTCAGGCGCTCGAGAAGTATATTAAGGAATCTTTAGCGGCAGGGCTCATTCGCGCTTCGTCTTCTCCTCTAGGAGCAGGGTTCTTCTTCGTAGGCAAAAAGGATGGTTCCCTTTGGCCTTGCATAGACTATCGGGGGTTAAACGCCATAACAGTCAAGAACAAATACCCCCTTCCGCTCCTTTCGTCCGCATTAGAACCCGTGCAATCAGCCACCATTTTCACTAAGCTGGACCTGCGTAATGCTTACCACCTGGTGCGGATCCGCCGGGGAGACGAATGGAAGACAGCTTTCAAGACCCCTTTAGGACATTTTGAATATCAAGTCATGCCGTTTGGTTTTTGCAATGCCCCCGCTGTTTTCCAGGCCCTGGTTAATGATGTTCTGCGAGACTTTCTCAACGTCTTCGTGTTCGTCTACCTCGACGATATCCTGATCTACTCCCGTGACCCATCCGAGCACTACAAACATGTCCGTCTTGTCCTCCAACGTCTCCTCGAAAACAAGCTTTTTGTGAAGGCGGAGAAATGTGAGTTCCATAAATCATCCGTTACCTTCCTGGGACTAATCCTGGAAGGGGGGCAGGTGCGGTCAGATCCAGAGAAGATCCGTGCTGTCCTCGACTGGCCCCAGCCGGAGTCCAGAAGAGACCTCCAGCGATTCCTTGGCTTCGCCAATTTTTACAGACGTTTCATTCGAGGTTACAGTCAGATCGCCGCCCCCCTTCACGCTCTCACCTCAGTCAAGACATCCTTCACCTGGACTCCCGAAGCCCACTCAGCATTCGTCGATCTCAAGAACCGGTTTTCCAGCGCACCCATTCTCATTTACCCTGATCCCTCAAAACAATTCATCGTTGAAATCTACGCCTCAGACTCAGGAGTGGGAGCAGTACTATCCCAGGTGTCCGGTCGAGATCATAAGCTCCACCCGTGCGCCTTCTTCTCCAGGCGTTTGTCTCCGGCGGAGCGGAACTATGACGTCGGAGACAGAGAGCTGTTGGCCATCAAGCTCGCCCTGGAGGAGTGGCGTCACTGGTTGGAGGGGTCCGAGCAGCCCGTCCTCATTTGGACAGACCATAAGAATTTGGAATATATACAGACTGCGAGAAGGTTAAACCCCCGCCAGGCCCGGTGGTCCCTCTTTTTCTCACGCTTCAACCTCACCATCTCCTACCGCCCCGGCTCCAAGAACGTGAAACCTGACGCCCTGTCCCGTCTGTACTCCACCTCCGACTCCGAGAACGAACCCGCTCCGATCCTACCTCCCTCCTGTGTGCTTGGTGCTCTCCAGTGGGAGGTACAGGACCTCATTACCCGTGCCCTTCCTGCAGACCCAGACCCCGGAACCGGTCCACCTAACCGCTCCTATGTTCCATCCTCCGTTAGATCTCAAGTCATCCAGTGGGCCCACTCTGAAAAGTTCTCTGCTCATCCCGGAATCCATCGGACACAAACCCTCCTCGCCCGTAGTTTCTGGTGGCCCACCATGTTTCAAGATGTTAAACAGTTTGTTCTCTCATGTCCTGTTTGTGCCCAAAACAAACCATCCAATAGACCACCTGCCGGCCTCCTTCAACCCTTACCTGTTCCTGAACGCCCCTGGTCCCATATAGCCTTAGACTTCGTCACCGGACTCCCTTCCTCCCAAGGCATGACCGTCATCCTCACCGTTATCGATCGGTTCTCCAAGGCCTGCCATCTCATCCCACTTCGCAAGCTCCCCTCCGCCTTTCTCACGGCCCAGCTCCTGGTAAGACATGTCTTCCGCCTCCATGGGATACCCAGCGAAATCCTGTCTGACCGTGGTACCCAGTTTATATCTCGGGTATGGAAGGAGTTTGCCGCGGCCCTCGGGGCCCGGTACACCCTGACTTCAGGCTACCATCCCCAGACCAACGGTCAGGCAGAAAGAATGAACCAGGAGCTGGAGACCGCCCTTCGTTGCCTCACTTCCAAGAACCCTTCTGAATGGAAGTACCTCTCCTGGGTCGAGTACGCACATAACAGCCATGTCTCCTCAGCTACCGGCCTCTCTCCTTTCGAAGTATCACTTGGTTATCAGCCCCCACTGCTCACGGACAGCAATCACCAGATCACCGTTCCCTCTGTTCAGGACCACATCAACCGCTGCAAGCAAGTTTGGACCCAGACCATTCAAGCCCTCCAGGAAACCGCCGAACAGAACCGCCACTTTGCGGACCAGCGGCGGGTCCCAGCTCCCGCTTACCACCCTGGTCAACGTGTCTGGCTGTCAACCCGCGACCTTCCCTCCCGAGCCGCCTCCCGAAAGTTGTCTCCCCGATTCACCGGCCCGTACGAGATCGTCTCCGTGATAAGCCCCACCACAGTCCGCCTTCGTCTCCCATCCCACTCTCGTGTGCACCCCACCTTCCATGTGTCTCAGATCAAACCTGTTACTTCCAGTCCCTTGTGCCCTCCGGCCGAACCCCCTCCACCCACCCAGGATCATCATGGACGCCAGATCCAACGGATCGTGGCCTCTCGTCCTCGAGGTAGAGGTTTCCAATACCTCGTGGATTGGGTTGGTCGCGGTCCAGAGGACCGGTCCTGGCTCCCCGGTTCCTCCATCCCGGACCAGTCTCTTGTTGACGCCTTCCTCGCCTCTCGACCCTCCACGTCTTCCTCTGTGTCGCCAGGTGGCGACCCTTGAGGGGGGGGTGGTGTCAGGACTCAGCCAGCAGGGCCGTGCAGCCTGCTGCCGGTTCTGCTGTTTTTCTCCACAGGTGTTCGGGATTAATTGGCGGGCGGAGCACACACACCTGTGGGTCATTGATCAGCACCGGGCAGTACTACAAGAACAGCGCACAGACAGCGGGAGGATGCCAGAGTGTTACCGTCGTGGTATGCAAACCAGCTTCGGCCTCTAGCTCAGATCAAGTTTCGTGAAAGATAAGATCCCTACCTTTGTGTCTCCTAGGTTCCCCTTCGTGTCCAGTCGCCATCGTCCGAGCCAACATCCCTCAGACTCCACCAGTTACTTCCCCGACGGTTCCTCCTTCGTGACTCCGTCCTGGTACCTCCTGACCAGCCATCACCTCTGGACCCCAGCCACAGCCGAACTACAACTGGTTCCTCCCGCTGATCTGGATCCCTGGATTCCCCGGTGCTGCTCGGACCCGTTCCCGCCTCCACTCCCTGGTCTCCCGGACGCCTGTGGCATCACCACCAAACCATCCCTGAGTCCTTGTCATTACCTCCCCGTTCTGGTTTCCCCACCTCGTGGTAAGCTAGCGTCCAGCAGTACTTCTTCCACTGTCCCTCCAACCGTTAACAGTTCCTCTCATTCTTCTAGATCGGCCCGGTTTCCCGTCCTCCTGTTTTCCCGTTCGAGTTCCGGCTTCCAGCACAACCTGTTCCCCGCGTACTTGCACTTCAATAAACCTTTTCTGATTCTACCTGTTCCCGAGTGTATTCTGCATGTGGGCGAAACACCTAAAGCCAAACATGACACTACCTAGGGGTTACATGCCACTACATCACAGATGATTGGCATATGCAGTCAGTCTGCCTTACCACCATGCCACTGCAGGATAGACATACAGCATCTGACATTGCAGAGTGGTTGGAGGAGGTACTAGTGAGGTTTGAAATTCCTCCTAGTAAAATCATTGAAATAGTGCATGACAATGGTGCTAATATTGTGGCTGCAGCAAACATCCTGGTGGAGAAGCATCAATGGTCTTCTCTGCGTTGTGCAGGTCATACCTTGCCACCTGTTATCAATGCTGCATTGAAGAATCCAAGCATTCAAAAAGCTATCAGGGCTGCTAGATGTCTCGTTGAACATTTTAAGAAAAGCAAGCTAGCTTGCACTAAGCTGAGAGAAAAACAACAACAAATGACTGCATATCAGCACAACCTTGTTCAAGACATAAGCACTAGATGGAATAGTACATTTTATATGATAGGCCAACTGGTTGAGCAGCGGTGGCCTGTAACACCAACCTTGTCTGACAGTTCTGCCACAACAAAAGGCAAAAGGTATCTTGATTTGAAGCCAGAACAGTGGAGCTTGCTGGAGGAGTTTTCATCAGCTCTCAAGCCTTTTAAGTGTGCCACTGTGTTTATGAGTGGACAGAAATACACAACAATCTCTGCCATACCGCCACTTGTGAAGGGGCTACTTAAGTCCACCCAAGTTGCTGCCTTCGAGTCAGTGCCACTCCGGGCTTTCCAACTTACTGCTGCAGAGCAGCTACAGGAGCGATGAAAAGGGGAGATTGCTTTCTCAGATACAACAGCTAACACAGTGATTATTGCAGCAGCCCTTGACCCAAGGTTTAAGAAACTTAAGTTTCTTTCACTTGCTGAAATCCTACAAGTCCAAACAAAACCGCAAACAATGGCACTTGCAGAGACAATGGAGATGGATTTCCAGCAGCATGACAGTTGCAGTAGCACTTCTACTAGTAGACAAGTTGCAGAACCAGCGCCTCCTGCCAGCCTACTGGATTCCTTCCTTGGTTCTGATGATGAAGATGATGGCAGGGCTAACAAAGGGGACAATGTTGAAAACAGAGTAAGAAAAGAGGTCCTTGCATATTTTGAAGAAAAGA
Organism: Fundulus diaphanus; assembly: GCA_037039145.1. NCBI lineage: Eukaryota > Metazoa > Chordata > Actinopteri > Cyprinodontiformes > Fundulidae > Fundulus > Fundulus diaphanus. Next base: position 2,165,057 of record CM073136.1, read on the forward strand.
ATCTTGCTAAGGAAGAAAATCCATTGCAGTGGTGGAAGGCTAACAAAGACAGATATCCAATTTTGGCTATGCTAGTCAGGTCCTACTTATGTATCCGTGGAACTTCAACACCCTCAGAGCGTCTTTTCTCTGCAGCAGGAGACATAGCCTCCAAAAAGAGAGCCAGTCTTAGCCAGGAGCACGTTGACATGCTAACCTTTTTGCGTTGCAAGGCCATGTTCCTGAATAAAGGGAGTGAGTGAGTGAGTGAGTGAGTGAGTGAGTGAGTGAGTGAGTGAGTGCGTGAGTAAGTGAGTGAGTGAGTGAGTGCGTGAGTGAGTGAGTGAGTGAGTGAGTGAGTGAGTGAGTGAGTGAGTGAGTGAGTGAGTGAGTGAGTGCGTGAGTGAGTGAGTGAGTGAGTGCGTGCATCTCTGAGTGACTAAGTCAGCGAGTAAGAGTCATGGAAGGTCATGTTTACCTGTTCTCTACATTAATAGTAATAAGGAAGTATTAATGTTGCAACAAATCCTGTTATTGACTTTTGTTATTTGGATGTCTTTATCCTATTGTTCCAACAACTCAAGGCCTTTAAAAGACAAAAATGCCTGTTCTTTTTGCACTTCATTAAACAAAGTTTCCTATATATTTTGCAGGTATGTTGCTGCCTTTTTCATATAAATTTGTGTAATTTTTGACGCAAACATTCATTTTATTTATTGCAACAGAACAGCTATAAAGCAACCTATTTTTAGTGTGCTTGTTAATGTTTAAAATGCTTATTTTGAAATAAAGAGGTTTAAATAGAAAATACTTTCTCTGATTCATCCGATTCATCCAATTCATCGAAAAAGTAATCGACCGATTAATCGATTATTAAAGTAATCGTTAGTTGAAGCCCTAGAGTCACCTTATCAGGTTAAGTCTTAGTGATTCACCTACATGTCATAGACCTACACATGTACAGATGTGACCAAAACAACACATCACTGGCAGTTGACATTTTCCAGTCATTATGGGGTAATAGCCTGAACAATAAACCAAACAGATGGTAGGCCTAGTGACCTGATGTCAGCTTTGAATTGGAGTGAAAATATGATCAACTGTACTTTTGTATTGACTGCTTCAATGTGTCTTGATTTCGACGTTACTTAATGCAGGTTTTTTGTATATTACCCGAGTTATTACTGTGCTCTACATTTTCTGTTTTCCAACAAAACCGATAGTAACTTCCAGCTAGCTGTGAAGAAAATGTGTTAGCAACCAGTTTACAGCAGCTACCTAAGCTTTTGTAAACAACGAAGAGCTGGACCAACTGATAGAGGTTTTAACTGTTTGGAGAAATGACAGCTGTGAGTTATCACCTCAGCAGGGCATCCACTCTTTGCAGCACTGTTGATAAAATCCAGCTTCAGCCGTCTCTGAATGTATTCCAGATCAGCCTCTGACTTCAAGAACTGGAAGGACAAAATAAAAATAGTAAAAATTTACAGATAAATGTCTTATTGGTTCTTTTTTGTCGATATGCCAAAAAACATCTGAAAGATCTCTAGCTGATTCTTGTATAATGTAGCTAAAATTCTAACGTGAGTTGCAAGAAGATATTTTTCCAGTCTGATACCCTTGTTATCAGCTATTTGTGAAAAACAATAGAATTTTAAAGTCAACAATTGACTAAGCTTTTTAATTTTTTTACATAGATCTCATTGTCTCTAAAAGAATGGGAAATAGATATTTTAGCTATCAGGCTACTCTCCTGTGGAACCAACTCCCAGTTTTGGTCTATGAGTCAGACACCCTGTCTCAGAATCAGAATCAAGTTTAATCGCCAAGTAGGTTTGCACTTACAAGGAATTTGACTTGGTGTTGATGATGCAGACAAAAAATAAGATAAAATAAAATAAAGTAGATATATATACAGAAGCTATATACACTCAGTAAACTGTGCGTTAATGTAACGCAGAAGCTTGTAAGTCCTGAACGGGGGAGAGAGACAGTGTCCAGTTTCACGGGCGGCTCTTGGCCTTGTTGATAAGGCCGGTAGCAGATGGGAAGAAACTGTTGTTGTGGCGTGAGGTTTTGGTCCTGATGGACCGCAGCCTCCTGGGGTGCGAGGGATCAGCCACAATCTTCCCTGCACGCCTCAGAGTCATGGAGGCTACAGGTCCTGGAGAGATGGAAGATAGCAGCCAATCACCTTCTCTGCAGACCGGATGACACGCTGCAGTCTGCCCTTGTCCTTAGCGGTGGCACCAGCGTACCATGGTACGCTGGTGTCTACTTTTAAGACTAGGCTTAAAACTATCCTTTTTGACAAAGGTTATAGTTAAGAGTGGCTCATGTTACCCTAAGCTATTTCTGTAGTTATGCTGCTATAGGCTTAGGCTGCTGGAGGACATCAGGATCTATTTCTCTCACTCTGCTGAGTGAGAGAGAGAAACTTAACTTTTTGTTCTGTCGTTTTTTCTTCATACTAAGTAAACCTGGTCTGCCGTTCTGTTAGATGTGACATAATCTAGGGGAGGCAGATCATCTGCCATTACCATATAACATAGAAAGGATCCCTGGATCAATATGTGCTTCTGTGCTTTTTGTGTCACTGCTCTGTCTTCTCCAACCTCCAGTTGGTCAACCATTCACACTGAGCCTGGTTCTGGTTCTGCTGGAGGTTTTCCTTCCTGTTAAAGGAGAGTTTTCCTCTCCGCTATCGCTTCATGCATGCTCAGTATGAGGGATTGCTGCAAAGCCATGGACAATGGAGACGACTGGCCACTGTGTCTCTACGCTCTTTCAGGAGTGAATGTTGGCTTGTCAAGACTCCATGCATTTTGCTGGGTTTCCAAAGATAGGAATCTTTGTGACCAAGCTGTGTGATTTGATTGAATTTGACTTTGTAAAGTGCCTTGAGAGGACTGATGATTTGTTGTGAATTGGCGCTATATAAATAAAATTGACTTCAATAATCGTCACTCTGTCCACTTCCTGATTTTACCTGCCCAGCATTGTTTTTATGTATGAGAGTCCAGCACTGAAGCTGAAACATTCCTCTGGCTTGTTAGATTAAATATGTTAAAGTATAGTTTCTGTTTCAAGAGTCATTTTCTTACTAAAGAAGAAGTCTACAATAAAGAGGACCACTTTTACAAGGTAAAGAACCTGAGAGAACCGCAGCTGGGTGTGGTTAATTTTGCTTATTGGTCCATCAATATAAAATTAATTTCTCTTACAGACTATAGATCTTGCTTAACATTTCTCTTTCACACATGAACCATGAAATGTTTTTAAGTTGATCAATAGAGCTCAACCCCATTTGGGTTATAACACTGACCATTACAATTTCACAGTGGCACGTGATAACCAGAGACTATTATTCATCAATGATGTCAGGTTGGACAGATTCTGCTCATTTCAAAAATAACTTAACTAGTAAAATGAGTTCAATGAGATGGTGTTTTATTAAAATGTGGAAGTTTTTATTTTTCTGCCACACACTGACAACTTTTTGATATATTTGTTATTAAGTCTTTCGAAAAGCCTGCCAAATGATGTGAAAAGCATCCCATTTTTTACAACCCACCCATAAGCTATCTTTTCAGCTCAATGTGTTTAAAAGAAGCTCAATTGAGTTGTTGTTTGTTTGTCCTGGCTGCTGCACCACAGCTGGCGCTGTGAGTGAGTGAGTGAGTGAGTGAGTGAGTGAGTGAGTGAGTGAGTGAGTGAGTGAGTGAGTGAGTGAGTGCGTGAGTGAGTGCGTGAGTGAGTGCGTGCATCTCTGAGTGACTAAGTCAGCGAGTAAGAGTCATGGAAGGTCATGTTTACCTGTTCTCTACATTAATAGTAATAAGGAAGTATTAATGTTGCAACAAATCCTGTTATTGAGTTTTGTTATTTGGATGTCTTTATCCTATTGTTCCAACAACTCAAGGCCTTTAAAAGACAAAAATGCCTGTTCTTTTTGCACTTCATTAAACAAAGTTTCCTATATATTTTGCAGGTATGTTGCTGCCTTTTTCATATAAATTTGTGTAATTTTTGACGCAAACATTCACGTGTCCGCAGCAGCGGACACGTGCGGACACATCCAAGCATTTTTAAAATTAAGTGATATGCCAACACACCGATCAGATATTTGATGTTTACGTAGCTAACTTCATGTGTAAAAACATTTTTAAAAGTTACTTTTATGTCACAGAAAGCGTCATATATGCAACTTTATTCACAGCTTTCACTCCTCTCTGCCATTGCTGTTTCCATTTGAACAATTCTCTTCAACATGCAATGCATCATGGGATAGGGTGGGGCTTGAAAGATACACCAGACCCATCCTTCAAATTGGGGAAATGGTGGACACTGTCACTACCCGATCCATACCGGTAGCACGATCCGTACCATCAGCTCATTTGCGCACGCGCGAACAGAATAACTTCCGGGTCGCCAAAAAAATAATGTAATTACGGTACTGAAAATACTTATTTCTATACTTAAACCATTAAAGAATGCTAAACTATATTGTATAGAAAATATTTAAGATTTTTCTGGAAGAAATTGATGCGTTTTACATTCTGTACGTTGCAATGCCTGACGTCATCATCGGATATGCTCAGAAGTCCGGGAATATATTATTGCGCAACGTTTGTCTGTATTGTCTGAATACATTCTATAAGTTATATTATTTGTTCAAACAGGACTGGAAAAAATAATTTTCTCCTTAATTATAAGGTGAATTTTGTTATTTAAATAATATTGTACTAAAAAGTAGTTTTATTAGAAAGTTAAAACCATATATTAAGAGTTTAGCGCCCTCTGGTGTACAAATCATAAACAAGCGAAGACCCCGTAATTAAAGTACCCGCATTGTTTATTTTTTACAAAAACCGAACGGAGAATAGAACAAAGAGCACATAACAAAGACAAGGCATACTTTTTTAAATGCATTTTTTAAGAACAAAATACACAAATACATATGCAAATCAAATAAATGATAAAAAAAAACTGAAGAATATTCGAAATAAAATACGTTTCTATACTCCTAAACGTTTTCATAGCTGGGGTTTTTATGTACTTTAAGTAATGGTGTATATATTCTTATTAAAAAAAAAACTAAAAAATATATATGTAGGCTTTATATATATATTTACGTTTTTCTCTATTTTTAAAATATGCAATATTTACGCAAATACAAAGATATATAAAAAGAAACACCCGGCCCGAAAAAAGACAAAAGAATAAAAAAGTAAGAAAAACGAAATATTGCCTACCGGAAGTTATTCTGTTCGCGCATGCGCAAATGAGCTATCGTGCTACCGGTACTGATCGGGTAGTGACAGGCCGTTTCTCAATTCACGAGAACGCGAGTACGGACTCGCGTTCTCGTCAAGTCCGGTCTTGGCGAGAACACAGGAAGATCGGACTTGACAAGAACGCGAGCACGCAGCACGTATGGTGTATTGGAACAGAAGCGTACTTGTGACGTCATGAGACGCACAGTTCTTTAGCATTTCTTTAACATTCAAAACTATTTATATACTACACCACAATAAATCTTATTGATTTTTTTTTTAAAACAACATTTTTAATTTCTAAAAAGCCTAAAAATTATCTTGCCGCGGTGCATTGTGGGCAAGCGGTCAGTCTGAAGAACGCACAAGTCTGCTCTGATGCATGCTCGATAAAGAGGGCGGGGCGAGAACAACATCCGGGGAATTCGGCGCGTTCTGGATTTGGCGTTCTCGGTATTGGAACAGTGCTCGGGCTGAGGCTGATGACGTGTCACGAGCACACGAGAACGTTCAAGAACGCATATTGAGAAACGGCCATAGACACATTTGTCAGACGCAATTTTAAGGAGCCTTTGTCGCTGCCCTGTGACGTAATCTGTCTACAATTGTGGTCTCGAAGGATGCAGCCCCTAAATTGAGAAACACCCAATGTAACCGTCTATTGTATGATTAGCACCTGATTTTCTTAGACTAGCTCATTTAAAATAAAGCAAAGTTGCCAAATAACACTCCTGTAGATACTGAAGCACCTATGACAGAAACTATGTGCATTGCAACATACTTAATTTCATAAGTACATACTCGTAAGTAAATAATGTATGTTGAACAAATCAAGTAGTCTGCTGCATGTTTTGCTTGTACTCTTCACTAACAGAGAAAAGTGATATCTGTCTGGACAGTTGCACTAGGGACATATTTCCACATCTGTCCACAAGATAAAAGTACACTTTTGCAGAGCCAACAAAATTGTTAAACCTTTGAACTTTTCTAAACTTCCGCAAAGAAAGAAAAAAAAGCTAAACTTTGCTTCTAAAAGGAGTCTAATCTTTTTAATAGTTTTGTCACATACTTGACCTCTCCAAAGGACTCCATTTTAGAAAAAACATCTATTAATAAAAACAGTTTCACAATCTCCCATCGTTATGCTAAATTGTAATGTAAAATAATCGAGTCTAAGCTCCAATAGATTTAATGATTAAATCTACATAATTAAACCTTTAATAAATTCAGTTTGACCTCACCTCAACATTTTGGGTTGGGATGCCAAACTGTTACCTCGCCTAGGGTACTAAAATAGTTAGAGCAAGAGTTCTGTGTGGATGTAATCTTCCAATAACTGGAAACACTTTTCTGAGTTCATTTTATATATTCCACAGTAACGACATTTTTCACTATGAAGCAGAAAACGACCTATATGGTTCGACGGTAAAATTCAGAATAATATCTGGTATCAAACACCCCACCCAGGTCCCCTGTCTCTCTAGAAAGGCTAATCGAATATAAGCTTAGGTTTAGAAAAGAGGAAAGACCAAATAATCTAACAATTTTACACAGTGGGCTACCTACCATCGACTCAAGTTTTTCCACTGTCGGCTCCATGTTGAATACCCCTTACTTTTAGAACGGCTTCTCTGATTGGCCAGTTGTCTCGAACAACCAAAGCTGGTTGGGTAGCTGCGTTTTTTGCGCCGAGAGTTATATCCATGTACGTAGACGCCTCATTACGTGCTGTTCGCATCCTGCGTCGCCGCCATCTTGGATAGGTCTCTCCTACGCCAAGGCTGCCATATAAGTTATCCGGTGTAAACGCAGAGGGAGCAACTTTACCCGTATTTTCTACAGCTTTCTGCAAGAAGCTGTGCAAAACCGTTCTTTTTCAAGGATTTAAGCTCCAGTCCTATTTGTAAGCAGGGTAGTGTAAGTAACAGGAATGACAATAACACTTTTCCAGGCCTAAAAAAACCTGTGTGTAAGCATGTGTGCATGTATAGCACGCAAAAATATAAAGAAATTATTGTTTAGAGAAGGCTTGGGCTTATACAAGTGAGAGTGAAATAGATTTAAATGAATAAACCAACTTGTTTCTTTATTAAAATCTAAAATGTATTCATACATGTATTCATATGTACCTGGGTGCGATTTGCTGGGGGGGATTTACCCCCCTCTGGTTGTGATGTCCCCCCCCCCTCTAGTCATTCATGTTTTATCCCTGGGGGGGGGGGGGGGGGGGGATACATTCCTCTTCACATTTGTAAATTTTATTTTTTGTTTGTTTTTAAAGCGTATTATTACGCTTTCTGCTCAAAGCGGTTAAAGTAAACTAATACCCACTCCCAAGTCCTGACAGTAGATGGCGCAAGTTTAAAAACAATAGTCTAACCCAGTGGTTTTCAATAGGTGAGGCGCGCCTCCCTCGGGGGGCGCCAAAGAGTCACAGGGGACACGCGAGAAGACAGAGAAGAAGACAGAGGAAGACAGAACTGCCGCTCAGCTCTGTAGCGATATTTGTGCCTTCTGTATGAGCGCGCAGGAACCAATCAAGCGCGCAGTGAGAAAACTCTCAACGCTCAAAACCGGTCTGCGCGCTTTCAACTCTGAACGACTCTTCTCAACCCACTGTCCTCACGCCGTCGACCGCCGTCAACCTGCTCATTCCACGCTCAACACCAGCTGTGCCATCGCTCGGCTGTTTCTGTGCTCGAAAACAGTTTAGCTCATTACAGAAGCTACAAAACTGACCTTCCTTTGAGCAGATTGAGTTTCTGGAGCATCACATTTGTGGGGTCAATTAAACGCTCAAAATGGCCAGAAAAAGAGAACTTTCATCTGAAACTCGACAGTCTATTCTTGTTCTTAGAAATGAAGGCTATTCCATGCAAGAAATTGCTAAGAAATTGAAGATTTCCTACAACGGTGTGTACTACTCCCTTCAGAGGACAGCACAAACAGGCTCTAACCAGAGTAGAAAAAGAAGTGGGAGGCCGCGTTGCACAACTGAGCAAGAAGTACATTAGAGTCTCTAGTTTGAGAAACAGACGCCTCACAGGTCCCCAACTGGCATCTTCATTAAATAGTAGCCGCAAAACACCAGTGTCAGCATCTACAGTGAACAGGCCGCTGCGGGATTCTGGGCTTCACGGCAGAGTGGCAAAGAAAAAGCCATATCTGAGACTGGCCAATAAAAGAAAAAGATTAAGATGGGCAAAAGAACACAGACATTGGACAGAGGAAGACTGGAAAAAAGTGTTGTGGACGGATGAATCCAAGTTTGAGGTGTTTGGATCACAAAGAAGAACGCTTGTGAGACGCAGAACAAATGAAAAGATGCTGGAAGAATGCCTGACGCCATCTGTTAAGCATGGTGGAGGTAACGTGATGGTCTGGGGTTGCTTTGGTGCTGGTAAGGTGGGAGATTTGTACAGGGTAAAAGGGATTCTGAATAAGGAAGGCTATCACTCCATTTTGCAACGCCATGCCATACCATACCCAGTGGACAGCGCTTGATTGGAGCCAATTTCATCCTACAACAGGATAATGACCCTAAACACACCTCCAAATTGTGCAAGAACTATTTAGAGCAGAAGCAGGCAGCTGGTATTCTATCGGTAATGGAGTAGCCAGCGCAGTCACTAGATGTGAACCCCATTGAGCTGTTGTGGGAGCAGCTTGACCGTATGGTACGCAAGAAGTGCCCATCCAACCAATCCAACTTGTGGGAGCTGCTTCTGGAAGCGTGGGGTGCAATTTCTCCAGATTACCTCAACAAATTAACAACTAGAATGCCAAAGGTCTGCAATGCTGTAATTGCTGCAAATGGAGGATTCTTTGACGAAAGCAAAGTTTGATGTAAAAAAAATCTTATTTCAAATTCAAATCATTATTTCTAACCTTGTCAATGTATTGACTCTGTTTTCTATTCATTTCACAATGTATGGTGGTGAATAAGTGTGACTTTTCATGGAAAACACAAAATTGTTTTGGTGACCCCAAACGTTTGAACGGTATAGTGTATATATATATATATATATATATATATATATATATATATATATATATATATATATATATATATATATATATATATATATATATATATATATATACATGTATATAAAAATGTAGATATAGATATAAAGTAATCATCACATTGATATGGCCCATGCTACATACTCCGGTACAGTAGGTGGCGGTATGCACCTAAAAGTTAAGGTTGCAATCTGCCATTAAACAAAAGGAAGAAGAAGAAGAAGAAGAAGAAGAAGGAAGAACAGAAGAAGAAGACGACGACTGGATGTATAGTCTATAACTCAGCAGCAGATACAAATCTCCATAAGTTAAATAATATTCAACATCAGGCTTTAAGAATATGTACTGGAGCTTTTAAAACATCATCAACAGCAGCATTACAGGTTGAAATGGGAGAAATGCCTCTTAAAGTTAGAAGGGATCAATTATCATTAAACTACTGGTCAAATTTACAGGGACAAAGGAAGGATCATCCAACATTAGAGGTGCTTAAACCTGGATGGGAAAAGGAAAAGAAACAATTAAAGAGCTTAGGATGGGTAATAAAAAATAAAGTTAATGAAAATAATTTAAATCAATTAGATATATGTCAGACAGTTCCGTTAACAGCAATACCACCCTGGATACTTCCTGATGCTAAAGTTGATCTTTCATTATTAGAAAAGAAGGAAAAAGATAAATATCATATTATGAATAAATATATAGTACAAGAACACTTAAATAAATATTATAATTATATACAAATATATACAGATGCATCAAAAAACACAGCTAATAGGGTAGGGATAGCATTTATAATACCACAGTTTCATATTAAGGTAGGTAAAAGGATTAGTGATGGAGTTTCAGTGTATACAGGAGAAATGCTAGCTTTGCTTTTAGCAGTTCAATGGGTGGAAGAGGTAAGACCATTAAAATCAATCATTTGCTCAGATTCTAGTGCGTCATTAGTCAGTTTGCAAAATAATCAGTCAGACAGTAGACCTGATATATTAATTGAAATACAACAAACGCTTTACAGAATAAATATAATGGGGTTTAGTACATTTTGTTTGGGTTCCGGCATATAACGAGATTAAAGGAAATGAAATGGCAGACAGGATGGCTAAGGAGAGTACAAATAAGGTAAGGGTAGATATTAATGTTAGTTTTGGTATAACAGAAATAAAGGGTATAATTAAACAAAAAGCCAAAGATAGGTGGCAAAAGTTATGGGATGAAGAAAAGAAAGGAAGGTGGCTTTATAAAATACAAAAGAGAATTGGACAAATGAGAATAACAGAAAGGAACAGGGGAGAAGAGATAATTATTTCACGGCTTAGAATGGGACACACTGGATTGAATAGATCATTATTTTTGATAGGGAAACATCAGACAGGGAAATGTGACTGTGGGGAAGATGAGACTGTGGAACATGTCATTTTGAATTGTAATAAATATTGGATTCAGAGAAACAGGTTGACAAGGAAACTTAGTAACATGAAAATTAAACTTGATATTGTTGATTTATTGCGAAAGGAATCAGGAAGCAGAGGATACCAGGTTATATTTGAGTTTTTGAAACAGAGTAGGTTGTATAATAGGATATAGTTTTTTTTTTTGTTGTTTTTTTTGTTTTTTTGTTTTTTGTCATGCAGTCCACACTCCATACCAGTTGGTGGCGGTAATGCTCACCTAAACGTTTTTTGCCAACCGCCAATAAAAATCAAGAAGAAGAAGAAGAAAAAGAAGAATAGGAATAAAGTTAAATTAAATATTAGAGAGCTGCTACAAAAATCTTCTGGAGATGTGGTTTTTAAATCCGTGTTTAGGTTTCTTAGGAAAACAGGTCTAATAGGGAGATTATAGGGATTAGACATCTGGTTCATACTCCAGTCCAGAAGGTGGCGGTAATGCACCTGAAAGTTGTTTGCCAACCGCCATAAAACAAAAAGAAGAAGAAGAAGAAGAAGAAGAAAAGTTTCTTGTTGAAAATGGTACACCACAGGGAAGTATAGTGAGTCCTTTGTTTTTTTCTATTATGATTAATGATATGTTTGACAATTTGGAGAGTGGAATGGGATTTTCTTTATTTGCTGATGACGGAGCAATTTGGAAGAGGGGGAAAAATTTAAATTTCATTGTTAAAAAGATACAAGAAGCAATTAATAATATAGAAGATTGGTCTTTTAAATGGGGATTTAAAATTTCTATAGACAAAACAAAAACTTTATTTTTTACAAGGAAGAAAGTATCTGAAAATTTAAAATTACAAATATATAATCATGAATTAGAGAGAGTTAAGGAATTTAAGTTTTTGGGCTTATGGTTGGATGAAAAGCTTAGTTGGAAAATTCATATTCAAAAAGTTGTGGATAAGTGTAAGAGAGTTTTAAATGTAATGAGGTGTTTGGTGGGGAGTGAGTGGGGTGCTGAGAGAAAGGCATTGAAAGCAATATATACTGGTTTAATAAGGTCGGTATTTGATTATGGAAGTATAGCTTTAGAATCAGCATCAGAAACACTACTCAAAAAATTAGATAATATTCAGTATCAAGCCTTGAGGTTATGTACAGGAGCTATAAGAACAACTCCAACATCAGCTTTACTGGTAGAAATGGGAGAGTTACCACTTCATCTTAGAAGACTACAGTTAAAGATTTCTTATTGGTGTCAATTAAAGGGACATAAGGGAAATCATCCATGTCAAAAAATTTTAAATCCTAGTTGGGAAAAAGGAAAAAAGAATTTAAAATCTTTTGGTTGGGATATTGAAAATATTATAAAAGAATTTGATTTAGATTATATAAATATTAGCCAAACAGTCCCTCTTTCACCAGTTCATCCATCTTTATTTTCTAATAGTATTGTTGATTTAACCTTGTTGAAGGAAAGGGAAAAAGGAAAATATTTAGATTTTAGTTCAATACAATCATATTTAGACAATAACTATTATGGATATATTCAAGTTTTTACAGATGCTTCAAAAAACTCAAATAACAATAATGGGGTGTCATTCATTGTTCCAGAATTTAATATTAAGAAATGTAAAAGAATTTCTGATGGAGTATCAGTTTATACAGGAGAGATGATGGGAATCATTGTAGCTTTAGAATGGATTGAGGAAGTTCGTCCTTTGAGAAGCATAATTTGTTCCGATTCAAGTTCATCATTATATTCAATAAAAAATAATCATTCTACTAGTAGATCAGACCTTTTATTAGAGATTCAGTTATTAAGGTATAGAATTCAGGCAATGGGTTTAGTAGTTATTTTTACATGGATACCATCCCATATAGGAATAAAAGGAAATGAATTAGCAGACAAATATGCAAAAAAAGCTACAAAAAATATTAATATTGATATAGTGGTAACATTTAGTAAGGAAGAAATTAAATCTATTATTAAACAAAAGGTTAAGGAAAGATGGCAGAAGCTGTGGGAAGAAGATAGAACCGGAAGATGGCTTTATAGTATTCAAAGGAAAGTTGGTGCAATGAGGATAACAGGAAGGAATAGAAAAGAGGAAACAATTATATCGAGATTACGTTTCGGACATACAGGGTTAAATGGAAATCTATTTAAAATGAGAAAACATCCAACAGGAGTTTGTGACTTTTGTTATCAAGAGGAGACGGTGGAGCATGTTTTGTTGGTTTGTTATAAATATTCTATGGAGAGAAGAGAATTATTATGTCAATTACAAGAAAATAAATTACAGTTAAATTTAAAAGATATTTTGGGAAAAATTTCTAATTCTGAGTATTTTGGTTATTTGATAAGCTACCTTAAGAAAACAAAATTGATAGAAAGGATATAAGTATATTTATGTAATTATTATTATCATTATATTTAATTATTTATCTAGTTATTTATTTTTTGTGGGAGAATATATATACATAGCATCCCGATTCACACTCCACTCTAGTAGATGGCGGTAATGCACATCATTAAGTTGCTTGCCAACCGCCATAAAACAAGAAGAAGAAGAAGAAGAAGAAGAAGAAGAAGACGACGACAGCAGGAGCGAAGAAGATTCAGGTCTCTCTCTCATATTTATATCCTCTATGTTTTAGGCTTGGCTGTTTTTATTTCCGTTGTTTCTTTGTTCTCAGTTCGTGCCAGATTTGATGTTGGCTGCAGCGTTCAAATATACACAATTGTTGCTCTTGATCTTTAAACCGAAACTGTTTCCCCGACAGTTTATTGTTATGGTCGGCCAGAACCCAGCTCACGGTTTATCATATTATGGTGTCAACTTGCAAACTTGATCCCTGTAAGTGTGGTGCCAGCTGTGTTTACAATGTTGTGCAGTTCTACGAGTTCTTGTTGGCAAGAACTCGTAGAACTGCCATTTTCAATACATGGAGGTAAGATTGGGGGGTTCTAAACCCCCATCTCTAAGCCAGGGGGTACTCTTTTGTTCGCGTGTATTTGTCGTCGCCTATTTGTTGAATTCTTTGTGCTGTTGAATGTTTACATTATCTGTTGTGATCAATATTCATTAAACAGTCGCTTTTGATGACAGCGCTAGACACGTGTAATACTACCAATAGTTATATAGATGGCCGATCATTAGTCGGCAGAATTACTGTCATTCCATTAGACATCGGGAGAGAATTAATTAAGTATTCTGCATATATTATATACTTTTTTATTTCATTAATTTTTATTTAACTCATCAAAGCACAGTAACACCATGGTCATTAAACTAGCATTTGGCAGCTGCATGCTTCAAAATAAAATCAGCATCTCCATAAAGCTTGTCAGCAGAAGGCACTCTTAAAATGTTCTGGTAAATGGCTGTATTGACCGTAGACTTCTGATTCTGGCAACATGATGGGTTAGCTTTCATTCTGACTTACTCAACTTGAATTCCTCTTTTTCTAATAAATACCTTTGGGTGATCCCTTGTTATTGGATGCTACATAGCTGGAAGCATTTTTGCTGTTAATGTTTTTACCTTTGGACATCTGTTTTGATGTATAGCCATAATAACAAGGTGTTTATTTTAACAACTGAGAGCAGGGGATTAACACCTCACAAATTCAATAATATCTCAACTACAGCCCAGAATCGCTGGTCATTTTAAAATGGGGAGTTGTAGACGCAGAGCAGAACGAGCGAGACAAAGAGGAGGTTTCAACCATCTCTTCCATTCATCATATGGGCAATGTGAGAACTTTGGCAAACAAATTTGATTAACACCGTATCAAGGACCCAGCCAGAGGTTTGGGAATGCAGTATTATATGTTTTGCTGAGACATGGCTGCAGGATAATTTTCCCAGCTCCATTTCTCTACCAGGCTTTTTGATAATTTCAGCAGACAAGAAATCCCTGCTTTTTCCTGTAGAGCGGCAAAAGCAGAGGAGTTGGATTAGGAGTGCTTGTGAACAACATATGGTGTTAATCTTGGACATATTACTGTAAAGTGTTCAATGTTGAACTGGTTAAGCTTTTGTCCATATTATTTTGTCCAATTTTGTCCAGCTTAATTGTTAGCTACAGACACAACACCACAAGGAGTTTGGTGCAATATCTGGTGATTTTAATAATGCCTCACTCTCTGCTAAACTTTCAATGACATGCCTGTTGAATTTAAAGAACATGGCACCAGTAGTGCAGCATGGGAATTACAACATTTTCAAGTTTCTACTACTGCTGTGTAAATGAAGATTGTAATTAGATTGTTGTCATGTAAACATGCCAATAGTTTTTTCACAGGTATGCCGCTTTTCAACTCTGCTTTGATAGCTCCATTTGTCTTTCTCCTCTCTGATCTCTGCTGTTGCTCGCTTAAGGAGCACACTGCATTTCCAGGATTTTTGCAATATAACAATATAATTTCCCGGGGTGGGGTTGGGGTGGGCACTACTGCATCTTTTTATGCTTTGTTCTGCTGTGTTTATTTTATTTCCTCATTTGTTTTTGACCTATATTAACTAGGGGTGTCTCAATACCAATTTTTTCCAGACCGAGTACAAGTACGAGTACTTCAGTTTAGATACTTGCCGATTCCAAGTACCGATAATGAGTACTTAATAAATTGGTACTTGTAGATCACAAATAACATAACAATATCATTGACCACTGAAAATGACTGACCATCAAGGGCGATGAATTCGGTTAGAACTACCTTCTCTCCTACTTTTTCTTTTGGAGGGTCAGCAAACAACCTCTTGGTTCTAGGTAGGGAAGTAGATTAATTTAAAAGATAAAAAACTAAACTGGAAAAACCTTAATAAGAAACACTGTTTCAATATGTATTTACTGTAGTAAATACTAACACAGAGCAGAACAATATCTACATGAGAATTAAGAAAATTCAGAAAAACATAATTTAACAGTTTTAAGTGTCTGTGTGAAATGTGAAAGTGCAAGTGAACGATATGCACTTAAATGTCATCAGAGCTTTCATCATTAGAGTCATCCCTTGTCTGCTTCTCTCTGTGCTCCATGAACATGGCCTTTGAGACTGGAGGCTTCCACCATGCCACAACTTGATGGCAGGGGCTGGATCAAAGTCTGTGAAGCAGAATCAGATTTTTAACAGACTCCACCCCAGCTCTATACCATTCCTTAAATGCTGTTCCCCCCCAGAGCTGGAGAGAACAGGTCATTGACATAAACGGGAGCAGACAGGAGGGCATTTCTGTTTTTAAAATGAGTTCTGAATTGGACCCAGATTTTGATAGAGTTTCGTACAACAGGGTTATTTGTGTAAAGGTGCTTGCTTAGGGGCAGAGGGGCACAAATCAGGGAACGCAGGGATATTGGGCTAGATGCATATCTTTCCATATGTATCCATACTGGGGTTTCCTCATCATCTAACTGCTAAACCCAAAACAGCAACTTATGTAGATTAGCTGCCCAGTAATAATGCATATAATTTGGTAGCACTAGGCCCCCCTCCTCTCTCTGTTTCTCTAGAAACTGTCTTCTTATCCGGGGGACTGTTTTTTTCCATATAAAGGTAGATGTACATTTATTCAATTCTTTTAAAAAAAGATTTAGGAATAAAAATTGGTATTGTCTGAAATAAGAACAGGAACCTTGGCATTATGATCATTTTATTAAGTTTATCTTACCTGCCAATGATATTGGGAGAGATGACCACCTTTCCATATCTGATATTGCCTTATCCGCTGTTACTTTAAAATTGTGCTTAAATAAATCTTTATATTTGCCGTAACACCTAAATATGTGAATTTGTCTTTCTTTGTTGTAAAAGGATAGGCCTGGAAGTATAGTCTCCTCGCCTGTTCATTAATTGGGAAAAGAACACTTTTTTTCTAGATTAATTTTATAAACCGAAACCGTCCGTCCGTCCGTCCGTCCGTTTTCTTCCTCTTATCCGGGGTCGGGTCGCGGGGGTAGCAGCTTCAGTAGGGAGGCCCAGAAGCCCCTCTCCCCAGCCACTTGGGCCAGCTCCTCCAGGGGAATCCCAAATCGTTCCCAGGCCAGCCGGGAGACATAGTCCCTCCAGCGTGTCCTGGGTCTTGCGTATTCCCCCCAGTTCAGCAGCATTCCTCAACATTATTGCAAGGGGCTCGATATGAAGGTAATCTTGTTCCAATTGGATTTGTGCATTGTAAGTGTGAATATGAAGGTAATCTTGTTCCAATTGGATTTGTGCATTGTAAGTGTGAATATGAAGGTAATCTTGTTCCAATTGGATTTGTGCATTGTAAGTGTGAATTTGAAGTTGTAAAGGGAGTTAAATTCTAAAAAAAAAAAATTACAAGTACAAATTTTTTTTACACCTGTTCAAATTTTAAGTACAAGTACACAAATTGTGTTCTGTGAGTTGCACATCAAAAACCTCTTACATTCTCAGTTTTGCTCCAAATGGTCCAGAACTATTGTTGCTAAACTATTTGTGCATTGTAATTTTGGTGTTTTGTAATTGTACATTTTTTTTAAAATCTGTCACAAGTACAAAATAAAGTTACACCTCTTCAAATTCTTGAGTACAAGTACACAAATTGTGTTCTGTAAGTTGCACATCATAAGTGTCTGTCATTCAGTTCTGCTACAGTTGATCTAAAACAAATGGTGCAAAACAAATTCAAACACGTGTATTAAAATCTTCAAAAAAATATTTTTTTATATTTTTTTCCCTTAACACAAATACAAATCCACAAGTACAACTGCACGAATCTGCTCCTGTGAGTCACAAATTCATCCTTACAAGTTACGCCTTCATTTTCACTTTTGACACAACCGCCCCAACGGTAAAAAATGATCTGTGACTTGTGGGTAGTACCCTTGATCAGACAGCAGGGGGAGCTGCCTGCTCGGTCAGTCTGTACCAACCCGGAACTACGGCTTATTGCCTTGTTGCCTTCAAAGGACCCAGCACACATATGCCTTCGAAGAACGCAGCTCTCGCTGTCATACAGTGTATACATTTAAATTTGTTTAAATATTTGATTTTCTCTGTACTTAACTGCACTCCCACAGTTTTGATCACGCAATGGATTCGTTTGTAATCTTTTGTGACCTGCAGTTCTTCATTGAAAAGGGGATATTTACCAAAGATGTGGATTTTTATTCCAGAAAAAATAATAAAATAATAAAAAGGATGTGTCCACCTTTTATATTCAGAGGTAAAAAAAAAAAAATACAACGTAATATTGTATTTATCATAATATATAATATTGTCTTTATTATATATTTATTTAGTCTATAAGTTTATACATTTTTCAATTTAATATTTAAATACGAATAATACGATTTTTTTGTCCCTTGGAAAGCAGTATTTTCAATTTCAAGTCCAATCTAGAATATATTACACATTTAGGATGATTATGTTGTTTTTTTATTCGTTTTTTATTCTGGCAGGTACCTTACGGTCAAAGTAAAAATATTTATTTAAAATGTTAACATAAAATATGCATTTCTGTTATTATTATTAGTAATAATAATAATATCGGATCACCATCACAAAGGATCTTAATGATGTTAATGATGGTAATGTTAAACAAATAAATTATGGCTCATGCCTTCCATAACCATCACCTTTAACTTTCAAGACTTTTACCATAAAGAACTAAATAGACACATAGTATAAGCTATATGTTGAATTTTTCTGATTTCATTGTTCATCAGCCTGCATTACCAAACAACACATTTTCCTTTCAAGTCAAGCATCGTCACCGCTGCCAACCTAATTACCCTATGAAAACTGTGTCACCAGTTCTACATTCAATCAATGTTACTTTCAATTAATAGACTGAAACACAAACACCGTTTGTGTAAGTAAAATAGCCCATAAGTAAATATTTCCGTGATTTTTTTATATTATTGGTTATTTTATTGTGTTGCAGGTCAAGGAAACTTGGGATGTTCTTGGATTGGCCCAGATTGGGCCATTACCAGAGACCTCTCTGAGAACCACCTATATCCTTACTGTTATCAATCTGTACACCAACTGGGTGGTTGCTGAGCCTCTATGAACAAAAAGGATGCAGAAGTTTCTTCAGTAATCATCTCTAAGCTGTATACGTTTGGCCTAGTCAGAAAAATAACAGATCAGGGAAAAGAGTTTGTAAACCAGGTGAAATGTCATCCATCTTCTCTTCTGTTATGGCCCAACTCGTCTAGGGGGAAGGGGGGGAGTAACATTTAGAGCCAACACTAAAAAGGTTATGTAAAAACGTAATAATTTATTGTGTAGTTGGAACAAAATAGGTAGAAAAAATAAATACACATAGGACCTTACATAATGGGAAATATTACAAAAAAAGGAGTTGCCACCGTGCGGAAGAGATCTACTTCCATGAAGGTGTCTCCAGACTGACATCGTATTATAGGCTAACAAGTAAGTGCTTTTAGATGTTCCACACTTCAGTGAAATAATAATCTTTGTGTTCTTATTTTTAGTTCTTCAGATTAACTGCAACGACTATATATATATATATATATATATATATATATATATATATATATATATATATATATATATATATATATATATATATATATATTAGGGCTGTCAATCGATTAAAAAAATTAATCTAATTACATACTCTGTAATTAATTAATCGCATATAATTTTTGCTGTGAAAGTATTTTAAATATTTAAATTCAAATGATTCAATGAATAATCAGCATTAGATACATTAAAGTTCAAAAACTCTTATTCACATTCCGTGCCTTCAGACGTTTTAACTTGTCGTTGTGTCATATGTGGCACACAGTAATGTAGGGGACACAATGAAAATAAATGAACACTCCTCTCAATATCAACACTTTACAACAGTAAAGTGACGTCCGCGCTACTTCCGGGTTACGCCGGTAGGCAAAAACAGGACTGTTCTCGCCAAACACCGTGACAAAACGGGTGAATAAAGCCGGACATACACTGTACGAGTTTTTCAGTCGTGGTACTTATATACATCTCAAACTGTGCGACGGAACCGCGGGGTTTAAAAGTTCACCGCTCACAATCTGTGTTCACTGTACGGCGCGACGCTCGGACGCGACCGGAGTGTCTTGCCCCCTCCGGAAGAGGGGGGAGAGTTGGGTAGTACCCGCCGGCGAACGGGAGGCACCGGGCGTCGGGGGGAACGGAGGGGAGAGAGGAAAGACGAGACGCCCCGGCGGCCGCGCGGCACAGCAGACCGCCCGGCCCGCACCCCCCGCGAGCGGAGGCGTATGGAAACAGACGGCCAGCGCGTCGCGCGGACCGGAAAGCTCGCTCTCCCCAACCCCCCCGCGAGCCGACGTCCGGGGCCCGCGGGTCCCGGGCCGGGCGGAGGTCGCTTCGGGGACGCCCGCTCCCCTCCCTCCCCTGGCGGGGACGGAGATGAGGGGTGGGCGCTCCCTCGTAGCTCTGCTTGAACAGCAGGATGCGCTCACGAAAACCTCACGACGGCCGACTGAATTTCAAACGTGTTTGATTTTCAACCGACCGTCTGATTCCTGATCGGGAGGTAGTCGAGAAAAATACGTCGAGAACTCGTTGCTTGCTCTGCGTCTGCCGCTGTGCTCGCCTTCTGCCTTCCAGTTCGGCGCGCAGGCGCGAAAAACCCGGATGAAAACAATAGCAGTGAACTACCCTATACCATTAATTGGGTTATTTTTTTTATCCGTTATTTTTTTTAAAATTAATTAATCGAAATTAACGCGCCCTAATATATATATATATATATATATATACACTCCTGATCAAAATCTTAAGACCAGTCAAAAAATTGCAAGAATTAGCATTTTGCACTATTGGATCTTAAGAAGGTTCTAAGTAGAGCTTCACAATGTTAAAAGGACAAATCAGTGCAAGAGACAAGAACATTTGAGCAGGGAATTGTCTGAAAACTGCATTTATACTCAAACATGATTTTTTCAGCTGATCAAAAGTTTAAGACCATAGCTCAAAAAAACCCGAAAACCCCCCAAAACATAAATCAAAATGTCAAAAAAAGGGCTCAGTAATGAGTAGCTCCACCATTCTTGTTGATGACTTCAAACAATCGTTTAGGCATGCTCGATGCCAGTGTTTCCAGGAGGCTAGTGGGAACGTTGCTCCAAGTGTTGAAGATGGCTTCACGAAGGGCATCCATTGTCTGGAACTGATGTCCATTTTTGTAAACTTCCCTTGCCATCCATCCCCAAATGTTCTCAATTGGGTTTAGATCCGGGGAACATGCAGGATGGTCCAAAAGAGTGATGTTATTCTCTTGGAAGAACTCCTTTGTCAGGCGGGCATTGTGAACTGCAGCATTGTCCTGTTGAAAAACCCAATCATTACCACACAGACGAGGGCCCTCAGTCATGAGGGATGTGCGCTGCAACATCTCCACATAGCCAGCTGCTGTTTGACGCCCCTGCACAACCTGAAGCTCCATTGTTCCATTGAAGGAAAACGCACCCCAAATCATGATGGCGCCCCCACCACTGTGCCGTGTAGAAAACATCTCAGGTGGGATCTCCCTGTCATGCCAGTAATGTTGGAAGCCATCAGGACCATCAAGGTTAAAGTTTTTCTCATCAGAGAAGACAACTTTCTTCCACCTTTCAATGTCCCATGTTTGGTGCATCCTTGCAAAGTCCAAACGGGCAATTCTGTGGCGTTGAAGAAGACGTGGCCTTTGAAGACGTTTTTTGTTTCTGAAGCCCTTCTCTCGCAGATGCCGTTTGATGGTTATTGGGCTGCAGTCAGCACCAGTAATGGCCTTAATTTGGGTAGAGGATCGTCCCGTGTCTTGACGGACAGCCAATCGGATCCTGCGGCTCAGAGCTGGTGAAATTTTTTGGGGTCTACCACTTGACTTTTTTGTTCCATAACCCTCAGGATCATTTAAAAAATGCAAAATGACTGTCTTACTGCGTCCAACCTCAGCAGCGATGGCACGTTGTGAGAGGCCTTGCTTATGCAGCTCAACAATCCTACCACGTTCAAAGTCAGTGAGCTTTTTTGCTTTTGCCATCAGGAGGTCTTGACAGTGTAAAGACTTCACAGAAAATGACATGGAATCCAGATGTTTGCACAGCTTTTGGCTTTTAAAGACTATGGTCTTAAACTTTTGATCAGCTGAAAAAATCATGTTTGAGTGTAAATGCAGTTTTCAGACAATTCCCTGCTCAAATGTTCTTGTCTCTTGCACTGATTTGTCCTTTTAACATTGTGAAGCTCTACTTAGAACCTTCTTAAAGGTATACTATGCAACTGGGATTGATTTTCCAGCGAGGCGCCCCCCAGAGGGCGAAAGTAAAAGTGCACTGTCGTAAATATGCTCAGCTGTTCTCCTGGTTTATCCGTCAAGCCAGGCGCGGTTGTTTTGAGCTTAGCAGACAGGCGAACGCAACGAATACAAAAGTCGAAAAAACGGCAGTACAAACAATGACTAACACAGTGAAAGTATGAACATGCACACAGAGAGAGAGAAACCATTCCAATGCAGTGTTTCCCCTAGGAATTTGCTTACCGGTGGAGCGGGGGGGGGGGGGGGGTGTGTAGAGACAAGCTTTGCGCGACCGGCGGAGCGGGCGAGCGAGCGGGCGAGCGAGCGGGGGGGCGGACGGTTGGGGGAAAGAGACAAGCTTTGCACGACCGGCGGAGCGAGCGACCGGCGAAGCGGGCGGGCGGGCGGGCGGGCGGGGGAAAGAGACAAGCTTTGCGCGACCGGCGGAGCGAGCGACCGGCGGAGCGGGCGGGCGGGGGATGGAAAGAGACAAGCTTTGCGCGACCGGCGCAGCGACCGGTGGAGGCGGAGCGGGGGAGACAAGCTTTGCGCGCATATCGAGTTAGTTTTTTTTTTTTGGAATGTTGGGAGGCGGTAGCGTGAGGGAAACCCTACAATGTTACTTACAATCGCATCAGCAGAAACGCGAGGTCCGCGTCAGCCTTGCGGCCTTCTTTTTCTTTTAGCTCTCGCCATTCGGAAAAAGCTTGCCCGATGTTCACCCGTGTACGACTCCTTTCTCTTTCCAGAGCCCTTTTCCTCTTTCTTGCCTGCTCCGACATGGGCTTTCGCTGTTTTATCGCTGGTTCCGCCATGATAACTGCACAGATATCGCCACTGCGCTAGCAACAAAGATGTTCTCGCCGTAAAGCAAGACCGACTCTCGCGATCTTGCACGAGATTCTGAGCCTGTGGGCACGGGCCGAGGGCTCCTGCAGTTGCAAGTGCGGTATTTCCCCCACAGACCACCAGGGCGGCCAAGAAAACCTTAGTTCAACCTGAAATGACTCATTTAATCATCCAAAACGGTATGGAACACATTAATTAACTGAAAAATGTTGCATAGTGTGCCTTTAAGTACAGAGAAAATCAAATATTTAAACAAATTTAAATGTATACACTGTATGACAGCGAGAGCTGCGTTCTTCGAAGGCATATGTGTGCTGGGTCCTTTGAAGGCAACAAGGCAATAAGCCATAGTTCCGGGTTGGTACAGACTGACCGAGCAGGCAGCTCCCCCTGCTGTCTGATCAAGGGTACTACCCACAAGTCACAGATCATTTTTTACCGTTGGGGCGGTTGTGTCAAAAGTGAAACTGAAGGCGTAACTTGTAAGGATGAATTTGTGACTCACAGGAGCAGATTCGTGCAGTTGCGCTTGTGGATTTGTATTTGTGTTAAGGGAAAAAAATATAAAAAAATATTTTTTTGAAGATTTTAATACACGTGTTTGAATTTGTTTTGCACCATTTGTTTTAGATCAACTGTAGCAGAACTGAATGACAGACACTTATGATGTGCAACTTACAGAACACAATTTGTGTACTTGTACTCAAGAATTTGAAGAGGTGTAACTGTATTTTGTACTTGTGACAAATTTAAAAAAAATGTACAATTACAAAACACCAAAATTACAATGCACAAATAGTTTAGCAACAATAGTTCTGGACCATTTGGAGCAAAATTGAGAATGTAAGAGGTTTTTGATGTGCAACTCACAGAACACAATTTGTGTACTTGTACTTAAAATTTGAACAGGTGTAAAAAAAATTTGTACTTGTAATTTTTTTTTTTAGAATTTAACTCCCTTTACAACTTCAAATTCACACTTACAATGCACAAATCCAATTGGAACAAGATTACCTTCATATTCACACTTACAATGCACAAATCCAATTGGAACAAGATTACCTTCATATTCACACTTACAATGCACAAATCCAATTGGAACAAGATTACCTTCATAGCTCGATTGCCACATCAAAGAGCAGGGGTGACAGAGGACACCCCTTTTTTGACACCTCGAATATGGCGCCACATTACCGCCCCCACCGCTTCACTCCGTTTTCTTTTTTTCCGCAACTCCGTTCCCCACAGGGCCCAACTGTCTAAAGTGACGTCGGTCATGAACAGAGGCAGTGCTCATGGGAGTTGTAGTGTCACATTTCAATTTATTTATTTTTTCAGATACCATTTGAGAAAACTACAATTATAAATATATGTAGAATTCTACCCGCCAAAGTGTCTGTGTTACTCGCCACTGCTGAAATTCACCCACATTCGGCGGGTGTTAATGTCAAGCCCTGTGTGTGTGTGTGTGTGTGTGTGTGTGTGTGTGTGTGTGTGTACATTTTTGCTTCAAATAAAGAAGTTTATGTTGGCTAGATTGTAAGTCAATCATTTAATAGTCAATGATGTCTATATGAACAGCGATTTAACACAACAATAGTGAAGCTGTACAACCAGTGTCGAATGCCGTTTGGTCAAATGCCACTGTGCTAGAGCACCTAGGGGAACTAATTGTGCATAACAACGCAACCAGTGCAAACACCACTTCTGACAATCAAATAAACTATCAGCCAGTTTCATAGACATTTCAGCACAAGCGGCATTTTATGTAAATACTACATGCTCCATTTGTCCTACACATTTTACTTTCAAGAACATTTATGCTATAAGTTTTTCAAAATTTTCTTTGAAGAGTCAGAAAGGGTGTTAGATATTTAATACTTTTTATCTGTTCTGAGAGTTTTACATTTTTTTTGAGAGTGTCCTTTAGGAATGTTTATGTCTCGTTTTTCTGTAAGTGTTTTTATTTGGGTCTGGCTCTTATCATTCTGTGTCTCACCAAAATTTCACTATGGTTACATAACAATAAAGACTCTTGATTCTTGAAAAGTTAATTTAGAGCCCTGTTCCTCTCTCCCATACAGTACCTTCACTCAGACTTTGCCATCAAATTAAAACTTAAACCTTAATCGACAAGTTATTACCATCAGAATGAAATTGTATTCTAATTGAGAGGGCTGGTTTATCATCCATAATCCGATCAGCATCCATCTAAACACTTTTTCCGACTAATTTGTGAATTTACAGCGCATGCATGTGGAGGACGGGGCCGCAGCGCTGTGCAGCACAGAACATTTAGGGATGATCATAATTTCCTCCCGCTCTCTAAACAGCAACCGCATGAGTTCTCAGCCCTCAGCCCTCAGTTCTATGCGCTCAGAACAGTCAGAACGAACACATCTCTGTGTTGTTGTTTTTTTTTCTCCGCATGAAAAAGTACAAAACTTTTGTGGTTATTTTATGGAAATTCATGAACTCTGCTAATGTCAGAGAGTTTTTACTTTGAATAAAGCTTGGTGCAAGTAAACACATGTCATCATCAGATTATTTGATTTTGAGCCCATATAAATGGTGCATTCAGAATACTTTCTTTCCTTTTAATCCGAATGCATTTTAATTTGATCAGGGAAAGTTGCGCATGTGAACATGCTCCTGTCATTAACCAGCTAGCAAGCTAACAGCCATATTACGAGCTATCAGACGGACCTTGTGTCTCAGTTATAGTCGTGCTTCTGGGTGCCGCGCAGCACTCCACTCACAGCAAGCGAGCCAAACACTGTTGGTGTTTCCTCATTTTCAAACGGAACAAACGTCAGATTTTGTAATGCCTTACCCTGTTGTTGAGCTCCCATCGCCCTCATCAAGGACGGCATGTTGTTTCAGCTCCTGTCTCTCTGTGGTGCTCTCATGCCATGTCAAATCTCGCACGTTACTTATTTTTTGGTGTTGTGACGCGCGACATGCTCCCAATCTTTTGAGGACTTGGTATGAGCCGTTTTCTCTGTGTCGTTATTAGTAAAATCTGCTACAAAAAAGCAGCATTTGAAAATACCGCCTCCGCTTCGTTTACGTCGCTCTGCAGCCAGTCAGCATTGCCGACCACCTGCAGGTGAGGTAAGTGGCTCTGTGATATGGCGAGTGATGCATTAATCGCGTGACACAACGAATGGATGATGAAATTCATTGCCAACGCTTTTAATTGTTGATTTGCTGTTGCAGCCCTATATTTTATTTATTTATTTTCCTTTTTGCTCAATGTGCCCTTATTGCAAGACAACTCTTTTTCAGATATAGTTCTGTTTTCTGAGTTTTGAAATTGGTAAACTAATTTATAAAAAAATCAACCAATCATCTCTCTTGTAGTTGGTGTCCATTTAAGCAATGATGTTGCACGGCTTCAGGAGCAGCAAGCAGGATTTCACTTTTGGCTCATGGAAGGTGACTGCGGCCAAAAACCACATCATGAAATCTAAAGACATTGAACGGTAAGTATTTTTCTCTAAGATTTCTTTGAGCTTTTTGGCATTTCTGTTACATATTAAAGTGTTCCCCTACCATTCTATAAGGTGTGTGTGTGTGTGTGTGTGTGTGTGTGTGCGCGCAAGCAAAATCGCCATGTAGTCATGGCATGTAGTAAATTATACATCTATAGGTATTCACGGTTAATTTTTTATTAGAATTAGCCTTTCTAAATAGTGCCAGATTGCATCCTGGGCTAATTCGGTCTCTAGGCTCCCCGTGGCAGACATGAATCCACAACAGGTGTGCAGAGCTAAATTTTTACAAGCGTTTACGCGGTGCCACACTATTAACTGCTCTGTGACAAGAAGTCTGACACCGAGCTGATACACTGAGCTGCTCCAATGCAGTCGCGAATCGCAAGCACCTGCATTGTCACACCCACTCTGTGCCTCACTAACAGGTGTGCGGTGGCTGCCTGCTGTGGGATATGTGGCAATTTGTCACAAGAAATTAAGGCAATAGGTGCTGAGAGTGAATGCGCTACAGTGGCAGTGTTCATAGATAGCCTCCTCTGCAACGGGTTAAAGCTCACTGGCGATCTGGCTGACCTCCATATTGAACGAGCACACGCTCACTGGGGCCTCGACCACCAGAAGATGCACCACCTCCCTCCATCATAGTGAAGTTTCAGAGTTTTAAGACGAAAGGAGCAATCCTTCGCAGGCCTTGGCAGAGCAAGGGATTTCAATGGAATGAAAACCTCATTAAGATGGGCCATGGCTACCCTCACACGATCCTTCAGAAGAAGAGAGAATATGCAGAGGTCTGCAGAGTGCTGAAAGAGAACAAAATCTCATTCCAGACGCTCTTTCCAGCCAGGTTGAAAGTGTCACACAAAAATGGGACTAAAATCTATGAAACCATTGAAGAAGCAATGGAGGACCTCGCAACCAAAGGCTACAAGGTGAGGGTCGTCAAGCCCCCGGAGACACTGGTGGAATAGATTGGACGGCTGACCTGGAAGAAAGCGAAAAGGCACACAAAGAGGAGAACAACCACTTCTATCCAAGATGACAGCTTTAAGGAGAGGTTGAGAGCTTTCAGACAACCATCACCTGCTCCCTCTGCAAATCAGTGGCAGCAAGCTGTGGCTGTGCAATGCATCCCATCTGTTTTTAATCCATTTTGTGGGTTTGTTTTGACTCCCTCTCCCTCTGACACGTTGGTTATGGTCATAAATGAGAGGTGAGTTTTACCCTAAACAATGATATCCCACTGAACTACTGAGCAATCAGGTTTGGGTTCACTTTCATCACGAAGAGGGATCTCCCTTTAGAGCATCTTCTGAAAAGCTCAATAAGGTCTAGTTCACAGACCCCTACATTGGGAGTTGAACTGAATGTGCTTTGTTTGAATTTAGTTCATGTGTTATTTGTTCAGTTTCTGCTTGTTCACTTGTTTTATTTTATTAGCATGAGGCTTACTGATATCTGGAGTGAAATGGTGGGTGGGATTACACAGATGAATAGAACAATAAAAGTGGCTTCCTTTAACATAAATGGTGTACTCAACCCAATTAAGAGAGAAAAAATAACGTTTTGATGCATCTCCTCTCCAACACACCTGAATCTAATAACGGAATCCCCTCAAGTCAGTCATTCAGCTTAACAGAGGCCTGGTAACAAGCTACTAATTTGATTCAGACGTGTTGGAGAAAGGATGAATCTAGAAGTTGCAAGATGTGAGCTCTTGAGGACTGTATTTGGGAACCCTGTCCTGACAATCAATCAATCAATCAATCAATCAATCAAATTTTATTGTCAATTACAATTTGCATTGCAATCGAAAAATCAGTTCCAGTACAACCGTCCATCACATAAACAAACAAAACATTTTGGGGCCTTGCGTTGCCAAGGAACGCATCCAGTCAGCCGCTGCTAAATAGCGCAGCCGTCAAGGCCGCATTCCTCCAAACAGCCCCGAACCCCGCCTGCACGGAGTTCACGAGGCACTGCCCTTGAACTCTCGAAGAAAGAGCAACAACATGGGGGAAAGAGGGGGGCAGAAAAAAAAGAGACAGATGTTTGCCTATTTATGCTCTCACCTATAAAGAGACAAACAACCGATACAAAAAAAACCCTCATAGCACGAAAAGCACAAATAAACAAAAGACAACATGTATGCAGAAGGTAAACATTTGAGACCTGTCGCGTGAGTGTAATTCATCAGTTTTTATGAGTATCAGTTATGCGTGTGTATATGGGCGAAAGTGTTTTTCTCCGTGAACACTCTCCAGAGGCCATTGTCCTTGATGTTATCAGCCGGCCCACAGTTCAGAGAAGCATCCTCAGGTGTCAGCGGGGGAGGGGGGTAGCCGGGGGCTTTTCTGGGCACTCCGTCATAACAATCCAGGAGAAGATAGGGAGGGAATCCAAATATGTTATTTGTTATGAGACAAGCTGCACTGCCTTTCCTGTCAGCTTTTAAGTCTTTTGCTGGCTCCACATAAATCCAATTTTCCAAATTATTGGGCTTTTTCGCGCTTCACTCCCAGATTTTATCCCATCTCCCCTTGAGTTCAACCCCAAAGTCAGTCTGCGTTCCAGCGCAGCCAGCTTTTCGGCTTCGCTCCATTCACCTGCCAGGTTTGTCCGTTCACAGCCAGAGTGAGCGCGTCATGCAGCCGGCAGCCTGATCAAGGCCAAATGGCTCCGACATCCGCTGTATTTGCCGATACTTCAAAAATCCACAAAAACCAATAAGTAGAGATCCCAGTATCCTTAATCCAATGTGAAAATTTCAAACGTCCAGGAATGACAAGGTCGAAAGACACACCGTTTTCCTCCAGGAATTTAAGGTGTATCTCACAAAATAAGTCAAATCAGGACCGGACGGGTCCCCCTTCCGTTGCCTACCCGTCGAAAAAATTTATCGATAGTATTGAGAGACCAGCTTACCAGATCCATGTTTTTCCGAGTTCGGTTGTATTGAAGAAAGTGCTCAGAAGACAAGACATAGCAAAGCAAAGCAGGAGAGAGGGGGGGGGGGGGGTAAAAGCTGCAGAGAGAGAAAAGACACGACCGACCTTGGAGAGAGACAGAGAGAGTGACAGATCTGTAAATGAGTTTTATCCAGTGATAAGGCGAATAAACATCTTTGATAGAGAATAGCACATATAGCCTTAATTTGATCTAAAATTTTCTGATAGAGTATATTTGCATATTACATTTTTAAACCCTTTTTCATCAGTTTTATAGCAGTACTAATGATTTGCATTTGAGCTCACATTGTAGTCACATGACATACAATTAATTCACTGTGTGTTATTGCAAATATGCATTATATGTTATATGTATATGGTATGTGTGTAGTAATAATAATACATTTTATTTCAAGCGCCTTTCAAAGCACTCAAGGACACTGTACAGGTAAAAGCAATAAGTGGTAAAAGCAACATCGTCATTTTTTTATTTTTATTTTTTTATATAGAACTTTATTGAACATATTGTATAAACAAACAAACATACAGTTACACAGAAGAACATTAGACAGGTGCTCTAATCTAAAGCACAAAAAAATGAAAAGGAGTGTAATTACATTATCCTTTGAAAAATCTTTTAAAAATATCCGTGGACGTGGTGCTTTGTTTAGAATCAATTAATGTAAGGGATTTCATGTACTCTTTAAACTCATACAAGAAACATTTGACGTTGGGGGATGTTTTGGAATATTTACATTTGTGTATATGAAATTTACCATAAAAAATGAATAGGTTTGTAATAGAAAACACATTGTCGTAATTAAAAGAAACAACACAAACTACACACAGGAAAGTAACAGAAAATCATAATGAAAAGCTCAGTATGAGGGATTGCTGCAAAGCCATGGACAATGCAGACGACTCTCCCTGTGGCTCTACGCTTCTCCAGGAGTGAATGCTGCTTGTCAGGACTTTGATGCAATCAACTGGTTCCCTTATATAGGAACATTTTTGACCTATCTGTATAATCTGACCCAATCTGTATAATATGATTGAATTTGACTTTGTAAAGTGCCTTGAGATGAAATGCTACATGAATTGGTGCTATATAAATAATATTGAATTGAATTGAAAAGGCAATCTGTATTACAGATATCCACTTTGACTTTCTTCTCCTGTGTTGACACATTAATCATGCCTCCGGGCGGTCGTCCTGGAGGCAGACCACGGCGTGGCAGGATCAGCAGAACCCTGAAGTGTTTCAGCAGTTCCTGCATGATGAGGGCATTGCTTTTATGGACTGGCCTGCCCGTTCCCCAGAATCCAATTGAGCACATCATGTTTTGGTCAATCCACCAATGCCACGTTGCACCACAGACCGTTCAGGAGCTAACGAATGCTCTAATCCAGGTCTGGGAAGAGATCCCTCAGGAGAACATCCGCCATCTCACCAGGAGCATGCCTAGGCGTTATCAGGAGGATATACAGAAACGCGGAGGCCACACATGCTACTAAGCCTCATTTAGACTTGTCTTGAGCAGTGTTGTATAGTAACGAAGTAAAAATACTTAGAGAGAGAGAGAGAGAGAGAGAGAGAGAGAGAGAGAGAGAGAAGGAATTTAACAATAATAATCGGGCTTTTAACTGCATCTTGCTTTGTGTCCATAACCAATGAAACATGAACATTTATTAAGAATGTGAAACATTAGCTTTTTACTGTTTGCCTTGCCAGATTATCAGAAGAACTGAACATGCCTTCGCTCCCAGAGATGTTGTTTGGGGATAATGTCTTGCGGATCCAACACACAGACCGCTACGGCATTGAATTTAATGCTATCGATGCTCTCAAGAGAGTCAACAATATGGAAGACACTGTCAAGGTAGCCTGTGCTCAAGAATGGCAGGACACTAGGTAAGCTATGCAAACATAAAATGTCAACATACTATGCACATTATCAAGTTATTGGTTTGTCATGAAAGCAATAGTATAGTGCATATTTAGCCACTTTTAAGTGTTTTTTAACAAATTTGTTTAAAATTATTTCAAGTCTGGCATCCACTCTGCATTTATGTTGGAAATATTTAGCGGCGTATCAGTTTATTGTGAAGCAGAGAATTTTCACAAAGGGTTGCCTTTACTTTTACTTTGTTTGCTACCTCCAGCTGGCTAGGCTAGCCCAGCAGCATGCTAAAAGCTCCATGTAAAACAGCATAACAAGCTTTGAGAAACACACATGCCCATTATTAGTTTTAAAATTACTTCAGTTTAAATTAAATACCAAAGATGAGTGGATGTTTCCATATACCCAGGTATCACACAAGCATTTGTTACAATAACCCTTTTAAGCCCAATATACAATATTGCTATATTAAAGATAGGAGAACCAATGGTCCAATAACTCTTGACAGACGAACATGACAACAATAGCTCTCAGTAATTCTGTTTAAAAAGTGAAACTTGTATATTATATTATATTCATTCATTACATAAAAAAACGATATATTTCAAGTGTTTATTTATTTTAATTTTGATGATTGAACTAATGAAAACCCCAAATTCAAAATCTCAAAAAAATGGATTACTTAAGACCAATACATAAAGAAATATTTTCCAGAAATATATGAGGATGTGCAGCACTCAATACTTAGTTGGGGCCCTTTTCCCTAGATTAGTGCAGCATGGAGTCGATCAGTCCGTGGCACTGCTCAGGTGTTATTAGAGCCCAGGTTGCTCTTATAGTGGCCTTAATCTCTTCTGCATTGTTAGGTCTGGCATATCACATCTTCCTCTTCATAATACACCATAGATTTTCTATGGAGTTTAAGTCAGCTGAGTTTGCTGGCCAATTAAAAACAGGGATACCATGGTCCTTAAACCAGGTACTGGTAGCTTTGGCACTGTGTGCAGGTGTCAAGTCCTATTGAAAAATTAAATCTGCAACCCCCAAAAGTTGGTCAGCAAGGAGCATGAAGTGCTCTAAAACTTCCTGGAAGACGGCTGTGTTGACCTTGGACCTGGGAAAACACAGTGGACCAACACCAGCAGATGACATGGCACCCCAAACCATCACTGACTGTGGAAACTTTACACTGGACCTTAAGCAACATGACGTCTGTGCCTCTCCTCTCTTCCTCCAGACTCAGACCTTGATTTCCAAAGGAAATTCAAAATTTACTTTCATCAGAGAACATAACTGTGGACCACTCAGCAGCAGTCCAGTCCTTTTTGTCTTTACCCCAGGCAGACGCTTCTGATACTGTCTTTTGTTCAAGAGTGGCTCGACACAAGGAGTGACAGCTGAAACCCATGTCTTGCATATGTCTGTGCACATTGTCTGTTTTCCATCCCTATTCCTGAGTTTGGTGTGATTCAGTTTCATTAAAGGAGAAGTCCGGTCAACAAGGAAAAATCAGGGGATCATTAGCTATAACTAAAACTAATACGTTTGTGGTTATTTAATTAACTTAGCTTTAATCAATAAGAAAATAAAAACATAAATTGTCGTCTGGATCACTGTGTATGGCGGCGGACATTACTGGCCATATATGGGCAGTAAGGGCCGCCTGACATCACATCCTGTGACGTGGGAAAGCGGAGCGCCGACGGCATTTCTCCCCGCTTTCCAAGCAAAGTCAATAGGAGCCGTTCTACACAGCTGCGATCATCAGCCTTTTTTTCGGATTTTCCAGAGGACTTCACCATTGCAATTCACGAGAGCTATTGTTGAAGCAACAATGCCCACGTACATGGCCGTAGGATGTTCCAACACAACTGGTAAAAGTGGAAAAAACATTGCTTATTTCACCCTTCCGATTCATGAGCCACCACGGGCTCATCGCTGGATAGCCAACTAGAAGAGAGCGGATTTGCAATCTAACTTCTGGCGAGAGAGAAAACACGTCATATGCAGCAACCATTTCAAAGAAGAATGTTTTGAACATGACATGAGAGCGAGGATTTTCGGTAGGTTATTATTTTTTATAATTTATAATTTGTGGGGGTTACCGACCAGAGGGGCGGAGGGATATCACATGTGAAGTGCCTCATTATTTTGTCCATCGTCTGGGCAGAGCTGGTCTGTGTGTTTTAGTCTTTAGCCTAATGTGCAGACCACCACAACTTTTTTGCAATGTTTTTCCCCGTGCATCCGCCTAAATCAGGGCTTATTCTATATCCCTAAGTCCATATACCCCAGAGGGGTGTCCAGCCCCCCGACCCGGGAGGTGAACCCTGAGGTGCTACCTCCCCCACACCCTGCCCTCCATACCTAACCCCTCCTCCCCATATTCCAGGGGAGAGCAAAAGTGCCAGTCCCACCAGACCCCCAGGACCCAACGGCCACCACCAGCAAAGACTCCGACAGGGTGGTCCGTTCCTCCTCCAGGCCCCGGACTCTGGGTGGCAATCAGAGAACAGGGAGGTGACAAAGACCCGGAGCCTGCCTCTGCCTGTTAAAATTTTGTGTTGTTGCATGTTGTTGTCAAGTGCGTCTAAAACTGAGAGGGCCAAAAGGGGGGGGGGGCTATGCCATGGGGGGCATAGTCCCCCCCCCCCCCCCAGAGGGTGCCAGCGCAAATCCTTCCAAATCCTTACCATTCCCCAGCAACCCCCCAAAGTCCTACATGTGAGGCACTGTGATATAGTTAGCAGAGGGAGGTGTCCAGGGATTGGGAGGACTGACTGGGGAGCAACATGCTCTCCTAGGAAGTCAGCTCCTTTGCTGACTCCAATAGGAACCCGAAGAGGGAGGCTCTGCTAGCCCCATCTCCATAGTCTGCAGGGCCAGAGATTTGCGGCAGGGTCCGGGAGCCAACCGCAAACTGAGGCCAACTCCGCCACCCCCCAACCCAGCTATTCACCCTCCATGCCATCTGGGAGGAAGAAAAGGAGAAAAAAAGAAGAAAAAAAAAACGACAAAAGAAAAAAAACACTCTAGTTAGCCAGCCTGCCCGAACCATGCCGACCCTTTTTCCCCGGATAGAACCAAGACCAAGAGCCGCCATGAACCAGGACCTAGACAAGGAGCCGGACACAGAGCCCTCCAAGCCCCCCCACCGAGGAATTTCTAGGCGCAGGTGTTGAGGGGGTCCGTTTTAGTGGCCTTAGGATCGCGTCTCTGCTATTCGCAAATGATGTGGTTCTACTGGCTTCATCAGGTCGTGATCTACAGCTCTCACTGGAGCGGTTCACAGCCGAATGTGAAGCGGATGGGATGAGGATCAGTGCCTCCAAATCCGAGACCATGGTCTTGAGCCGGAAAAGGGTAAAGTGCCTTCTCCGGGTTGGGGAGTTTAAATATCTTGGGGTCGTGTTCGCGAATGAGCGGAAGATGGAGTGGGAGATTGACGGGCAGATTGGTGCTGCGTCTGCTGTGAAGCTGGCACTGTACCGGTCCGTTGAGGTAAAGAGAGAGCTGAGCCAAAAGGCAAAGCTCTCGATTTACCGGTCGATCTATGTTCCTACCTTCATCTATGGTCATGAACTTTGTGTCATGAACGAAAGAACAAGATCCCAGATACAAGCAGTAGAAATGAGTTTTCTCAGTAGCGTGTCTGGGCTCTCCCTTAGAGATAGGGTGAGGAGCTCAGTCATCTGGGGAGGACTCAGAGTAGAGCCACTGCTCCTCCACGTCGAGAGGAGCCAGTTGAGGTGGCTCGGGCATCTGGTTAGAATGCCTCTTAGTCGCCTCCCTGGTGAGGTGTTCCGGGCACGTCCCACCGGGAGGAGACCCAAGGAAAGACCCAGGACACGCTGGAGGGACTATGTTTCTTGGCTGACCTGGGAACGCCTTGTGATTCTCCTGGAGGAGCTGGCCCAAGTGGCCTGGGAGAGGGACGTCTGGGCCTCCCTGCTGAAGCTGCTACCCCCGCGACCCGACCCCAGATAAGTGGAAGATTATGGATGGATGGATTTATCATGGAAACTTCTCTGCAATGGTTGCACCACAGGATTTTTGTCGCCCCACGTGATATTTGGTTGCCCCACATAATACTTACAAGTTAAATCAAGTTCAGAGGATAAGAATTAGCCAACTAAACAAATTAAGTTAGCTACCTACAAAAAGTTACTATGAAATGTATAGTTAAAATCTATATTTGTTGAACAAAACTTAATAGTTTAATACCACATGATGAACAAATTTCAAATCAGAAGGGGGATTTTTTTCCAAAGTTGAGAGTGAGCAATAAAACTTTTAATTAATTGTTCCAATGTGTTCCTGAGAGTCTAGTGTATGATGCAACGTTGGTCCTTGGACACATTTCAAAATAAAAGTCCCAAAGTAGTGATTATTCGATAGTTGCACCACATGGTATTTCATAAATGGGAATCATTGGACAAAGTTTGCATGAACATTATGATGGAAATAAAAATGGAAAAACTCTAAAATTTCATAGAGGACTGAAAAACACATAGAATTATGCCAACAATGGCAGAAAGTAAATTTAGAGTAATTTTAAAGACAGTCGCACCACATGATATTTTGACGCTTTAAACAATTGAAAAAATTACAAGTAAGTAATGTTTTATTAAGACTTCATACTGAGTGCATCTATAGAAAAGGTACCACTACATATATGGTATATTTTTATGTACTTATACCTTTTTTAAAACTTCAATAAATACAGTTGGACAGAAAATTGAAGCGCCATGTCATCAACCCAAATTCGGGTTTCTACTAATTTTGAAAGTTTCTAACCATATTTGAGACCAGAAGTTTTGCTCAAAGCCCCCCATGTCATAATAGGAAGGGAAATTGAATCATCTAGCTAACGCAGTGTGCGGTATAATTTTAACAATAATTTTGGGGGTTGAGATCAAGGATCTCAAATACTTTTGATTTCGTTAGTAAACCATCTTTATTTAGCATAATCGTTTTATTATAGATTTAATTTGTTGATATTCTAAAAAAATGGTTGTCAGTACCATATTATATATTTAATCTTTTAAATAAATAAAATAAATTCCTTCAAATATATGTTTCAGGTATTCAATATCATTATCAATTATCATATAATTTCTTGTAGAATGTCAGGGTTATTCCAGATGGGTGTATGGCTGCATAGGTTAAGTGACGACCCTGTCAACTTAAACTCCCTTAAACTGTCAGAGAAGAGCTGATATGGATCTTTTTAAAGCATACATGTCATTTTGTATTCTAGCTAATAAATGGTAAGTCAGAAATCGTAATATTAATACATATTGTCTGTTCTATATCTAGTCAGCTAAGGAATTTGTTTTAACCATTTTGAGATGCATTCTAACCTATTTGCTAAAACGTAATGTCAGTAACGGAGCGAGGTTTTAATTAATGTTACTATGTTTTTTAAGAAATGCTAGTCTCTTCGTTGATCAACATATATACCTGTTGTTGCTTCCAGGTCTGTTTCCAAGCGTTTTTGGGAACATTCAGGAAGACGGCAGCGGCAGAAACAGCTGTATCAATTTTAGAGACAATTTTAGAGAGTTAATTAGAATTTTACCAACCTTTTGTAATATGATGTTTCAAAATACACATTAAAAAATGTGCCGTTAC
Organism: Fundulus diaphanus; assembly: GCA_037039145.1. Classification (NCBI taxonomy): domain Eukaryota; kingdom Metazoa; phylum Chordata; class Actinopteri; order Cyprinodontiformes; family Fundulidae; genus Fundulus; species Fundulus diaphanus. The sequence continues at coordinate 2,201,830 of CM073136.1, forward strand.
AAATTTACTCAAACAGACCAGCACACCAGTTTGACTTAAAATGAAAGATTTTCATTTGGAATTGTAAATAATACCTCTTTTTACAGCTATTTTTATTTAAAATAGCTGTACAAACCAAACACATTACATCACAGTCTCAACAGTAGGTTGCTATGAGTACCACAGATAAAGGGGAAATGTGACCTTGTCAACATGATTTAATTTCAGATCTGACTCTGAACACACTAAAGAAGTGCTGAGGCCTTTTGACTGGACATTTACCACAGATTACAGAGGAACACTTTTTGGAGACCAACTTCATATAAAGGCTAGTTCTCTCTCTCTCTCTCTCTCTCTCTCTCTCCTATGTAATAGTGAGGTTTCTCTGTCAATCTTTATAGTATAGATACTCTGCACTTATTCTTTTTAACTAATTCTGTGTAACTTTTCCTGACTCTGTAAAGGTGACCAACACAGAGGAGCGTATTGACATAGAGAAACTCAAAGCTCGGGAACACATCATGTTCTTTGAAGAGGTTTTGCTATTCGAAGATGAGCTTCATGACCACGGTGTCTCAATGATCAGTGTCAAAATTGTAAGTTTTTTTCTTGTGGGGGACTGTTAAAGATTGCCAGTGTCGTGTTCAAAATACTGTGAAAGAAATTCTGTTTTAAATTGTTCTTACAGAAATTACAATGATAAACCTGTGTATGCAAACTGATTACATACACAAACCCCAAAATCTAATGTAATGGTTTGCATTATTACGTTTTCTCTTTGAACTGTTTTTCCAGTTTCACCTAAGGTCTCTTGTGCAATGCAGTTACCTGTTTGATCAAGGGGACTTTGAAATTAAAGACCACGGGTGTAAAAATGTTGCCCAATTGCTTGATTTTGTGCAAGTACAAATTTGTCACGGCAAACACAGAAGGTTGATGCAGACAGAAATAAAGATCTTTTCAAAATCTAAAATAGCATGTACAACACCAAGTATTTTCCTTTATTAACCACCCTTTTGCATTTGTTCTAATATCATAGCAAATAAGACCACAGCAGTGCTCTCACCAGCATGTTTCAGATGTGAAAATTACACTGAAATTATACTGTTAAGCAGGAAATACACTGGGCATGTAATGTAAGCGGCTTGGCTTACGGGCATTTTTTTTTTTTAAGTACGCTCCACAGTTGTGCGTTTCTGCACAGAAAAGAAATTTCACCACATGAAAAGAGTACCAAGTGTCAGGATGCAGCTTGTAGGCTGCAGTCTGTGCCTTGCTGCCTCTCTCCCTTCCCTGCTCAGAATAATTAAATCCACCTGTCAGGCTGCAATCAACCTCAACTGCTCTCACCCGGTTCCACCCTTATTTAAACTCACCTCATTCTGCTCTCGTCGCCGGTCCGTAGTGTTCACTCCTGCTCAGTTCCTGCCAGTATCCAGTGTCAGCTCCGTTTTTGTTGCAGTCAACCTGAAGACGTTACTTCAACTTGGTTTTTGTTCAAGTCATTCCCCAAGTCTCTGCTCAGCTCTGCTCCGCTCAAGTTCTCAAGTTTCCCCAGCCGCTCCACGTTCTCAAGATCCAGCAAGTTCAGTTCCACGGTCTCACATTCTCCAGCAGTTCCTCGTTCTCAAGTTAAGTTCCATGGTCTCACGTTCTCCAGCAGTTCCTCGTTCTCAAGTTAAGTTCCACGGTCTCACGTTCTCCAGCAGTTCTTCGTTCTCAAGTTAAGTTCCACGGTCTCACGTTCTCCAGCAGTTCCTCGTTCTCAAGTTAAGTTCCACGGTCTCACGTTCTCCTGCAGTTCCTCGTTCTCAAGTTAAGTTCCACGGTCTCACGTTCTCCAGCAGTTCCTCGGGCTCAAGTACAGTTTCACGGTCTCAAGTTCTGTTCAACGGTCTCAAGTTCCCACAGCTGTTCCACGGTCTCAAGCTCCCGGTTCTGTTTTCCTGGTCTCAAGTGCTCCACCCCGGTCTCAAGTCTTCAGCTTCAGCTCAAGTCTTCAGTTCCTCCCTGGTCAGTCTCCCCGCGCTCCTCCTGTCAGCCAGCTTCTGCACCCTTCATCTCCGTCCATAAAGACTCTGGTTCCTCTGGTCATTAACCATCCAATCTGTACAATAAAACTCACTTCAAGAACTAGCTCTGTGTGTGCGTGCTGTGTCCGGGTTCATCCAAAGACAAATCATGACACCAAGTAGAAGGAAAGGCAGAGTGCTCAGCAAAAATGGGTGAAATGGATACCATGAATCTGCAGCCCCAAGAGTGTCACTTCTACCACCTTGTGAACGAACTGAGAGTGGACTATTATTTTGGAATACTTTCAGAAGTGAACTGTGACAGAGGATGTTGTTTTCTCGTTCATTCCCTGCCAAACAGGAGCGAGGAAGACACAACATACTTAGTATTTTCACCCTCTTTTTTTAAACAGTGGAACAAAGTATTTAGTCAGCCACTGGTTGTGCAAGTTCTCCTACTTACAAAAGATGAGAGAGGTCTGTAATTTTCATCATACAAATACACTTTAACTATGAGAGACAAAATGAGAAAAAAAAACATTGTAGGATTTAAAGAATGTATTTGCAATACTTGGTGGAAAATTAATATCAGGTCAATAACAAAAGTTCAACTTAATACTTTGTAGCATAACCTTTATTGGCAATGACAGCGGTCAAAGGTTTTGGCCCATCTCCTCTAGAGCAGTGATGTTTTGAGGCTGTCGCTGGGCAACACAGACTTTCAACTCCCTCCTTGAAAGGCTTTTATGGAGCCTTTCAAGGAGGGAGTTTGGGATGTGTTTGGGATCATTGTCATGCTGGAAGACCCAGCCATGTTCCATCTTTAATGCTCTCACTAATGGAAGGAGGTTTTGGCTTAAAGGGGCCATTACAACAAGGTTTGGGGGTATAGTATGGTCTATTGTGCACTGATGAGGCTGTGTAGATATCAAAACTGAATACCAAAAGAACCAGAAAAGGGGTTTGTCTTTTTACATAGGTTGTCTTTCTACAAATTCATATTCTCCCGTCAGAGGACACCATCAAGCAATCAGCCTCCCCTCTCCCCTACTCCCCTCATCTAAGTCCCGCTAGCTATGTTTGTTATGTTATGGCGGTTGTACTGAAACAGCAATTTCCCTCTGGGATTATTAATGTATTTCTGATTCTGATACTTCACCTGAGAGGAGTAAGGCGGAGGAGTGAGCAGACGCACCCCCAGATCAGCTTCCCTGTATCAGCTCAAAAAGGAGGCAGACACCACTGAAGCCGCGGAGCGCAAAATCCCATATTCAACCTCAAGCTAATTTCATAGCGGTTACTAAAAAGGGGAGCTGATATGTCCGATGGTGGCTTAAAATGCATAAAGTTTCCACTCACTCCTGAAGGACGAGAGAAACACAGAAAGCTGGCTGTAGTTAATTTATGGGGACTTGAAGAGGCTTTCCTGTGGGGGAACAGTTTTGTACCAACACGGAAGGTGGCAACCACAACGCTGTCATTACCCGCAAGTTTGTTTAATTTCTAAAAGCTGTCTAAATTGTAAGGAAGGTGTGTTTATAACTGAAAAATCTGGTTGACTAACTGAAGCTAAACCACTGTCGGCCGCATTGTTTTCCTGTTGCTGCTCTGGAGAGCGATCTCTCTGCCGCAGCGAGAGTTCGCTTTCCACCGCGGTCCTCCGCGGTCATTGCGAGCTCTCCTCCACAGAAACTGCGGTGACTGTGGAGGAGAGCAAGCAGTCACCGTGGTAGCACTGGCTCCCAGGTCATAAGTTTTTTATTTCGATCCCAATGTGTTAAATTGGACCGGAAGGTTAAAGCCTTTGGTCAGCTTGGCCTTGCTTGTCTGACATCCTGCAAAACAAACTTCACTAAACATAAAACCATAATATTGATTTGTAACGGAGTGTTGCACTGAGAAGGGAGGCGTGGATGGAGAGGGGGGGGGGTTCCACTGAAAAAACACTATGTTTTTATGAAATTCTTTGGAGAATTTACATATGCAGCAATATCAACTGCATGAAATGTTTATACAGTGATGTCATGGCATCTTTAAAATCTCACGATACACGGCCATGTTCATTCTTCCCTTAACACAGATTAGTCGTCCTGTCTCCTTTGTAGAAAAACAGCCCCAAAGCATGATGTTTACACTCCCATGCTTCACAGTGGGTATCGTGTTCTTAGGATGCAACTCAGTCTTCTTCTTTCTCCAAACACGATGAGTTGAGTTTGTGCCAAAAAGTTCTATTTTGATTTCTGGATCAGCCATATGCTCTCTGGCAAACTTCAGACGGGCCTAGACTTAAGCAGGGGGACATGGCTGGCACTGCAGGATTTGAGTCCCTCCGCATAGTGTGTTACAGATGGTAGCCTTTGTTACTTTGGTCCCAGCTCTGTGCAGGTCATTCATCAGGTCCCTCCGTTTAGTTCTGGGACTTTTACTCACCGTTCCTATGATCATTTTAGCCCAACAGGATGAGATATTGTATGGGGCCCCAAATGGTCTTGTATAGTGGTGTCCCGATACTGGTATTGGTATCTGTTCCGATACCAGTGTCAAGTACTCATACTCGTTCTTGTAAATGGAACCCGATACGGTGAACCAATACCAATTCTCCTCCTGGGCGGGTACACTGCAACTCAAAGGCTAGATACCACTCTATACCAGATAGTGGTACTATACACCAAGAGGTTGTTTGCTGACACTCAAAAAGAAGGAGAGAAGATAACTGAAGCTCTAAACCAATTCATCGCCCTTGATGGTTAGTCGTTTTCAGTGGTCAATGATATGTTATTTGTGATCTATAAGAACCAATTTATTAAGTACTCAGTATCGGTACTTGGAATCGGCAAGTATCTAAACTGAAGTACTTGTACTTGATCTGGAAAAAAATGGTATCGGGACACCCCTAGTCTTGTACGTCTTCCATTTTCTTACAATTGCTCCCACTGTTGATTTATTCGTACCAACCTGCTTGCCTATTGTAGAGTCACTCTTCCCAGCCTGGTGCAGGTCTACAATTTTCTTTCTGGTGTCCTTGAACAGCTCTTTGGTCTTGGCCATGGTTGAGTTTGGAGTCTCACTGTTTGATAGGGGTGGGTACCGAAACTTACGTTTCGCCTGGCTTACGTTTCACCTGGCTTACATTTCGCCTGGCTTGCGTTCATCAACACGCACTGTTTTCAGACCCATCTAGTGACTTTTTTTATTCAAAAGTGACAAGCAATGGATCTAGCGATTTTTTTTTTTTTTTTCTCTCTGTGTTGTTTGAGACTTTGGCAACAAGGAAAAGCACCAATTGCTCCATTCAGCAAACCGCGAGTGCAGCTGTGAGCCCCTCCCGCTTTGTAAGCTCTGACAGGCAGTCAGCCTTGCCGTGCTACTGCAGCAAACTCGGCTTGAAGCCTGTTTCCCACTGAAAATGACTCACGCATTAGCAAAGCTTCCACTAGATTACAAAGCGGGATGTAAATATATTATGAATCTTTAACGGGTAATTCTTTTTCCTCTGAAACTTCACTTAAATTCAATTCAATTTTATTTATATAGCGCCAATTCATGAAACATGTCATCTCGAGGCACTTTACAAAGTCAAAATCAATCATATTATACAGTTTGGTCAAAAATTTCCTATATAAGGGAACCAGTTGATTGCTTCAAAGTCCCGACAAGCAGCATTCACTCCTGGAGAAGCGTAGAGCTACAGGGAGAGTCGTCTGCATTGTCCATGGCTTTGCAGCAATCCCTCATAGTGAGCAAGCATGAAGCGACAGTGGAAAGAAAAACTCCCCATTAACGGGAAGGAAAAACCTCCAGCAGAACCAGAACCAGGCTCAGTATGAACGGTCATCTGCCTCGAACGACTGGGGGTTACAGAAGACAGAGCAGAGACACAACAAGAGAGACAAACAAGCACAGAAGCAAACATTGATCCAGTAATCTGTTCTATATTAGATGGTAATAGCAGGTGATCTGTCTTCTCTGGATGATGTCGCAGATAACAGAATGCCAGACCAGGTGTACCTACCACTGAGCTATATAATACACTGGAGTGCTAATCGCCCGCTGTTAGAACGAGTCGCTTTGAAGCCACCAGCCGCCATATTGGTACTCCCTATTCCCCCCAGTTCCTAGGAATTATGTGCGCTACAGCATCGAATAACGAGGATTTTCTCATGTTCAAGGGGGGGCTTAAAAGTTTTAAAATGTCAAATGCCATATACTTTTATGTTATGTTCTAAAACTATCAAGTACTGAGAAAGTCATGTGCTGAAATATTTTGCATTTTATTCATTTAAATATACATATATAACATTTATGAATATCTAAATAACAATATACAAAAACATATATTTACATATATGTATACATATATATACATATATACATGTACAAATATTTATATATACATATATGTATATTTAATATGAATTACTTATGAAACGTTTTCACACAGCCAGAAAACTGCTTGTTGTTGCAAACAAATCCTATGGGATTCTGTGAGAGTAGGGAGGAGCAAGATGGCAGCCAGTGACTTCAGTTTTTCGGCAAAATTAGCACTCCAGTGTATTATATAGCTCAGTGGTACCTACTATGAAGAAAAAAAAAAGAGAGAGAACAAAAAGTTATAAGCAGAAATGATGACAAGCAATGCATAATTGAAGAACAGTAGAACTCGATAGAGTGAGAAAAATAGATCCTAATGTCCTCCAGTAGTCTAAGCCCATAGAAGCACATCCCCATAGGTAGGTCAGGGCAACATAAGCCACTCTTGTTATAAGCTTTGTCAAAAAGGAAAGTTTTAAGATTAGTCTTAAAAGTAGACAGGGTGTCTGCCTCACGGACCAAAACTGGGAGTTGGTTCCACAGGAGAGGAGCCTGATAGCTAAATGATCTGCCTCCCATTCTACTTTTAGAGACTCTAGGAACCACCAGTAGTCCTGCAGTCTGAGAGCGAAGTGCTCTGTTAGGAACATACGGGGTATTCAGAGCTCTGATATATGATGGAGCTTGATTATTAAGGGTTTTATACATGAGAAGAAGAACAGCTCTTTGGTCTTGGCCATGGTTGAGTTTGGAGTCTCACTGTTTGATAGGGGTGGATCCCTCTCTGTAACTGATTCACACGTAGCCTCTCATTTATTCAGCTAATGCACTGTGGGTGCCACTGCTATCTTTTGGTTAAAATTGATAATATAAGAAATGAATAAATCTAGTTTGTATTCAGGTAAAATTATTTAATACTTGAAATAATTTTATAGTGTGCTTTTTTGTTTTGAGCAAATAATTTTTTTGTCTTGTTAATGTAGATATTTCTCTTTTCTACGACATACATTTTATTCAAGATATATTGTTCAGCCTTTTTAATATATAATGTTATTTAAGAAATGTTTTTGTTGCTCTATTTCTATTAAAAACAAACTATTTATTTTGCACTTTTATTTTGTTAGCTTTTGTTCCAAATGTTTGAAAAATAAACCAGTCAGTGATCAAGATTTGTTTGTTTGATTAAAAAAAATATTGATAATGGTACCCAGGCCAGCTGACAGCTTTGCTAGGGCCCGGGACAACGCAGTCTTTTTGGGCCCCCCCTCTACACCTGCCGCCAACACACAGACACACACACACACACACACACACACACACACACACACACACACACACACACACACACACACACACACTAAAAAAAAGTCAACTTAACTGTGTACTTCATGCCCTGGAAATCTCTGTATTTTATATTGGATATTTTAAACCCATCTATTGAATTTTGTGCACTAGTTGATCTTTTCTTCATAAGAGAACAGCAAACACTGCAGCCATAATATGGCCTTTTTTGACCTGCTGTATATTAGCCAGTCCCTAAGCTTGATGTATGATGAAACTGTTGACCTTCCGGGTTTTGTGATTTTTATTTTACTATTACAATTAAATAATAATAATAATAATAATAATAATCTTATGTTCATAGTGTTTTTTTCCCAAATCAACCTCTTATATCTTTCAATCCTTATGTAATTTTGTCTGTGTTGTGTGCACCTGCTTGTTGCTTTAATCCTATAAATTTCCCCGTCGTGGGATAAATAAAGGATTAGTAAATGTTATTTTATCTTAAATAACACTTTTTAATAGGATAGATGTACTGGGTTCTTTCAAGCTCTTAATTACATTTTATGTGTGGGCTCCAGTAACATATGATAGATAATATCTACTTTGAAAGTTAACATGAACTGCTGCTCTGATCTACCTGGATGTTCTCTGGAGGACTGAAACGCCTCAGTCAGTGACGTCAGTCTGTGGGTCTGTCGAGGCAATGAGAGAAGATTCGTCTCCTCTCTCCGTTTGTTGCTCGACGTTTTCTTGCTCCTGGTTTTTCCCGTGCTTATATAAATTTGTTATGTTTACACTGAATTTAACCGGCTTTTTACAAACCATACAGCCTGATTTCATTTACGGTATTAAATTTTAGCCAAATGGCGCTTCTTTCCCTGTTCATGTGTTTTTCCGCTCGTGCAGTCCCTCTCTCTCTCCGAGTCTGATTTGAACAGCACCGCGGATGTTTGTGTTGGGAGCAGAGTGGGCGGGCGGGCTGAGCCTGCATGCTGATTGGCTGGCGCCGCTGAGCCATGTAGGAGAGGGGAGGGGGAGCAGCAGAGTGCCGTGAGGGAGACTTTGGTGCAGCTTCTGCAAGCAGCGCGCGCGCTGGTCAGAGTCAGTTTTTGGCCCCCCCTCTGTCCTGGGCACGGGACAACAGACCCGTTTGTCCCCCCCTGTCGGCGGGCGTGATGGTACCGATAAAATATCGGATCGATAAGGAGTATCGTTAAGAGTAGTAGTATCAATAAATCCTTAATGATACCCATCCCTACTGTTTGAGGCTGTGGAGAAGTGTCTTTTATACAGATCGCAAGTTCAAACAGGCGCAATTAATACAGGTAACACCTGGAGGACAGAGAAGCTTCTTAAAGAAGAAGTTATAGGTCTGTGAGGGCCAGACAGCTAGCTTGTTTGTGGGTGACCAAATACTTATTTTCCACCATAATTTAAAATTTATTCTTTAAAAATCCTACAATGTGATTTCCTGGTTTTTTCCCCTTATTTTGTCTCTCATAGTTGAAGTGTACCTATGATGAAAATTACAGACCTCTCTCATCTTTCTAAGTAGGAGAACTTGCACAATCAGTGGCTGACTAAATACCTTTTTGCTCCACTGTATATAAATATTATATACTGTCATTAATATATTTAGAATATATATTCATATATTATAAATAATAGATATTATTGCTAAGCTAACAGTACTGACACGGATGTTTGGGAGCAGCTCAGTAAAGCTCCTGAATCTGAATCTTTGGGGCAAGATTCAGCTGTCCACTTGCACCTCAAGAACAAAGGGCACTCTTTTGACGTCAAACTAAAGGGGTGTAAATCCTACCTGTATATATTGTATTTGTCCTGATTAGAAAGCTAGATTTTTACTAAAGTTTGATAAATGTTTAACATTCTTCTTTTTGTGATGATGCAGAGGGTGATGCCATCCAGTTTCTTCCTATTGCAACGTTTTTTTCTGCGCGTGGATGGAGTTTTAATTAGAATAAATGATACTCGACTCTATTATGAGGTAAGTTGATAAACATAAACAGGATGAAGTGCTTACTGACAGAATTGATCATATCCTGGCATATCTATTACATGCTGATATGTGTATATTGCTTAGGTACTTTCTGATACCACCCTGATAAGATACAGCTTTATTAATTCCCCCACGGACAATGTGGGATAAAATACAAGTACAAACGAAAGACATATTAAATATTATCAAAGTATTAACACACTTTTCACACTATAGTCAATCGCTGATAATTATTTACAACCAGATGTCTAAAAGGAAATAAAGAGCTGTCTCTTTCAGTTTGGTGCTGTGGTTTTGTTAAGCATTATGGCTGATGGCACAAATGAGTCTCCAGAGCGCTTTGAGGCTCGAAGCTAGATGAGTCTGTGGCTGAAGAGCTCAGCATAAAGAGGATGAGAGGAGTTGTCCATGATGGCCTTTAGCTTTCCTCTCATCCTCCTCCCTCTTACTCTGAATAAGGTCTTTTTGAGTATTTTGTTAGAGTGGTCAGAAGAAAATTTTATATTTTGAAGTAAGTAATAATGGTTTTGAGGTATGTGCTCTGTAAAAGTCATAGTTGCATAAAGAGGCAGGTGTAACCGTAACAACTATAATACATACTACTGTGATTTATTAAGGTGACATAAAATATTGCTTCAAATATAGTTACTTTGCGCTGTAAGACTCTTTACTGAAAAATAAGGTTAACTAAAGCTGTTTAAGAGGGGGAACAGCAGTGGCAAACCATGCTTTTTATAGTTTGTCCCCCATCCAATCTCCGAATTGCAATACCCCTCCTAACACCAGACCATAGGCACACCCTAAGAATTTTGCACTTGGGGCTGCTGACTTTTCAAGTCTAACTAAGGCAACAGACTTAAGATTAGTTATCAAGAGACTTGGTTACCAAGTTAATTTGTTTCAAATCTATGGTAAACTGACAGCAGAACAACAAGAGAGATCATATTTCTCCTATTTTAGCTTCCCTTCTTTGGCTTCCTGTTCAATCAAAAATAGCATTTAAAATTGTCTTTCTTACATATAAAGCCCTTAATAATCAAGCTCCATCATATATCAGAGGCTCCTCTCCCGTGGAACCAACTCCCAGGTTTTGGTCCGTGAGGCGGACACCCTGTTTACTTTTAAGATTACTTTTTAATTTCTAATTTTAAGAAATCAGAGTGGCTTCAGTTACCCTGAGCTATCTCTGTAGTTATGCTGCTGTAGGCATAGGCTGCTGGAGGACATCAGGGTCTATTTTTCTGACTGTGCTGAGTTCTCCTACTGTTCTCCAATTTGCATTGTTAACTTTTTGTTCTCTGTCATTTTTCTTCATAGCTGGTACACCTGGTCTGGTGTTCTGTTAGCTGTGACATCATTCATAGGAGGCAGATCATCTGCCATTAACATATAACATAGAAAGGATTCCTGGATCAATGTGTGCTTCTGTGTTTTCTGTGTCGCTGCTCTGTCTTCTCTAACCCCCATTCAGTCGAGGCAGATGAGCGTTCACACTGAACCTGGTTCTGTTGGAAGTTTTCCTCCCTGTTAAAGGGGAGTTTTCCGCTCAACTGTCGCTTCATGCATGCTCAGTATGAGGGATTGCTGCAAAGCCATCAACAATGCAGACGACTGTCGACTGTGGCTCTACGCTCTTTCAGGAGGAGTGAATGCTGCTTGTCAAGACTTGATGAAATCTACTGTGTTTCCTTAGATAGGGAACATTTTGACCAATCTGTATGATTTCATTGAATTTGACTTTATAAAGTGCCTTGAGATGACGTGTTGTGAATTGGTGCTATTAAAATAAAATTGAGTTTAACTGAATTATGACTTCATACTTGTTGGGTTAGGGTTGGGTTAAATATGTTCATACTGACATATTTACAAAAAAGTACATCCTCACATAGGGAGTTTGTCATATCACAATGTACATAAGCCATAAAGTTTTTGTTACTGTCAGTTGCTTCATCGAATTGTAAGGCAAAATGTTTGTCTTTAAGTTCCTCTACCAGCTATTCTTGAAGATCGTTAGCAATGTCATTTATACATTGGGTGACAGTATCATTGGACAGAGGGATAGTTTTTATTTTTGCACTACTTATGAAAAAATACTCCCCAGTAGACAAACTTAGTAATTGAAATATCATCTTATTCAGAGTAATGTCAGTATTTTGAATGTCCCTGTTCGTTGAAAATGTTTAGCGAATGTTTAGTTAAAAATTAATGACTCTATTTTAATTTCAGGATGGAAGGGATTACATGCTGCGAGAGTTCAGCACCAGAGAAAATACAATAGCAGAACTAAAGGTGGGTGTTAAACTCATAGTCTTAAATGTGTTTGACAACAGAATATGATCTGAACGCAGCAAACTACTATATGTTTTATGGCTCATGTCAGACATATTGGCACTTGAAAGGACAATATCAATACTGTAAACTAACATCACTCTGAATTATTTGGCTTGCAATATCTGCGTGTAGCTGTAGATGGGGCTTAAGCAATTCTTGAAAAAGATCCAGACCTTGACTTTTTTGCCCATATTCACAAAGAATCCTAAGACTAAAAGGTAGCTCTTAGTGATGTCATTTTAGGAAAAATCTTAGAATTTCTAGAATTCTAAGATTTTTCTTACAATTTTACCTCGGTGAGATAAAAGTTATTCACAAACCATCTTAGGCCTTGCAGGAGCTCCTAAAGTGAAAAAAATGTTAGTAGTTTGGAGGACTTAGTGAGTCTAAGAGTGTCCTAATCAGGGAAGATGGCAGAAACAGAAAGAGCTGTTTGGCTGATCCACCACCTAAACAGTGGAGGAAAGGAGCACATTAACTTCTTCAACAATCATGCAATTATTAATATGTAGCTAAGATAAACTTTATCATCCCCATAGCAGGAAATTTATTCGTTTCAGTGGCTCAACGGGTTAAAGCTGCTGTAACGTGATTTTATTGAGGATAAATAAATAATACGAAAAATATTAAAAACTCATGAGTATAAAGTGGAGAAATTTACAAAGTATATGAAAGAGGTGGAGCAGTATTTTCTGTATTGCATTTCTGTATTCCATCTCCTTGCTTTTGATTGTGGAACGGAGTGCTTCTCACTTTCCAGGCTAATGCGTAAAAGCTCCAAGACGTGACGAGAAAAAGGTGCTTTGATCTTCGGCAATACTCTTCAAAGTCTGTATATTTGCATCGTGATCAATGTTCCCCCTAATTTTTCATGTGTTTTAGCATTTACTGGACCTCTGTGAGCAACATCACATGTGCACACTGAGGCTACACCAGTTTTATGCCTGTCTAAAACCTGAGATTATAACAAGTTAAATGGCTTACTAAGAAAATAAAAATACGCCAATAATTTCTTTTAGATTACTTAGTTTAGATGCAACTGATTTAACTCCAATACATGAAAAGGACTATCTTTTTTTTATGAGCTGTATAGTATGTTTTATGTCAGAGTAGGGGTCCTGCTAATCTTTCAGAGTTCAAATTTTATTGCAATACATTTTTTTACATTTTGTGCAATTGGATTTAGCACAAGCATGTGGTACTGTGCGTCCTCACTTCTGTCAGTCTGCTCCAGGGCAGCTGTGGCTACACTGTCAGGGTGTGAATGAATGGGAAAATGACTGTAGTGTAACGTGCTTTCGGGTTGTCAGACTTGATAAAGCACAATACAAAGTACAAGCCATTTATATTGTTGTAATCCTCAGGCATGCGCTGATAAAATAATAAATGTATAAAAGAGCTGCTTTTCAAAAACAGAGGTAGAACAAGGCTGGTCAGAAAGCAGCAGAAGCCGTGCACTGGCTCCAAGACTCCAACTGTAGCTGGTAACACCAGTGGAGCAACAGAGCTCCAGCAACAAACAGCAGGGGACCAATTTAACTTTCAACACTCCTCTAATCTCCTCCCATAGCTGTGTGAACAGATGCCCTGCAGTCTAGTTTGTTTTTTTCCACCTTTTTATTCTACATTTTATGTTGGTCGTTTTGCCAAATACAACCACTTTGTACAAACAAGCAATCCCAGTAAAATGCTGATAGGTGAGTGTATATTAATATCAAATAGATAAGGCAAGGCAAGGCAAATTTATTTATATAGCACAATTCAGTACAGAGACAATGCAAAGTGCTTTACATGATTAAAATATAGGAATAAAAGCAAGTAGGGATAGAATGTAGAAACAAAAAAAGAACATTTAAAAACAGTAAAACAGTTTAACTTGAACATTCAAAGGCAATTTTAAACAAATGTGTTTTTAATCTCGATTTAAAGGAACTCAGGCTTTCCGCACTTTTACAGTTTTCTGGAAGTTTGTTCCAGATAAGTGGAGCATAGGAACTAAATGCTGCTTCTCCTTGTTTAGTTCTGGTTCTGCAGAGAAGGCTGGAGCCAGAAGACCTGAGTGGTCTGGAGGGTTGATACGCTGATAACAAGTCTGTGATGTATTTAGGTGCTAAGCCATTCAGGGATTTATAGACTAACAGAAGTATTTTAAAGTCTATCCTCTGAGATACAGGGAGCCAGTGTAAGGACTTTAGAACTGGGGTGATGTGCTCTACTTTCTTAGTCTTAGTGAGGACGCGGGCAGCAGCGTTCTGGATCAGCTGCAGCTGTCTGATCCACTTTTTAGGCAGACCTGTGAAAACACCGTTGCAGTAATCAATTCTACTAAAAATAAACGCATGGATTAGTTTTTCCAGATCCTGCTGAGACATTAGTCCTTTAATCCTAGAAATGTTCTTCAGGTGATAGAAAGCCGACCTTGTAATTGTCTTTAGATGCTTTTGGAGGTTCAGGTCTGAGTCCATCACTACTCCCAGGTTTCGGGCCTGATTAGTGGTTTTTAGCTGAAGCGACTGAAGCTGTGTGCTAACTTTTGATCTCTCCTCTATTGGTCCAAATATTATTACTTCAGTTTTGTTTTTATTCAACTGAAGAAAATTTTGGCACATCCAGGCATTGATTTCTTCTAGGCATTTACTCAGTGTTTGAACTGGTTCATAGTCACCTGGTGACATGGTGATGTAGAGCTGTGTGTCGTCTGCATAGTTATGGTAGCTGATATTGTTATTTTTTATTATCTGAGCTAGAGGGAGCATGTAGATATTGAAAAGGAGGGGACCCAGGATGGACCCTTGGGGAACCCCACATGTGATTTTTGTCGTCTGGGATGTAAAGTTACCTACTGATACAAAAAAGTCCCTGTCCTTTAAGTAGGATTTAAAGTGGAGAGCTGTACCAGAGAGGCCGACTCAGTTCTCCAGGCGCTCTAACAGAATGGAGTGATCGACAGTATCAAATGCTGCACTGAGGTCCAACAGAACCAGCACGGTGGTTCTTCCACAGTCTGTATTTATATGGATGTCATTAAACACCTTGATAAGGGCGGTCTCTGTACTGTGGTGAGGAAACCTGACTGGAAAACGTCAAAGCGTCTGGTCGTTGTTAAGAAGGTGTTTAATTGTTGAAACACAGCTTTTTCAATGATCTTACTGATAAAGGGGAGGTTTGAGATGGGCCTGTAGTTCTGGAGTAGAGGTTTGTCTAAATTGTTCTTTTTCAGCAGTGGTTTGATATTTGCTGTTTTTAGGGACTGGGGGAAAACACCTGACAGAAGGGACGTGTTTATTATCTGAGTCAAGTCAGACGCTATGACAGGTAAAACTTTCTTAAAGAAAACTGTGAGTAGAACATCAAGGCAGCAGGAGGAGGAACTTAGCTGCTGAATGATCTGCTCTAAGCTTTTGTGGTTTATTTGGCTGAAATGGGACATTTTGTCAGTAGTTCCAGCTGAATACGGCTTTGGTTCTGGTGTTGATATGGTAGTACAAAGTGATCCTCTAATTTTTAGGATTTTCTCAGTAAAGAAGTTAGCAAATTCATTACAGGCCCTGGTGGAGTGGAGTTCAGAAGCCACGGACACAGGAGGATTTGTTAGCCTGTCAACTGTGGAAAATAAGACACGAGCATTATTAATGTTTTTCTTAATGATCTCAGAGAAGAAAGATTCTCTTGCATTTCTCAGTTGTAAGTTATATCTGTAAAGTCTCTCTTTATAGATGTCATAGTGAACCTGGAGTCTGTTCTTTCTCCACCTGCGTTCAGCTTTCCGACATTCCCTTTTTTCACCTCTAACTGCTGGAGCATTTCTCCAAGGAGATTTTTTCTTCCCGGAAAAAACTTTCACTTTAACTGGAGCAATGCAGTCAATGATGTCGGAGACTTTAGAATGAAAGTTATCTACTAGCTCATCTACTGAGTTGCAGCCCAAGGTTGAAGTATCAGAGTAAGCTTGAATAAAAGTTTCCGCGGCATTGTCCTTAAAGGTGCGTTTTCTTACGATGTCCCTTTGGCTAAATGAGTCACTGGAAATTATGCTTTCAAAGATAACAGAAAAGTGATCAGATAGGGCAACATCAGTTACATTGACCTTAGAAATCTTTAGACCTTTAGTGATGATCAAGTCTAAAATAAGTCCTATTATTTGATAAAGTAATAACATGACTGGCGAGTAAACATAAGCAAATCAAAATAATTATGAGGATGTAAAGTAGGTCCATCTAAACATTTTCATGCTGTGTGACAGTTAATTTAGCTAAATTTCATCATCATGACACAGATTTCTTAATCCAGTCTAATCGGTTAATTGCTCTCCTTTCATTACTAGGAGGGCATTTGTGTTTTTTTTCTTCTTCTACTATTAACCAATCACAGCTCTTAAAACAGAAGACAGCATCACACCTAGCAATGGGGTCAATGTGAAAGGTGAAATATATGCATCTATCAGAAGAACATGTTTCGGCGATGTACAGGTTTATCTCAAAATATTAGCATATTGTGATAAAGTTCATTATTTTCCATAATGTAATGATAAAACTTGAGCATTCATATATTTTAGATTCATTGCACACTAACTGAAATATTTCATGTCTTTTACTGTCTTAATACGGATGATTTAGGCATACAGCTCATGAAAACCCAAAATTCCTATCTCACAAAATTAGCATATCATGAAAAGGGTCTCTAAACGAGCTATGAATCTAATCATCTGAATCAACAAATTAACTCTAAACACCTGCAAAACATTCCTGAGGCCTTTAAAACTCCCAGCCTGGTTCATCACTCAGAACCCCAATCATGGGTAAGACTGCCGACCTGACTGCTGTCCAGAAGGCCATCATTGACACCCTCAAGCAAGAGGGTATGACACAGAAAGATATTTCTGAACCAATAGGCTGTTCCCAGAGTGTTGTATCAAGGCACCTCAGTGGGAAGTCTGTGGGAAGGAAAAAGTGTGGCAGAAAACGCTGCACAACGAGAAGAGGTGACCGGACCCTGAGGAAGATTGTGGAGAAGGGCCGATTCCAGACCTTGGACCTGCGGAAGCAGTGGACTGAGTCTGGAGTAGAAACATCCAGAGCCACCGTGCACAGGCATGTGCAGGAAATGGGCTACAGGTGCCGCTTTCCCCAGGTCAGGCCACTGTTGAACCAGAAACAGCGGCAGAGGCGCCTGACCTGGGCTACAGAGAAGCAGCACTGGAATGTTGCTCAGTGGTCCAAAGTACTTTTTTCGGATGAAAGCAAATTTTGTAGTCATTTGGAAATCAAGGTGCCAGAGTCTGGAGGAAGACTGGGGAGAAGGAAATGCCAGAAGTCCAGTGTCAAGTAACCACAGTCAGTGATGGTCTGGGGTGCCATGTCAGCTGCTGGTGTTGGTCCACTGTGTTTTATCAAGGGCAGGGTCAATGCAGCTAGCTATCAGGAGATTTTGGAGCACTTCATGCTTCCATCTGCTGAAAAGCTTTATGGAGATGAAGACTTCATTTTTCAGCACGACCTGGCACCTGCTCACAGTGCCAAAACTACTGGTAAATGGTTTACTGACCATGGTATCACTGTGCTCAATAGGGTGTTTTCAGCTGACGTCACGCTCACGTGACTACTCTGCGCGTCCGCCGTATTGGGTGGCAGTCGTTTCGCACCGTTGACCCGCATTGTATTACGCCTTAGGCAGTATTGGAAGTGAACAATGGTGAAAACGTGTTTAATGGTTGGTTGCACGACCCGTGGAGGTGGAGATCAACGCTCTTTCTTTCGCCTACCAGCCGTGATAGTGAATCAGTGTGAAAAAACAAAACAGCTCTCTGAACAACGCCGTCACCTATGGCTGACACGGATATCCAGGTCCGATTTGGACGGTGTTAAGCTGGAATACGCCAGAGTCTGCGGTGCTCACTTTGTCACAGGTAATTAACTGTTAAGTATTTAAAACATGTAAACCGTTGCTGTATTGTGGGCTGTAACAGCGCAACACATGATCGCCATGGGAAAAACATAGAAACGGGTTAATTTTCCACCGCTTTCCTGCCTGGAGGCGCAACCACGGAGAACAACTGTTAGAGGTAACAAAGAGTCGTCGGCTTGCTTGGATCGCGGCTGTAAGACGACCTAACATAACTTTCCACAGTATCCCGATGTCAATGAGAGTGTGTTCTAAACGTTTGAAACACATAGCAGTTAGTTAAAAGTACATTACATGCGTGAGTGGTTGTTAGCACTAACGGTTAGCAGCTACTAACTTAGCATGTCCCAGAGCCCGTCTGAGCGCAGCTTACCTTTGAACGAGTTACTGTGTTCCCACTGTTTGCTGGCTTTATGATCTGCCGCTCCTGAACCCATCCATTCGTAAACTGCACATGAGACTCCAAGGACTTGTAGCTTCAGAACTGTTCTGAAGTATAGGCGCTCACACCACAAACAAGGTAGCCGAACACGTCCGATATGGAAAGTGACGTCCGCGCTACTTCCGGGTTACGCCGGTAGGCTTTTGCCGGCGTAAATACGGTAAATACAACTTAATTTTGCACTGGTCATTGTTCTGATTAAATAATTAAAGCCGCGAGCGGCGTCGAGCGGCCCTGCAGCCAAGCGCCTTCGCGCACCGCCGGCAGTCAGCCACCGCAGAAGCATGCGCCGCATTTGCGTCGGATTGTTTACATTTTTACCATCTTATTAAAACTCACCCGTCCACGTATGATGGCGATTTCCTTGATGTACATAACTTCGACATCTCGTACCCAACCAGATGTGAACTGGTTGTGAGCCTCTCGACCCTTGTAAGCTCTCATTTCCTCGAGAGTGTGCAGAGGGTTTTCACCGAACACCAGGTAATGCACTATGTCGCCGTGCTCTACATTTGGCCAATCATCAGGATTACGGCTAAACAAGGCACCGTGGAAGGCATAGGGGTCCATATGGTCGATCACGGAACATTTCCTCAGATAGACGTCCTTATCTGGTCGCTCTAGCGTGCTGGCGTACTTATCCATTCTCGATACGAAAATACGTGTAGGACAACTAGAGATAAGGAAGTGAACCACCCAATATGGCGGACCGGAAGTTGGCCAGTGACGTCAGTGAAAACACCCTATTGGCCTGCCAACTCTCCTGACCTGAACCCCATAGAGAATCTGTGGGATATTGTGAAGCAAAAGTTGAGAGACGCAAGAGCCAACACTCTGGATGAGCTAAAGGTCGCTATCGAAGCATCCTGGGCCTCCATAACACCTCAGCAGTGCCACAGGCTGATTGCCTCCATGCCACGCCGCATTGAAGCAGTCATTTCTGCAAAAGGATTCCCGACCAAGTATTGAGTGCATAACTGTACATAATTATTTGAAGGTTGACTTTTTTTGTATCAAGAACACTTTGGTCGGATGAAATATGCTAATTTTGTGAGATAGGAATTTTGGGTTTTCATGAGCTGTATGCTAAAATCATCCGTATTAAGACAATAAAAGACCTGAAATATTTCAGTTAGTGTGCAATGAATCTAAAATATATGAATGTTCAAGTTTTATCATTACATTATGGAAAATAATGAACTTTATCACAATATGCTAATATTTTGAGATGGACCTGTATATGAATGTGAGGGTGGCAGAATACATTATGGCTTGTATGGCCCCCTCATAGTCAACCACACCTCCTCATTAAGAATTTTTTTTATTTTGTCTCCTTACTCAGAGTCGCTCTGAGCAGCTATCTGAATCGCTCTTAAGTAAGACTCCAGGTAGGAATTTTTAGACTAAGATAGGAGCTCTCTGAGAGGATTCTAAGTACCTTTGTGAATACAGGCACTGATCTTTAAACACAGATCCTGTTTAGTGGCAATAGGTTGGTGAAGACTAAAATCCAAAATGGATGACTACCTGAATGATTTTGTTTATGAAACTTTATTTAGTAATCCGTCATCAGTAACAATTAGGAACCAATACTTCAGTGCCCATATTCACAAAGATTTTTAGAGTCCTCTCAGAGAACTCCCACCTTAGCCTAAAAATTCATACCTAATATAAAGTGATTCAGAAAGCTGCTGAGAGCAACTCTGAGTAAGGAAGTTACAGAAATAATTTTCTTAGTGAGGAGGTGTGGTTGACCCCGTTGCTAGGTGTGACAGTCTTTCAAGAGCTGTGATTGGTTGATAGTACTAGAAAAAAAACAACAACACAAATGCGCTCCTAGTGATCAAAGGAGAGAAATGGACTGATTAGACTGGATTAAGAAATGTGTCATGATGATGAAATTTAATTAAATGAATTGATTGTCACACAGCATGAAAATTTTTGAACACACCTTATTTACTTCCTCGTCATTATTTTGTTTTGCTTATTTATTTGCACACAATGCAGATCACCATTTTGTTTGGGCTGAGATTGGTTCAGAAGAAGGGTTTTTCATTCGGTGAGCACATTGCAGAAACCCAATTGAGATCCATTATTTCATGTTAATTAATTTGTCCCTGTATTTCACAATATCAGACTGAATCAATTTGCAAAATAAGCACCTCAGAGTTAAAGAGTACACGCACAGGCCAGAAGCTGTGCAAAATGATTCTTTTTCCGGGGGCTTAACCCCCAACCCCAGTTGCAAGCAGTAAAGTGTAAGACACTGGAATGACCTGGAGATTTTAAAGATTGCTTTCCAGGCCTTTAAAAAAACTGTGTGCTAGGGCTGGGCGATATAGCTTAAAAATTAAATCTCCAATTTTACTATGACAAATTCAAAACAAATTATTATTTTTCATCCTTTTCGTTTCACAAAAAGAAATTAAAGAAATTATTTTTAAATCCTGCTTTTATTTCAAGCATTTTGTCGGGGAGTTGACCTGAATTCAAAGTGCAACTAAATATAAGCTGTGAAAAATATGGCTGGCCCTGCCATTGTAAACAACCACAAACAAAAGGTTTGCTGCTAGTTGTCATGGTTTTTTAAGGTGTTTGGCCCACATGCAGATCACACTCGGGAGGCAAAGAGCAGTTTAAGATGTTTATTAAAGCGCACAGTTGTACAAGGAGGTTTGTGGTAATAAACCCTCGACTGAGCGACGCCGGAAGGAGACGTGAGACCGGGCTCGGGGGAATCTGCGGGTAAGAGGTAGGAAGTTAGAAGGTGGCTAGAGAACGGAGGAGCGAGAACGTGATTACGGGTAAGGTGCTTACCGCGGAGTGCAGGAACCGAGCCGGGGGAAGTGGAGCGGAAAGACGGGCTCAGCGGGTGACTTCCAGCAGATGGCTGGTGGGCAGGCCGGCGGAGCTGTAGCGGGATCCGAGCAGCGGCGGCGGGAGGAGTGATCCGTGGACAGCTGAAGGAACCAGCTAGAACTGTTGTGAGTCCTCAGCCCGGCTTGGTAACACCAAGGGAGCGTTGGAAGGGAGCTTGAGTGTGGACAGCATCTAAAACGGGATCCAGAGCGTGCAGGCTTGACTTGGGGAAGTCAGAACACGAGTGAGCACTTTGGAGTGGAATTCAGAGCGTAGGGTGAACTTGAAGCACAGGAGACCAAGGATTAATCGCAGGAAACACATGAACTGTCAGAGACAGTGGCCAACTGAGGTGTACCACTCTAGGTTAACACTCTGGTGTCCTTCAGCAGTCCGCTTGCCACACACTGCCGAATGAGCTGCAGGTGTGTACCACGCCCACCTGCCAACTTGAGCCACCTGCAGAGAAGGGAGAGAGCAGAAAAAGGCAACGCCACCAGAAAACTGCACGGCGCAGCCGGCTGAGCCCTGACAGTTGTATTATGCAATGAGCCAAGAACAGGCTTTACTTCACTTTTGTAACTTGTGTAACAAAAGTAAATTAAAAT
Organism: Fundulus diaphanus; assembly: GCA_037039145.1. Taxonomy (NCBI): domain Eukaryota; kingdom Metazoa; phylum Chordata; class Actinopteri; order Cyprinodontiformes; family Fundulidae; genus Fundulus; species Fundulus diaphanus. The sequence goes on from CM073136.1 coordinate 2,223,580, forward strand.
GCCTCATCTTATGGTAAAAAAGGTTTTCCTGTTTACAATATTTTTGACAGTATATTTTCCTAAATGTAAATCGGATGCACCGATCCATTATTAATATCTGTATTGGTTTGGATATTGAAGAAAATTCTAGATCGGGTATCGTGACAATGGGCCCGAGCCATATGAGCAGATCTATGCAGTCTATTTCTATACCTGTGCTCTCAGAGAGAAGTCATTCGCTAGTGACATGCCGCCGTCACAGTTTTCAAAATGGAGCGAGCGAAAGGATCAGTCATCTGGAACTTTTTCACACTACCTCAGCTGACACATTTCATGGCTATGTGCAATACCGCGTGAATGTTCTGAGAAGCCGTAGTAAACCTTCAAGCTACAACACAACCAGCCTAATTAAGCATCTGCAGATATTTCACCCTAAAGAGCACGCTGAGTTTGTTGAACAGAGTACTAAACAGAAAGGAGGGGGCATGAAGCAGCGAACTTTGAAGGAGATTAAGGAAAGAGGTGAAATGTTTTTACCAAACAGCGTGCAGGCAACAAAAATCACTGAGTGAATACCGAACTTTATTGTCATGGATGGGCAGCCACTCACAGTTGGAGTTAATTCTGGCTATACCAGAATTGCCAGATAAAGTGTGGAAACACATATTAGAAGAGATAAAAGATGTGAAGACACAGAGGTTCACGACAGACATCTGGATCTCTGACGCTTCTATCATGTCACTTTTAAGTTTGACAGCTTACTGGCTGGATGAGAGCTTTGTGCCACACAGTGTAATGTTAAATGCAACAAACTTTCGTGGCTCACACACATGTAAGCTGTGGGTCACACACATGTAAGCTCTTCATGTAAGCTCAGAGTGCATTGGCAAATTGAAATCCAGACGTTGCATTCAACTATAATTATTTGACCCACCCATTTTTATTTGGCCTGGCCAAAAAGCAATTTCTGGCTATGCCACTGACAGTAAGTCAGAAAATGCTAAAAAAAATTCAAATGACAATACTTGTAACTAGTATACATGGATTTTGTTTCATTCATGAAGTATGCTATTAATACCATTCTGCTTTTAAATATAAACACTCAAGTTCCTTAAGATTTCAGCTAAATAGCTCTTATTTAGCCGGGCTGTCTGGTGGAGCTGAATCAGTTTCTCAACCAAAACTCACTGATTTGCTCAAAAGGCAAGCATGTGATAACAGAAAAGCAGAGGGCCTTATGCAAAAAATTGTAATATGATAGAAAAACACATGATGCTCAAAGCACGGCTGATGGTGAGGGCTTTCGTTGGGATTGATAGTGTTTCATATATTTTATTCTATTCAACTTGTTTCTATTCAGTAACCTAATAGGTTTCTGTTTTGTTATATTGAATAACTATATCCAAGTTAAATCATGTGTGAGACAAACCACAATGTTTGTTTATTCAGTCAGTATTTAATACAGGTGGCACAATAAGATATAAAAATATAATTATATGCCTCTTTTAAAATGTATAATTTTGTAAAAATAAATAAATAAATAATAGCCCTTAATGTTTTGGAAAGACCCTTGATACAAGAGAAAACTAGGGTTTTGAAGAAAATGGCTGCTTATCAATTAATCGTTGGACGATCGATAACTTTAGATTAACGTCTTAATCAATAATTCGCATCACTAGTATTTATCGGTCTGCATGTCGGTCTATGTGTTACCTATTGAGAAAATTAACAGACAACAAATTTTAAGGGGGATTAAATCAAGGAAACAAATAAAGTACAATGAATGAATGAAATGTAACAATGGGAGTGTAATACAGAACTAAGAGAACTAAGACACACCCTAAAAGTAGGAGTTAGAAAAATATTTGTGCTGCTTTCACGTGTTGTATTTGTTTGATGGAAAACCCTAAAACCCCCCCAAAAAATTAAAAAAGCTTGACATTACAGAGGAGACTGATCTAAAGGATCATGACAAGTTTTGTTTTCCTGCAGAATATTCATGAGCAGGAATTTATCAAAACTAGAAACCCTCCGTCAGCCATACTTATATACTTGTATATTCACAGACTTTAACACTGCTAAGAGTAAATAATTTTTGAATTAGGACAGATGTAACAGGCTTAATATGGAATCATTTTCATGCCTTGTTGCTTTTGCAGTTCAATTTGCATAATTTTTCATGTTTTTATGTGATCAAAGAAGTTTAGTCTTGCTTCAGTTGTGAATACCTGCATGTGATGTTTTGCCACGTTATTTTTATCTGCAAGACAAAAAAACTCCATAGGTTTTAGACATTCCTTCTGTTTCTCTACCTGTCAGCCGCTACTGAGGGTCTCAACCGCCCACAACTGCTTTCAGGACACCGATTAGGAGAGACAGAAGATGGGACAGAGTGGAGCTGCTTTTCATTTGCTCAATAAATGGTGTCGTTTCAAAAGTGAATACAGTAATTGCACATGAAACTCCAAAGGTTCTTTCTGTTTCTCTCCCTGTCAGCCGTGACTGAGGGGCATCCACAGCTCCTCTGAGTGCATGGAGTTGGAGAGATGAACAGGGGGGACAGAGAGGATCAGTCTACCTGAATGTTTAAGAAACTGGAGAAACCACTGAAACAAAAACAAAACATAGTTCAAACTACAGTGCAGAAAAGTTCCAAAAAGTATGGATGGTGTTAATCGTGGATGAGAAAAAAATTACAGCTGTTTTCCATTAATCAACTCATGACTTTTTGTAGTACGACAATCACAAAAGGCCTAGTCTAACAAGTTTAGCTTTTTTTAAACTGATTTGACAGAAATAGACTATCAATATTCAATAGCTGCAGTACCACCAACCCTAGTTGGATTGGCCCATCCAGCTCGGCTCCTCCCTTTTCTGCTTAACTTCATGCAGATCGTGTTTTCACCGGCCTAGAAATACCTGGAAGAGGGAGCTGTCTCGTATGGGTGGCTTTTGGCCCGACCCCCGAGTACTGTTTGCGACATTGACACTTTAAGAAACTGCGAGAAAAGGTAAACAATAATAAATAAATCGTAATGAATGTCACAATTTGTTCTGATGAACCCGGACACAACCAAACACGTGAGTTTTGTTTAGTGAGTTTTATTGAATGATGATGAGTTGTGGAAGAAGGAGACCAGAGAGGCTGTACTGGACTGGAGCAGGAGGATGTAGATGGCAGGAGCTGGAGGACTGGAGAGGGAGAGAGAGCTGCAGGTGCTGTGCTGTGGAATCAGAAGTACGCTGGGAGCCAGGAATAGCCAGCAACACGGCAGAGAGAGTTCTTGGAGTGCTGGGGTAGCAGGAGATCGAGCAGCACAGCAGAGAAATTACTTGGAGCGTTGGAGTAGCAGGAGAACCAGCAGCACAGCAGAGAGATTACTTGGAGCGTTGGAGTAGCAGGTGATCCAGCAGCACAGCAGAGAGATGACTTGGAGCACTGGGGTAGCAGGAAAACCAGCAGCACAGCAGAGAGATTACTTGGAGCGCTGGGGTAGCAGGAGATTCAGCAGCACAGCAGAGAGATTACTTGGAGCGCTGGGGTAGCAGGAGAACCAGGAGCACAGCAGAGAGATAACTTGAAGACGGGCAGGCAGGCGTCGACGAAAGGAACTCTGTCAGGCAGACGTAGAAAAATCTCTGACTGGAAACAGTGGAGTGATGAAGTTCCAGCCCTTTTATTGAGAAACAGAGCAGAGATCACACAGATGATCTCTAGAAAGTAATCGCACCGCACGGTCCCGCTGCAGTCTGCGCCTATCTATTTCTGCCCCTCCTCGCTTTCGGCTCTCCCTAATACTCAATAGTGGCCTTGGCATGAGACAAAACAAAGACAGTCTATCCCAATCATCATCCCGCACAGTAGCTACGCAGCATTTGGCCTTGCAATCAGCAAGCCCGTGCTCACATGTCCGAGTGGCGTGAGGCCATAGTGACTTCAGAATAATATTCCCCTAACACAAAGCCAATCAATTACTTGGATTACAGGCAGGTCTTGATGTCATCAAGACCTGGATGACTTTAAATGTACTGCTTTTAAACTCTGACAAGACAGAAGTTGTCCTCTTTAGACCTGAGTCCTTAAAAAATAAACTTCTTAATCAATCACTGGATGGCGGCTCGGCTGGTCGGCGAGGCAAAAACTCAGGCGTGGGAAGAGTTCGGAGAGCCCATGGAGAAAGACTTCTGTACGGCTTTGAAGTGATTCTGGTCCACTATCCGGCGTCTCAGGAGGGGGAAGCAGTGCAGTACCAACACTGTTTATAATGGGGGTGGTGCGCTGCTGATCTTGACTCGGGACGTCGTGAGTCGGTGGGCGGAATACTTCGAAGACCTCCTTAATCCCACCAACACGTCTTCCATTGAGGAAGCTGTTGTGCAATTATACACTGTTTAATGTTATTTAATGTTTATTAAATAACCCTCTGTTAAGTATTGTCTGGTGATGATCAGCTCTTAAGCTGATATCAAGACAATGGTTGAAAGGGATGAATTCGAGCACTAGCGATCTTTTAACAGCAAAACCTGCACACGCATAGAATAAAGGAGTGACAACTTCTTTTCAAGTCCAAGAATTTAATAACAGAAATAAAATGAACATCCATAGAACATCACTATGTAATGCTGTTTATCTGAATTAACACAATATTTCGATTAACAAATCCTCTCTACTAGGCTAGTGAAACTTAACTAAACTACTAAGCAAAATGAAGATAGAAAGAAGCTAAGCTAAGGAACTATTTACATGCAGAACAAACAAAAGACAAAACAAAAGTGGTTGATAATAATCAGATTAATTCAGTGAATCCTTGTTCACTGAAGATCTGATTCCAAAAAAAGCATGGAATGGAGTTAAAAAACATTTGGTATGTTTCAACCCATTCACAATGCAAAGCCCAAGTTAACCGGAACATTATTTTGAGAAAATAACATTCTGAGGACCGGTTTGTCCTGTAAAATCATTTAATTCAGAATCGCTTGCCTTTGTTTATGCGATTCTACCTCCGGGCGCTAGGGGTCGCTGTAACGATTGTCGCTAACCTGGTTAGCTAAGTCTATAGTTATCAAAATTGCCTTGAAAACTGGCATTAATATACCATATTGATGCGGGAATAAGGCTCATAACACCATCGAAGGATGGCAGAGCAGAACAGTTACGCTTTATGCTTAAAAACGAACTCCTCTTGAAATGTCCGAAACCGGATGTTAGCAAGGCTAATAGCAGTTTGGCTTGCGGGCGTTCGGCACTAACAGATAAAGGCTTTAGCTTTATTTTTAGTCATAATGAGTGGGCTGGATAACGTAAACATTAATGTCCCATCAATGTATGAAACCCTTGTGGAGATAACCGTTCTGTTAAAACCAAAGAAAAACACTCGACTGTGACATGGTACCGAATGCTAGCAATGAGCTATTTCGTTAGCCCTTTGTTCAAAGACTCATGTACAAACGATTTACAAAACATTTCCCAATAAACCTTTTACTTCACCCTCAGCTCGCTGCCCAACCTGTTGATGCCTCATGTGTGAGTTTTGTCCACATTGGCCTTTCCAGGAAGGACGTAAAAGCAGGGAGAATCGTTTGTTTCTTCTTGGCAGGCTAGCGCTTAGCTGTTCAACCCTGAGCTAACCCACAGCATGGTCGCGGTCAGAGGCCTGTTGGTCCTCCAGACAGTCTCTGACTCCGTTGCAGTCCGACTTAAGCAGATTTCTTCAGAATTCCACAGCTTTCCGCTCCATCTGGGTTCGCTGAGAAAAAATACACAGAGCTGTTTCGCATGCAGGATCTTTGCTCTTGCTACCGGTGATGATGTTAAGACAGCAAACTTAGCTCTGTATTTGCCCGGACATGTTGTTTGTCCGGATTCAGTCAGGTCCTCTGCTGAAGCAGGCAGTCGAGTCTAGCAGACCCTGGATCAAGCGTGGCTGGTCCAGGCAATCTCCCTCACCTGCTGGCTTGTGTGTCGGTGAGGGCCAACCAGGCCCTCATGGTTTGGCCTTCTTTGTCTGCTCTGAGGGAGAGCTGCTGTACAGTGTTGAAGTCTGCAGAAGAGAGCTGAAGAAGAGAGTCTGTGTCTGTGGAAGAAAGGTTTTATGGCAGCAGGGGAACCCCCTGGTGAGAGAAGGGCCGTCCAAGCCTTGAGGGTCTCATGTTGCAGCAGGAGTGGGGTTCCTTTGAAACCCTTCCACTGTTCAGAATCCAATCCGAGATCAATTATTTATCATGGCGTTATTATGGCATAACAAAGCAGAGCCTGAGGACTCTGGGTCGGGTTCTCCCATCTCTGGTGCTGAGGTCGCCGAGGTTGTTAAAAAGCTCCTTGGTGGCAAGGCCCCGGGGGTGGATGAGATTCGCCCTGAGTACCTCATCGGGGGCAGTTCCCCTGGATTGGCAGACTGGGGTGGTGGTCCCCCTATTTAAAAAGGGGGACCGGAGGGTGTGTTCCAACTACAGAGGAATCACACTCTTAAGCCTCCCTGGTAAGGTCTATTCTGGTGTTCTGGAAAGGAGGGTCCGTCGGATAGTCAAATCTCAGATTCGACACCGGACACTGGACACAGACACCGGACACAGACCCTTACTTGTTGGGATCACACAGTCCAACAAGCGGTACGTGTCAAGTCATCGTTTATTATAAAATATTATTATTATTATTACATCGTTATCAATATCTGCACGCTCCGGTTCAAACTGAAAAGGTTTGAACAGCAACGTTACTCATTGCTGTTTTGGCTGGATGGAGCTAGCGCTAAAGGACCGAGTATATGTGATTTACCCAGAATGCATTACAGCGTAAACAACATGGCAATGTCAGTGTGACAATATTTTATTTTAAATTTAAAAAATAACTTAACATCTTACAGTATTTTTACTGTATTGTTTTTACATCTAAAATAGATATTTCTCAAATAAAGTCTATTGTTACAACTAATCGTGGATCCCTTTAAAGAATATTTTTCCAGTAGCACCACTATTGCAAATGTTACTTTTTCTGATTTATAGGTGATTAAATAAAGAAAATAACATAATAGCTTGAGCCTTGACTATTTTTTTTTCACATAAAACATGAAAACCCTTTTGAAAATATAGGGAAAGCCTCAGACTTTATAGATCTAGATCTAGAACTGCAGCAAATCTGGACTGAATCAGCTGAAGCATATCTGTTCCACAAAGGCTTTAGTTGGCAATGAGCCAGGCAGACCAGTGATCATGGCATAATTTAACCCTCCATCCATCTTCTTCCGCTTATGCAGGGTCGGGTCGCGGGTGTAGCAGCTTCAGTAGGGAGTCCCAGACCTCCCTCTCCCCAGCCACTTGGGCCAGCTCCTCAGGGGGAATCCCAAGGCGTTCCAAGGCCAGCCGAGAAACATAGTCCCTCCAGCGTGTCCTGGGTCTTCCCCTGGGCCTCCTCCCGGTGGGACATGCCCGGAACACCTCACCAGGGAGGCGTCCAGGAGGCATCCTAACCAGATGCCCGAGCCACCTCAACTGGCTCCTCTCGACGTGGAGGAGCAGCGGCTCTACTCTGAGTCCTCCCCGGATGACTGAGCTCCTCACCCTATCTCTAAGGGAGAGCCCAGACACACTATGGAGAAAACTCATTTCGGCCGCTTGTATCCGGGATCTCGTTCTTTCGGTCACAACCCAAAGCTCGTGACCATAGATGAGGGTAGGAACAAAGATCGACCGGTAAATCGGACCGGTACAGCGCCCGCTTCACAGCAGATGCAGCACCAATCTGCCTGTCGATCTCCCACTCCATCTTCCTCTCATTCGTGAACAAGACTCAAAGATATTTAAACTCCTCCACTCAGGGCAGTACATCCTCCCCAACCCGGAGAAGGGGCGCAGTCCCACTCTCACTGGAAACGAGTCCGACTTACTGCCGGCAGTGCGGACCAGGCTCTGACACCGGTCATACAGAGACCTAACAGCCCTTATTAAAGGGCCCGGAGTACTCCATACTCCTGGAGTACCCCCCACAGGACACCCCGAGGGACACGGTCGAATGCCTTCTCCAGATCCACAAAGCACATGTAGACTTGTTGGGCAAACTGCCATGCACCCTCCAGGATCCTGCTGAGGGTGTAGAGCTGATCCAGTGTTCCACAGGCAGGACGAAAACCACACTGCTCTTCCTGAATCCGAGATTTAACTATCCCACGGACCCTCCTTTCCAGAACACCAGACCTTACCGGGGAGGCTTAAGAGTGTGATTCCTCTGTAGTTATTATTATTATTATTACTATTACTATAGTTGGAACACACCCTCCGGTCCCCCTTTTTAAATAGGGGGACCACCACCCCAGTCTGCAAATCCAGGGGAACTGCCCCCGATGTCCACGCAATGCTGCAGAGCCGCGTTAACCAACACAGCCCCACAACATCCAGAGCCTTAAGGTACTCAGGGCGAATCTCATCCACCCCCGGGGCCTTGCCACCGAGAAGCTTTTTAACAACCCCGGCGACCTCAGCACCAGAGATGGGAGAACCCGACCCAGAGTCCTCAGGCTCTGCTTCCTCAATGGAAGATGTGTTGGTGGGATTAAGGAGGTCTTCGAAGTATTCAATATATATATATACTGTGTATATATATATATATATATATATATATATGTATATATATATATATATATATATATATATATATATATATATATGTATATATATGTATATATATATATATGTATATATATTAGGGCTGTCAATCGATTAAAAAAATTAATCTAATTATTTACATACTCTGTAATTAATTAATCTAAATTAATCGCATATAATTTTTGCTGTGAAAGTATTTTAAATATTTAAATTCAAATGATTCAATGAATAATCAGCATTAGATAAATTAAAGTTCAAAAACTCTTATTCACATTTCATGCCTTCAGACGTTTTAACATGTGTCGTTGTGGCATATGTGGCACACAGTAACGTAGGGGACACAATGAAAATAAATGGATGAAAACAATAGCAGTGAACTACCCTATAGGGTAGTTCACTGCTATTGTTTTGATGCGGGTTTTTCGCGCATGCGCGCCGGACTGGTAGGCAAAAGGCGAACACAATGGCGGACGCAAACAGAGAAACTGACGAGTTCTCTACGTATTTTTCTTCTTTAGATAACGTACTACAAGATCGTTTTAAGAGTAAGTTGATGGTTGATGGTGTCAGATTGCCAGATCCACACAGCAAAAGCCTGAAGGGACGGAGCGAGTCTGTGAAATGCTGGCCAAGGGTTCCGTACCGCTACATATACAGCTGCCTTATAAACACGGCAGGCCAGTACAGACGAGAGAGCACGAAAGCCCCTGAAACCACTGCACGGCTACAGTTATTTTATATCAGGAAAAAGGCTTCAGCAACGCCCGCGACGCCATGAGCGGTCAGAAAATGGATGGATGGATGGATGTTGTTCACACATGTTTGTGCAATAGCACAAAGCGGCGTCGGACACAGGCCGCGTCTCAGCAGAGGCCCAATCGGTTAAAAAAAACATTTTTCACTACGGATTATTTAGGTGTTTTTGTCTTGTTAAAATGGGTGGGGGTGTCGGCGACATTGCAGCGTAAACACAGAAGTACTAGCGCCCGTAATAGCAGCAGCAGCTGCTTCTCCGGCCCGTGTAGCGATCGCCACCTCCCCTCCGCCGCTATTTAAGTAGAACAATGACTAGAGCAGAATTAAGTTGTATTTACCGGAGATGAAGTGTAGACTGCAAATTCTGTCGCAGTATGATGGCTCCCCCAGTCCATTGGGAGTGTCTGACTGCGCTCTTTTCATTGAAAATATCCATTTCTTTCTTCATCCTTCCTCCTTCGGTAAACGACAGAAACGTACATCCAACGATTTGGAATGCCTCTGTGTGCAACCGGGAGCGCAACAAGTCGTAGGCATTGCTTAGAATCCAAAAATAACTAGAAATACGCTCTAAATCACCCGTTTTGTCATGTAGTAGACGAGAACAGTACTGTTTTTGCCTACCCGCGGGACCCGGATGTAGCGCTGACGTCACGCGTGAACTACCCTATACGATTAATTTGCGTTAATTTTTTTAATCCGTTAATTTTTAAAAAATTAATTAATCGAAATTAACGCGTTATTTTGACAGCCCTAATATATATATATATATATATATATATATATATATATATATATATATATATATATATATATATATATATATGTGTGTATATATATGTGTATATATACAGGGGTTGGACAATGAAACTGAAACACCTGGTATTAGACCACAATAATGTATTAGTATAGTGTAGGGCCTCCTTTTGCGGCCAAAACTGCGTCCATTCGTCTTGGGAATGACATATACAAGTCCTGCACAGTGGTCAGAGGGATTTTAAGCCATTCATCTTGCAGGATAGTGGCCAGGTCACGACGTGATGCTGGTGGAGGAAAATGTTTCCTGACTCGCTCCTCCAAAACATCCCAAAGTGGCTCAATAATATTTAGATCTGGTGACTGTGCAGGCCATGGGAGATGTTCAACTTCACTTTCATGTTCATCAAACCAATCTTTCACCAGTGTTGCTGTGTGTATTGGTGCATTGTCATCCTGATACACGGCACCTCCTTCAGGATACAATGTTTGAACCATTGGATGCACATGGTCCTTCAGAATGGTTCGGTAGTCCTTGGCAGTGACGCGCCCATCTAGCACAAGTATGGGGCCAAGAGAATGCCATGATATGGCAGCCCAAACCATCACTGATCCACCCCCATGCTTCACTCTGGGCATGCAACAGTCTGGGTGGTACGCTTCTTTGGGGCGTTTTCACACCGTAACTCTCCCGGATGTGGGGAAAACAGTAAAGGTGGACTTAACAGAGAACAATACATGTTTCAAATTGTCCACAGCCCAAGATTTGCGCTCCTTGCACCATTGAAACTGACGTTTGGCATTGGCACGAGTGACCAAAGGTTTGACTATAGCAGCCGGCCGTGGATATTGACCCTGTGGAGCTCCCGACGGACAGTTTTGGTGGAAACAGGAGAGTTGAGGTGCACATTTAATTCTGCCGTGATTTGGGGAGCCGTGGTTTTATGTTTTTTGGATACAATCCGGGTAAGCACCCGAACATCTCTTTCAGACAGCTTCCTCTTGCGTCCACAGTTAATCCTGTTGGATGTGGTTCGTCCTTCTTGGTGGTATGCTGACATTACCCTGGATGCCGGGGCTCTTGATACATCACAAAGACTTGCTGTCTTGGTCACAGATGCGCCAGCAATACGTGCACCAACAATTTGTCCTCTTTTGAACTCTGGCATGTCACCCATAATGTTGTGTGCATTGCAATATTTTGAGCAAAACTGTGCTCTTACCCTGCTAATTGGACTTTCACACTCTGCTCTTATTGGTTCAATGTGCAATTAATGAAGATTGGCCACCAGGCTGGTCCAATTTAGCCATGAAACCTCCCACACTAAAATGAGAGCTGTTTCAGTTTCATTGTCCAACCCCTGTATATGTATGTATATATATGTATATATGTATATATGTATATATAAATATATGTATATATATATATATATATATATAAATATATATATATATATGTATGTGTATATAGTTTTATATATATTTATATATATAACAAAAGTTAACGTGTTTATAACGCGTTAAAAATGAAAGCCCTAGAGTGTATGTGTATATATAAATATATATATATATATATATATATATATATATATATATACGCAGACAAATATATTCATTGCGGCTAAAAATCTGTTTTATTAACATGTTCTCCTTGCCTCACAATCACTAAGGTAAAAGATCTCAAATTTTAACTCGGTGCATGAAAACGCGTGTAAGTTCATATGTTTTTGTGGGCATCAGTTATGTGTGCCTGTTTGGGTGAAAGTGTTTATATTTCCATGAACACTCTCCAGAGGCCATTGTCGTTGATGTTATCAACCGGCCAACAATTCAGAAAGCATCCCTAGATGTCAGCGGGGAAGGAGGGAGCGGGGGAGGGTTCTGAGCTCTCTCGCCATAACATCCATGGAGTGTTAGGGGAGGCATAATCCAAATACTTTATATGTTATGAGGACAAGCTGCACTGTCATTGCTGGCTCCAAATGGCGAAATCCAATATTCAAATTAGTTGGGCTTTTCCGCCTTTCACTTCCAGATTTTATCCCATCTCCCCTAGAGTTCAACCACCGAAGCCAGTCTGCGGTCCAGCACATCCAGCTTTTCAGCTCTGCTCCTCCAACTTCCGAGTCTGTTCGTTCATCGCCTTAGTGATCACGTCATATGCAGCCGGTAGCCTGATCAAGGCCAAATGGCTACCAACATCCGCTGTATTTGCCGATACATCAAAAATCCACCAAATCCAATAAGTAGAAATCCAAGTATCATGAATCCAAACATGTATACGTCTCCACGTCCAGGACTGACAAAGTCAAAAGGCACACCATTTTCCATCCAAGAATATAGGGTGTATCCCACGAAAAGAGTCAAATCGGGACAGGACAGGTCTCCCTTACGCTGCCTAACCGTCGAAAAAATGTGATCAATAGCATTGAGAGACCAGCTTACCAGATCCATGGTTTTCAGAGTTCGGGTGATAGGAAGAAAGTGCTCAGAAAGACAAGACATAGCAGCAGAAGCAGGAGAGGGGTTGAGGGTGGGTGAAGAGCTAGAGAGGAGAGAACAACGCGACCAACCTCGAAGAGAGACAGAACAGAATGTCCTCGCCTCACCATTTTCTCCGTGACTAAAAACAGTTGTACGAAGTACCAGTCTGTCCCTGGCACCTACAGCCGCTGTTTGGTCAGTGGTTGCCGCACTCCACCGGTGCCTGCTACCTGGGAGTTCCACGAAATCAAGCCGATAAAAATTATTTCACTGCAGTTCTTTCTTTTTTTATTAACGTGTTCTCTCGCTTCTGCAATGACTGATATATAAGATCTCATGTAAAAGTGTAAATATTAACTCTGTCACTGAAAAAAGCCTGATGACGGAGCGGTTTGCCCCAGGAACCTGCAGCAACACTCTCCAACACTCAGTTTCAAAGCAGACAGTTCGGACAGGCTTTGTTTTATTATTAGTGTGTGATCCAGATATTTATCCCGGTGGATTAATCCTTAAAAATATCCAAAACAATCTTTCATGTACAGACATAGAAATATTATTTTAATTTTTTTTAAATTTATGTTTTAATTTATAATGATGTATGATACCATTTTTCACAGATTTCTTTAAACTGGGGGTGGGGGATGGGGGATAAAGCGACGCCCAGGAGGACTGCGGCTTTAGACGCACAACCCTTCAGCCTCACAAACTGTAGTCTGTCAGGTAGTCTCTAATCCAGCCGATTGTTAAGGCATCCACCTGAGTCTTCTGGAGTTTTTGACAAAGCAAATCAGGCTGAATTGTGTTAAATGTACTGGAGAAATCAAATAATATGATCCTCACAGTGCTGCCTGCCGTGTCTAAATGACAGTGGGTTTGTTGAAGCAGGTGTATGATAAGCAAACTGCAGAGGGTTCTGATAGGTACTTGTTTGCTTACTCAGGTGGGCTTACAGGAGTGTCTCTAAGACCATATTGATGTGGGATGTCAGGGCAACAGGTCTATGGTCATTGAGGATTGATGGGTGAGATTTCTTTGGTACTGTTACAAGGCAGGAGGTCATCCATAACATGGGAACCTTCTCCTTGGTTAGACTAAGGTTGAAGAGGTGCTGTAAAATCCCAAAGAGCTGTGTTGCACAGACCTTTCACTGAGCTCCTGAAAGCAACCCATTCAGTCTATTCTGATTTAGTCATTTTTAAAAGCATTTTGTTTGTGGAGATTTAACACATTTACTTACTGAGCAGAGTAAAGATGATTATGTTTGTAGTTATGTGGTATTTTGTTCTTCTAGCCACAAGGAAATTCTTGGCACTTGATTTATTTTTTTAATCTACATTGAAATTATGTAAAGAAAGCTGCATGTAGTGGTTTGGTCTAAAGTTATGGTTTAGACCAAACCATAACATTGAAGGTTCCAATGTTATGGTTATGATCTGCAAATTATTTTAAAATTGTGTAATGTGAATCATAACAGCTTTTTTTAAATAATGTTTTATGGGTTTGTATTGTATTGTGTATTTACTTCATATCCTTCTCTTGTACAGAACATTCCTGCAGCATTCTACACAAATCCCAATGAGATAGCTCAGCATCTAACCCTGAAGGTGACGGAGTGTGAAAAACTGGAACTTCCTGTGATGCAACTTGAATCCTCTGTTAATTAAGTCATATAGTAACCTACACTGTGACCCTTGTCACAGTGTAAATCTGTTGTAGTCACTAATCTGTTGTAGTCATGTTAAATCTTTAACAAGTAATATAAAAACTATTGGTCACATAGTTGTGCAGCAACAGAAGAAACAGACTGCTTTGAGAGATTCTACTTAACTCAGTAGAGGAACTTTAATATGACAGGATGTCATTTGTCTTTGTAATAAAATGTGTTTATACATTAATTTTGTTAAAAGCAACACAAATGAGCACTGTATGTTCTAGAAACATTGTATTTACAATTTGGTGACTTTTTTTATTTGCAAGTCAAATACAAGGTAAACAGTAAATAAATAAATAAAAAGTAAATACATAACCAGTGCATGTGTGTCTGTTTTTATTTGTGTGCTGGAATCTTGATTTCATATGGGAAACATTGATGTTTTGATTCAGCTGTACAACACAGTAAAAAACAGTGAAATGGAAAAAAACTGCTTTAGAGGAAAATAAACAGAGATAATTCCATTTATCACAAGAAATGCATTAAATCTACAATATCAATAATTCTATCAAATCCAAAGAAGTGCTAAAATACATTTTAAATTGAATGATTAACTCATGGGAAAAAAATAAAATGATTGATTAATCTTTAAGCTTTATGAAAAAGACAGTGAACCATGTTTCCAGTTCTGGTTTAAAGAAATGAATATTTGTTGCACATTTTGGTTCTGGGCAAACTGAGAAATGGGGTTTCTGATGGCTCATCCCAGACAAGCAACTAATCTAGGCACAAAAGCATTTAGTACAAATAGATCAGTTACCAAGCAAACAAGAAGGCGGCTCATCAAACTTCATAATAGCTTAAGCTCAGGGGGCCAGCCTAGAGTAGGAGTCTCTTCTACTCTAGGCTGGCATAGGAGCTTCCAGATCATGTTATCAATTGACTCAAAATCAGTGTGGGACCATAGTACTCCACTGGCTTCATGATATCCGTCTTTTTTTTTGCATTTTAAATCTGCTCATATTTTTACAAATTTTTATATGTAAATATTTGCGTTTTTGCTCAATAGTGTCCATGTCATGTGATCAATTGACTCAAAATCAGTGTGTGATCATAGTACTCCATTGGCTTCATGAGATGCACCTTTTATTATAGTTTGTGCACTGGCATTTTTTTAACAGCAAACTGCACACACAGAATAAGGAGTAACAACTTCTCTTCAAGTTCAAGAATTTATTAACAGAAATAAAAATGAACATCCAGAGAACATCACTATATAATGCTGTTTATCTGAATTAACAATATATTTCAATCAACAAATCCTCTCTACGATGCTAGTGAAACTTAAGCAAAATGAAGATAAAAAGGAGCTAAAGAACTATGTACACAAAACAATCAAAAGACAAAATAAAGTTGTTGATCATCATCAACAGAATAATTCAGTGAATACTGGTTCACTGCAGATCTGAGTTAAAGAACCAAAGTTCATCTTAAAGAATGTGAATTGAGGTTAAATTAGCTTAACTAATTCAGAACAACATTTAGTATGTGTTTCAACCCATTGACAATGCAAATCCTGATTTAAACAAGACATTATTTGATGAAATAACATTTTAAAGAATGATTTTCTCAGTGAACATCAGTAAACTTCTAAAACCTTTCGATTTTATTAATGCAATTATACCTGCGGGAGGCTCGGTCGCTAAAATCGGCTAATCTAAAGTTATACAAAACGCCTTTAAATCAACATTAATATTCCATATGAATGCGACAATAATGCTCATAGCACTTTTGAACGATGGTGGAGCGAAATGAAACAAACCTTATATTTGAAACAAATCGTAGTCGTGTATCCGGGAAGGGCGGAAGTTACCGGAAGCTAACAGTATTTATGCTAGCGGACATTCGGCGCTAACTTTAAAAAGCTTCGGATTTATTTTAGTCGTAATGAGTGGACCGGATAACACAAACATCAGTATTTCATCAGTGTATAAAACCCTTGTGGAGATAACATTTGTCAAAACCGTAAAAACACACTCGAATTACATCGGCAATGACATGGTTCGTCACGTAGAGGTACCCTGTAAGCTTTTCGGGTTTCAAAAACACTGAAAATATGTTAAGTAACCTTCTAAATAACCCATTTAACTTTCCCTGTTTATTTCTCTGCCAAACTTGCCGGTGTCTCTGTGTCAGTTCGCTTCACATTGGGCATCCAGATGGAAGTACTCCAGGTTATTTCAGCAGCGGGCATGGGGCTCGTAGCTAGCCGAACGTGGCAATTGGGGCAGGCCACGCCAGGGTCCTTCATGCGGCTCTGTAACCCGGTTGCAACGGTGAGTTCAGCTTGGTTTTTGCTCTCCGCTTGGGAAAAGGGGTCCTGCGCCGGCTCTTGGCTGCTTCACACCGTCTGGAGTCAGCTTCCTGCAACAGCTGAGAAAAATAAACAAAGCTGGTTTTGGCATGGACGTATTCTTTACTCCAGCGTCTGACACAGAAGTTAAGACTGCAGACTTAGCTCGATATAGCCGGTTCTCCAAACCCAGTCGGGTCCTCCGCTCACAGAGGACGAGTTTCCCCCCTTTGTCGTTCCATTGAAGCGACGAGAAATGTTTTTTGAGGCCCGCATGGCTGGCTGGTCCCCCAGACGACCTTCTCCTTCAGAGTCCCAGTCAAGAAGAGAATTAAGAGAGTCAGGTGAAGCCTGGCTTCATATCAGGGCATTCTGCAGTGAGAGGCTGTCTCTGAGTGGATGTGTGAAATTCCTTTGCTTACAACCCCTTTTGATTTCTCCCTCATGGTACATGTTGTTCCCAATTCAATCCGATTTTTTGCCCATGGTCTGATGGCACAACACTGTAAAGTCTGCAATATGGGTGGACTTGAAATGTGGAAACAGCTTGCTCGGATCGCAGTGTACCCAGAGTGAAGAAGAGGTTTAACTGGAGCAAAGAAGAGGTTTAACCGGAGCGAATGTCTGTCCAATATGATTTATTTAAACATGTGATTAAATAAATTTTAATCACATGATTTATTAATTAGTCCCAGGCCAACTAATAACTACCGTTGAACATTTAACCCTCAGTTTCCCTCATCCAAATTGCAAAGCAATAAAACCTCTTCTGTTTGTTGTTTTGTATCGTCCACCAGGCCCTTACACTCAGTTTTTGGATTAGTTGTCAGACTTCTTATCTGATTTGGTGATAAACATTGACAAGGTTATTATAGTGGGGGATTTCAACATTCATGTTGACACAGAATGTGATAACTTTAGTGTAGCCTTTAAAACTATCCTAGATTCAATTGGTTTTGCTCAAAATGTGCATAAACAGACGCACTCTTGGCTCCATACTTTAGACCTTGTGCTGACATATGGCATTGATTGTGAATAATTAACAGTATTTCCTCACAACCTTGTCCTGACCATTTTTTAATAACCTTTGAGTTTAATTTAACTGAATTCTCCACCCCCAAAAGAGGGTTCCATTATAGTATATCTTTATCGGACAATGCTGCGTCAAATTTTTAAGAGTCTGTCCCCCTTTTAATATCGTCAGTATTGCAGAAATACTCTGCAGATAGCAGCAATGTTGTTTCTTCCCATTTACAAATAGATGTCTTTGTTAACGGTGTGACTTTGTCATTGCGTTCTGCATTAGACAGTGTAGCTCCCTTGAAAAAGGTGATTATTCACAGGAAGCTGGCTCCCTGGTTTAATTCAGAGCTGCGTTCCTTGAAGCACAATGTTAGGAAATTGGAGAGAAAATGGTGCTGTACACACCAAGAGGAATCCTACCTAATCTGGAGGGACAGTCTGTTGTGTAGAAAGACCCTTCGCAGAGTTAGAGCAACATATGTTTCATCATTAATTGAGACTAAAAATAATCCGAGATTTCTCTTCAGTACAGTTGCCAAACTTACAGAGTCATAGCTCTGTTGATCCATCCATTCCCTTAGCTCTTAGCAGTAATGATTTTATGGGATTCTTCATAAATAAAATTGATTCCATTAAAAATAAAATTGGCATCCTCCCAAACATGATTATCTCGTCCTCAGTAAGTGAGGCAGCGTTGGAGCAATCTTTAGAACCTGCGCAGTGTCTGAACTGTTTAGAAGCAGTAGAGCTTTCTGAGCTATCTAAAATTTTAGCTTCATCTAAACCTTCTACCTGTATGTTAGACCCAATCCCAACCAAGTTGTTTAAAGAGATATTCCCTTTGATCAGTGGCACTAATTTAGGCATGATTAATCTATCCTTAGTAAATGGATATGTACCACAGGCTTTTAAAGTAGCTGTTATTAAACCTTTAAGAAACCGGCTCTGGTGAAGGTCACCAATGATATTCACATGGCCTCAGGATGGACTTGTGTCTGTACTTGTCCTGTTAGATCTCAGTGCTGCATTTGATACAGTTGATCACAATATTCTCCTACAAAGACTTGAGCATACCGTAGGGATTAAGGGGAAAGCATTGGGCTGGTTTAAATCTTATCTATCGGACAGATTCCAGTTTGTTCATGTTAATAATAAATCTTCTTCAAACGCTAGGGTCACTTGTGTCACAGTCCTTGGACCAATTCTCTTTACCATATATATGCTTCCTGTCATGGTTTTCAGGTGACGAGCCCACATGCAGATACGATCGGGAAGCAAAGCACAGTTTTAAGATGTTTATTTTGGAAACAGGCAGATATAACGGACGGGACTACAGGCGACTCGGCAGGGTCAGAACGTCACGGCTGGAGAGTCTGCAAGAGAGAGGGAGTAAGTGACTCTGAAAGGAGAACCAGGAGAACTGCTAGAAGCTACGCTGCTTACCACTGGGCTGGGCGGACCTAACCGGGAAGGAGTAGCGCCGAGGGATCTCTGTGATACTACTCTGCTGATGATAGGCGGCTAGTGGCTGAGGGCGGCAGATGTTACTGGCCAGGGATCCTGAGCGAGCCTCGTCGGCAATGGTGACAGATGGATTGACCAGAGTGAGAGCAGAACCAGCAGAATCCAGGAGAGGGGATCTCAGGCCTCGCTGGGTAACATCCAGGAAGTATGAGGGGAGCGCCAGAGCAAAATCTGAGCAGACGGATTCTGCCGGTCTGTTTCTTCGGACTAGACGTCAAGACAGGTGAGTGCTTCCAAGCACCAAAAATCTGAGACAAAAACAGGGAGAGCCAAAATTAGTCAAAGTCAAAAGAGCAAAAAAACTCACAAGCTGGTTTCCAAGAGTTGGGACAGAGGCCACGTCGTACCACGACTTGTTAAGGCTCTGGCGTCTTCCATCTGTCAGCGCTCTGCTTAAGAAGCCAGAGGAAGCCGCCTGCAACGAGCTGCAGGTGTGGGCCACGCCTCCTCAGCCAACTAGACACACCTGAGGAGTAGAGTTAGAACAGAGCAGCACAGAGAACCCTGACACTTCCAATTGGCAAAAATATCAGACAGCATGGGATTAATTTCCACTGTTGTGCTGATGACACTCAGTTATATTTATCCATAAATCCTGATGAATCCAATGAATTACTTCGACTGCAGTCATGTCTAGATGACATCTAAAGCTGGATGACTTTAAATTTCCTGCACTTAAATTCTGACAAGACAGAAGTTATATTTTTTGGACCAGAGTACTCAAAAAATAAACGTCTTAATCAACCAATTAATCTGGATGGCATTAACTTGGCCTCTGGTAATAAAGTAAAAAATCTTGGTGTTATTTTTGACCAAGACATGTCATTTAAATCCCATATTAAACAGGTTTCCAAAGTTTCCTTTTTTCACCTCAGGAATATTGCCAAAATTAGAAACATTCTGTCCAGGGGTGATGCTGAAAAACTAGTCCATGCATTTGTTACTTCAAGGCTGGACTATTGTAATTCTTAATACCAGGAAGTCCACAAAATGCAGTTCAAAGTCTTCAGCTGATCCAAAATGCTGCAGCAAGAGTTCTGATGAAAATCAACAAGAGGGATCATATTTCTCCAATTTTAGCTTCCCTGTCAAATCAAGAATAGAATTTAAAATTCTTCTTCTAACGTATAAAGCCCTTAATAATCAAGCTCCATCATTTATCAGAGCTCTGATTACCCCGTATGTTCCTAACAGAGCACTTCGCTCTCAGACTGCAGGTCTGCTGGTGGTTCCTAGAGTCTCTAAAAGTAGAATGGGAGGCAGATCCTTTAGCTATCAGGCTCCTTTCCTGTGGAACAAACTCCCAGTTTTGGTCCGTGAGGCAGACACGCTGTCTACTTTTAAGACTAAGCTTAAAACTTTCCTTTTTGACAAAGCTTATAGTTGGAGTGGCTCATGTTACCCTGAGCTACCTCTATAGCAGAGGTCATTAGCGGACCACGGTCCGGATCCGGACCCATCTGCTGGCTAATCCGGACCCAACCTCATTTAAAACATTTATAAATTACTGCATGTTGTCTGACGACAGTGTCTAACTCAGGGGTTAAAGTTCTCCGTCGCTGCGACGGATTTCCGTCATTTGGAAATTGAGCGCAAAAAGCCCCGTCTAGACTTTTCTTTCAATGTTTTACGCTGAAGCTGCTCTCAACCAATCAAACTTGGCAGAGCCGGTGTCAGGGTTCTCTGTGTTGTCCTGCTCTAACTCTACTCCTCAGGTGTGCCTAGTTGGCTGAGGGGGCGTGGCCCACACCTGCAGCTCGTTGCAGGCGGCTTCCTCTGGCTTTTTAAGCAGAGCGCTGACAGATGGAAGACGCCAGAGCCTTAACTAGTCGTGGTACGACGTGGCCTGTGACCCAACTCCTGAAAACCTGCTTGTGAGTTTTTTCGTCTTTGAACTTTGACTAATTTTGGATCTCCCTGTTTTTGTCACAGTTTTGGTGCTTGGATGCACTCACCTGTCTTGACGTCTTGTCCGAAGAACCAGACCTACAGAATCCTCTTGCTCAGATTTTGCTCTGGCTCACCCCTCATACTCCCTGGATGTTACCCAGTGGGGCCTGAGATTCCCCTTCCCGGATTCTGCTGGTTCTTCCCTCACTCTGGTCAATCCATCTGTCACCCACTTCCGAGGAGGCTCGCTCTGGATCCCTCACCAGTAACATCAGCCACTAGCCACCGAACACCAACAGGGGTAGGATCACAGAGTTCCCTCGGCGCTACTTCGCCCCGGTTAGGTCCGCCCAGCTTTATGGTAAGCAGCGCAGCTTCTAGTAGTTCTCCTGGTTCACCTTTCAGAGTCACTTACTCTTCTTCTCTTTGCAGTCTCTCCAGCCGTGACGTTCTGACCCTGCCGAGTTGTCCGTAGTCCCGTCCGTTATATCTGCCTGTTTCCTAAATAAACATCTTAAAACTGTGCTTTGCTTCCCGATCGTATCTGCATGTGGGCTCGTCATCTGAAAACCATGACAGCCGGGACATTAGCCAATCAGAAAGAGAGCAGGGCGGGTCTTTGCAAAGCGGACATTAACAGTGTGAGGTTTATCGGTGTTTAATCATTTTAACCTTTGGAAGAGCATCTCAAACTGACCACAGATGACATCAATGAAAGTAGCGGTGGTCAAAGGTTTTCTTTGGATTTATGAACAAGCAGGTCAGAAAGCAGCAGATAGAACAGCTGACAACAACTTCCCTCTGTAAGCGTTTCTGTTGCTGCTCCAGCAGTTAGTTAATGAATTATTTCCACCTGTGGCCAAGTCGTCTGTCAGCGTTTATTCCCTCGCTGATAAACGCGGCGACCAACCAGGGATCTCCCCGTGATTCGCTATTATGTTTCATTTAAAACACAAAGAAGAGTAACGCGCTAGCTCAGGCTAATTTAGCATGACCCTTGAAGAAGAGTCGGAATGTGAAATGTCCCGCATTTGACTGGGTCCGATTCGGAAAAAGTAAAGAAAAAAAAAACTGCACTGTTCTGAAACAAAGAAAGCAGAGCTTCATCGGCAGTCAGTATGCAGCAGTGATCACCTAATGAGCAGCTGCGCTCCAGGACACTAAATATGACAAGGATTTTGATGCTTACAGATTGTTAAGAAAACTACATCAAAAAGATAAAACAAATAAACACCAGCTGCAGCATGGACTGGAGAACGGGTTCTAACTGGATGAGGCCAGAGAAAGGCGATTCTCAGAGTTTTTTTATGAAGTTAAAGTGGAGCGCGGACACAGGGTTCATCCTGGACAGGTCTCCAGTCACTGGGCTAAAATATAACCATTTTATTAAACTTCAAAACAGTTAAATCATGCCTTTTTATAAACTGTAATGATTAATTGGTGAACAATAACAGGCAAAGCAGAGACTGATTATTGTCATGTGCAATCTGTGTCAAATTAAAATATATTATGTCATGATAGTGTTGGTGATGTGTCCTGCATTTCCAAGGCTGTGTTTGGCCTTGTATGATCATAAAATTGGTTTATATTGAATGTGACAGGGAGCCAGTGGAGTTGATGTACAGGTGTGAAGTAGATGATGTAATGATGAAGCTGCTTGAGGGTTTCTGGAGGACAGAGAGGAAAGGGAGCTGGGATTGTAAAGTGGACTGTGGACCAGTTTGTCAACAGTGTGAAGGAAGAACTTGATGCTGCAGAGATGAAAGTAACCCAGATGATGATGTGGATGTGGAAAGTGATGGAGAGGCTGTCCAGGATGACGCAAAGGCTCTAAAGCTGAAAGGTGGCAGAGATACAGGAATTTTCAATGGATATTTTAAAAGTACCAGATTTAGTTGACTTTGCACAATAAGCAACTAATGCGGCATGATGTCCACGGCTCCGGGAAAATATGGGCTGCACGTGATCCAAATTAGCCAATGAGCTGTGTCAGTCAGGTTTGCTGCTGCTGGCTACTTTTTTTTTAAAAAAAAAAGCAAAATCAAAATCGAAAAGCACTTTGGATTTTAAAATAGAAAAACGTTCTATTTTTATGTCATTTTTTTGTTTAAAAAGTAAATGTATAAGGTGGATGCATAAACATTTTATTTCAGTGTTAAATACTGTTTAAAGTAACGGATTGTAATAAAAAATGTGTTCGGACCTGGTTGTTGATTTTTGTTATTCGGACCCCGCTGATTTTTAATTAGTGACCCCTGCTCTATAGTTATGCTGCTATAGGCTTAGGCTGTTGGAGGACATCAGGGCCTACTTTTCTCACTCTACTGATTTCTACTGTTCTCCAGTCTACTGTTCTCCAGTTTTGCATTGCATTGCATTGAAAAGACTGTTTTCATTTCAGCTTTTAACTTTTTGTTCTCTCTCTTTTTTCTTCATAGTAGGTACACCTGGTCTGGCGTTCTGTTAACTGTGACATCATCAGGGAAGACAGCTCACCCACTATTACCATCTAATGTAGAACAGATTACTAGATCAATGTTTGCTTCTGTGCTTGTTTGTCTCTCTTGTTGTGTCTCTGCTCTGTCTTCTGTAACCCCCAGTCGGTCGAGGCAGATGACCGTTCATACTGAGCCTGGTTCTGCTGGAGGTTTTCCATCCCGTTAATGGGAAGTTTTTCTTTCCGCTGTCGCTTCATGCTTGCTCAGTATGAGGGATTGCTGCAAAGCCATGGACAATGCAGACGACTCTCCCTGTGGCTCTACGGTTCCCCAGGAGTGAATGCTGCTTGTCGGGACTTTGAAGCAATCAACTGGTTCCCTTATATAGGAACATTTTTGACCAATCTGTATAATATGATTGAATTTGACTTTGTAAAGTGCCTTGAGATGACATGTTTCATGAATTGGCGCTATATAAATAAAATTTAATTGAATTGAATTGAATATCCACCCTAAAACTAACTTCATTGCGGTGACAAGCCGAATGTCTGTCGAATATCCAACTTAAAACTGTCTGAGCACTTCCGAGCATTTATAAAAACAAGCAATTTTTCGACCAACCGAGCAGATATTTCGGGTTAACATACATAACTTCTAACCTAAAAGTTTTTTTAAGATTCTTTTATGTTACAGAAAGCATAATATTTTCAACTTTTTTCACATCTTTTTAGTCCCCTCCACCATTGCTGCTTCCAGTTTGAAAGTTCTCCTAAATGAATCACGGGATAGAATTAGCCATGAATAAACCGGACCCACCCTTCAAATTGAGGAATAGAAGGACACATTTGTTGGCCCCATTTGAAAGAGTCTTTGAAGGATTTGTGAATTGGGACAGCCTACGTCACTGCACTGGGATGTAATCAGCCTAAAAATACGTCCTTCAAAGGATGCAGCCCCTGAATTGAGACACACCCAAGTTGCTGTTTTTAGCTGACATTAACCAAGCCTTAAACTGGTTCTCTTGGTAGCAAGTGTTGCTAAATTAACATATTCCCATGACAACGCCAGTCCTACTTTTATTTTTGCACATGGACCATCAGTGGAGTGATAGGTACTAACCAATAACACGGAACCTGATTGTACAGACATTTAATAAAGCACAATTCAGAGCTGCGGGAGCATTTTATTGTGCATTTGAGGTAGTTACATGGCCGTAACAAATTTAAGACCTAATAGAAAAATAAGACTTGAACATGATCATTCTATTAATTACACTTTTTACAGCCTTCAATTTAGATTTTCCAAATTCAAGACTTTAAGACTTTTTAACACCCTGCAGAAACGCTTCTACTTCAACTAAGCCTGTTGCAGTAAATCAATTAATCGCACAATAAATTTTAATCACATGATTCATTAAAAAAAGCACAATAAGTTGGTCGTGCTTTGGTGGCGCAGTGGTTAGTGTGCACGACCCATGTATGGAGGCCTTAGTCCTAGACGTGGCTGACGCAGGTTTGACTCCGACCTGTGCCGCATGTCTCTCCCCCTCTCTCATATCCCCTTTCCTGTCAGCCTACTGTACAAATAAATGTGTCACTAGTGCTGTAGAAACCTCACAAAAAAGCCCCAAAATTTTGTTTGCATGCTGGCTTATTGCCTCATGTGTTTCCGTCTCCTCTCTCTGAGACGAGATAGAAAAAAGGTTTTAGTATGTGTGTCTGCTCACCCCTCCCTTCTCATTTCCTCAGTGAAGGAGTGGTTAAATCTTGCCAGAGTTTCCCACAGAAAATGGTAATCCTGTTGGTAGTGGTCTGGTGGCTCGTGGGAGGTGCGTGAAGAAGCGCGAGGAGCTGTTATCAACGGGGGTGGGTGGTAAATATCACCCCTTGACCCTGGTGATCCTCCCTGAGTTCGTTGATGAGAGAAAGCAAAGGCAAACAGAGTCAGTGAATGCAAATCAACCAAACATTTAAAGGGGAAGTCCGGTCAACAAGGAAAAATCAGGGTATCATTAGCTATAACTAAAACTAATACATTTGTGGTTATTTAATGAACTTATCTTTAATCAATAAGAAAATAAAAACATAAATTGTCGTCTGAATCACTGTGTATGGGGGCTGACATGACTGCCCAAATATGGGCAGTAAGGGGCGTTTGACATCACATCCTGCGACGTGGAAGAGCGGAAGCGGCGACAGCATTTCTCTCCGCTTTCCATGCAAAGTCAATAGGAGCCGTTCTACACAGCTGCGATCATCAATAATTATTTCGGATTTCCAGAGGACTTCACCGCTGACATTCCCAAGAGCTATTGCTGAAGCAACAATGCCCACGTGCATGGCCATCGGATGTTCCAACACAACTGGTAAAAGAGGAAAAAACATTGCTTATTTCAACACAGTCACTTTAGCGATCTCTCCTCCGCTGTGTGTGTGTGTGTGTGTGTGTGTGTGTGTGTGTGTGTGTGTGTGTGCGCGCTCAGTTGCAGCGCCGGTGCAAAGCTGTGATCAGCCCAGCATGTGCTGGAATGCTCTTATATTTTAATACTTATACTATAATAATCAGCTAACTTAAGTCACTTCAGCGATCTCTCCTCCGCTGTGTGTCTGTGTGTGTGTGCGCGCGCTCTGCTGCAAACTGAAACTGAAACCCCGTCTGTTAGATGCAAAGCCGTGCTGCGCGGAGCGCGCACACACACACACACACACACGCGTGTATAGATATATACTGTAGGACCCGACTGAGTTTGATCTTGGAAAATAGTGCGCCGTGACAAACAGAGCGTTGAAACTTGCTCAACAGCGGGTCCGCCGAGTGACGTCAAAAAATGGGAGGTGACAGTACTATTCTTGACCAAGATGGATTCCTCCACATAAACATGATTAAATGAGAATTATTATTAATTAAAAAAACTTATAATTTTTTGCACAGTATGTAGTAGTTTTATATTTAAAGTACTTTCAGCAGTTTGAATTCTGATTTTGACCGGACTTCTCCTTTAATACTTGGAATACAAAGATATCTTTGGAGATCAACACTTACAGCAATACTGCGGAAAGCCCGTTAGTGCGATCTGATCACTTTACCCTCAAACCTCTGCTTTTATGCCTAAACGCTGTACATCAGCTGCAGATAACTACCAGATGCACACTACACCCCCCCTCGGCTTGGGCTCCTCAGGTTGTTTATGAGCATCATATAAACCAATCTCCTGCAGCTGCCCTAAGTGCAAAGCAATAATTTTAAAGGAGAACCTTACTCCCTTCCCCAACCGTTCTCAAACACAACACATAATTATAATTCACAAGTTTAGCTACAAAGACTACATACCTTACCTCGGTTGCCATCACATATATAATGCAATGACATTACTGTATGATTAAAACATACAATTCCACAATTCCCCCTTTTGATTTCTTAAAAGAGATCAACCTTACACCTGCTCTTCTTCGGTCCCCTCAGCAAGTGACTGTAATACCATTTGATTAAGTGGTGGACCTTCGTCCCCACTACCCTTTTCCATAGCAGTAGTGATTAACCTAGCCATGAGTGGCCTGATGCATGGAACACAACAACATCCACAAGTAACAATTATAGCAACAACTGTAGCAATTGAGATCATCAAAGAAATTATTAAACTTTCTATTTTCCAAACACAGTTGTGAACCACTCCTCCAGACCACCATCTGTCCCTGAATGTTCATGCATAGTTTTACTGAGAGTTTTGAGAACTTCCAAGGCTTTAGTGACTGACCCATCCGGGGCCGTGTTGTTGGGAATGAATGTGCAACACATGTCTCCAAACATGGCATACACCCCACCTTTCTCAGCTAAAGCATATCCAAGACCAATCTGTTTTGCACAGCCATTACTGAAGTGGCTGCTAATTGCTCACTGAGACCTTCCACTGCATCCCTGGTTAAGTTTGCTAGCCTAAGACCATTATAATGAAGGTAATTAATCCTGTCTACGTTTTTGTTTGGAGTGACAGGAAACAGCGCAAAAATTATGGGCATGTTTTCAAAACCAGCTGCTACCTGGTTGGCCAACTTGTATTAATTAGGGTACACCTATAGCATCTATGTAAGTAGGGGAGTTAACCGAAAGATCAAAAGTGAAATGCTTTTTCAACCCATGGCGTCTTCTTCTTGCCACCAGCGTACCTGCTAGGTTAGTGCTACTGAAAGGTTTCAGTGTTTGTCCAATCTTGACCAAAAGAGCTGCTAATCTGGTCATAGCACACTGTCCAACAGATTTACCCAACATACAGCCTTTTACCCCCGAAGTAGTAATACAAACCTGCTGTGGCCCATACTGTCGGCTTTAATAGTATTGTTACACCAATCTAATGGAACTTCACCTACCTTATATTGTGGATTGGTGTTAGAGAAGTTAAAGCATGTGTAGTTTCCTGCCCCTCTATGTGGAGTAAAAGGTTCAGTCTTGGTTTTATTATTAATAGGAAGAAAAATACTTGCCAGGGTTGTACAATTAGTGGGGAAAGCCTCCCTGGTTAACTGAAGCATACTGTTGTAACCCCACTCATCCTAAGGATATAGAGGAGCAGGTCTGTGTATAGATGTGGTCAAGCAGAGGCACAGGCGACACAGTTTGTCATTTGTTGTTCTCTGGCTGTCTGGGTGATCCAGTCTAACCATAAGTTGCTGTCAGTAAAACCTGTAGCTGCCTGTATAACATCCAGTGGTTGTAATAGAGAGTAATCACACTGAGTGACAAAGCGTGAGGCGTCAGGTGGAGGAGTTGAGGGTAAGGGGCTGGATTGATTTTGTGACGATGTGTGGACGGCTTCTGGGATGGCTGGAGAAAGTTAACTTTAATCAAGCTTTGAGTGTCTGACCCTGACCGATCCACGCCTAGAGTTAGATACACTACTGTATCGGTGGAATGAGCATTAGAAAAAAATCCCGAGATATTTTGTCAATGCTTAATAGCACAGGGTTAAAGTGTGTGTTTCCCGTTGCCCTCAGTTGTCCTCTTTCAAGTTTAATTTTGGCTGCCTCTTCCTTAGGACCGCATAAATAATATGGATGCCATCCTGGGCCGGGCCACGCTATTACCTGTCCCCAAGCATCACACAGATTGTCAGAAAACAGCCGGGCTGCCTTAGCCAAATTGCTTGCACCACAGCTAGATTGAACTCCAGGCACTGAAGCTAAATACAGGTTATATCCACCTCATTGGATCCACATGAGATGACATCACACAGGTCAAATTGAAAGGTGGTGGTACTTCCCTCTGTATAATTAAGCATATGCCTTTATGCTGTGAAACACAACCATCTTTAAATCCAGACAATGCACGCTTTTCCCTGCTTTGTTGTGGAGTGGGTGGCTCACAAATCTGCCATACATCACACAAAGAATAATTAATGTAACAACAATTATTGTCAACAGTCCAAACCCAGCAATTAGTTTCCAATTTCCAAATAATTTGGCCTCCATGTTTCACACCTTGTACCAGTGATCTGTTTTCAGCAAGACCTTTGTCGCCACTGGGAGACTTTTCACCTTCTTACCTGAGGACGGATTCACTCACGTCTCAAACCTGAGGGATTTCCTTCTGAATGTATGATCAACAATGTGATTATCAGTCCATTTAACACAAACCATAGGGCTGTAAGAACCTTAACACAGATTAACAATGATGTCCCTTACAAATGGGTGTGACCTGTTACCAGTAATTTGATGAAAGCCAGAATAAATGTGTGGCAGTATGCCTGTGGCCTTTGAACGCACCACACAAGTGCCTAAATCTAATTGGTTGTGGCGCTGGCTGCCTGTATATAAAGGACCCTCCCCTACCTGGTTGACATGGCGTTGTTTTCCTTCCGGTTCAGACCTCGGGGTTGGTTGGTGCTGCACGCTAGGTAAGGCAGGCTTCACCTCTCTCAAGCAAACTTATTACTTGTGATTTATTTACATTTTCTGTATAACAGCTGCAAATTAATGCATGCGCGCAAATGATGCGCTAACGACGCTCTGATCGCCGCCGCCTGTACAAGTTCTACGTTTCCTCCTTCCTTTTAGAGGCACTACATAGAGAACTCAGCGGTAGGTGAAGTGCTGAAGTTTGGATGCTTTTAGATTCCATTTCTAACATTTATTCCTGATAGCCGCTGCCGTTTGTCCTTGGCCGGCTGTTTGCCCGCTGTTCTGGTTGTCCTCGACCGACGGTCCGCCTGTCAACTGGATAATCTGTCGGCTGCCTACCTGTCGTCCTGGTTGCTGGCTGTAGGCCCGCCGTCCTGGTCGGCGTAAAGTTGGCTCCTACCACTCGCCCAGTGTGGCTGATTTGGGCCGATTGGTGATCAGCTCGGACTAATTTTCTACTGCCGCTCTGAGTGGCGTCTGCTACGGCGGATCGGTTTCTCCCTGGACGACTCTTAATTTGGACTATTGCTGCTTAATTGTGGGCTGAACTGCATAATTGTATTGTTTGTAATCTGCATGTCTCTCTTCTATTTTTTTGTGATAGGAACGGCCAGCTCGTGGTGTTGGTGGTGGACTTTCCGGGTGGTGGTACTCCTTTTTGGTTTGGTGCACGACTTTCTTTTGTTTTGCCTTGTTTCGTTTGCTGTGTTTCTTTTCTTTGAGGACACTACCCCAATTTGCACCCCCGTCCCTGAGTTGCGCTAACACTGACTTTTAATGTGTGAGTGGTTTTAGACTAGTATTTTCGATTAACAAACAATTGCAGAATAAATAAAATTGTTACATTGTGAGAGTGTCTCAAGCCTCATCTGTAGCGGGTCTGTGTGCTTTAAAGGTAACTTTTTAGCGGAGTTGTTGTAACTAATTATTAAAATAGTGTCTTTTAAACTTAAGTTCCCAATTATCACACTGCTCCCGCCACATTTTGGCGTTGTTGACAGGATGTTTTTTTACAGTTTTGAGGCTGAGACTCTTTCACTATTATTGCATTTTGTGACATTTATGTTCAAGTATTGATATTTTTTTTTGGTGTGTTAAGGACAAACGGCAGCGGTTCATTTATTTTGAGCTGGTCATTTGTAGTAATGGAGGAAGAGCTACTGGAATTGAAGACCCTGGTTGCTCAATTAAAGGCTGACAATGAGAAGCTGCGTGCAGAGCGTTCACCTTCCACATCTAGCTCCAGTGCCGGGCCGTCTTCAGCTTCTGCACCCCCCACCGCCCAAATAACGGACAGGTTAGTGTTTGTTCCACGCGATCGTAAGTGTCCTATGTTTAGGGGACGGGTGGGGATTAGTGTGAGCGAGTGGGTTGAGGAGGTGCAGGCGTGTATGCGGGCACGAAATTTGTCAGCAGTAGATCAGGCCTTCTTTTTGTATGACCATTTAGAAGGAGAGGCTAGGGATGAGGTCAAATATCGCTCTAGTCAGGAACGAGGGGATCCGGCTAAAATCATTTCTATCCTCAAGGAGCTTTATGGATGTAATGAGTCGCATGTTGCATTACAGGAGGCCTTTTTCTCCAGAAAGCAATTGGATGGGGAAACATTGCAAGAGTTCTCCCTTGCTTTGATGAGCCTCATGGAGAAAGTAAAAGCACAGGCCCCTAGGGACATGCCAAACGCTGAAGTTCTCTTGCGTGATCAGTTTATAGAATATGTCCTTGATGGTGCACTTCGTCGTGCGCTAAAACAGTACGTTCGTCTGAAACCGGCAGCAACACTGCTTGAGGTCAGAGGTGAGGCAATGAGGTGGGAATTGGAGGGTTTGCCAGCTAGTATGCGGGGCCGGAGTAATTCTCTGCCTTCAGCACCCAGCTTTCAGTTTGCTGTGCGTGGTGGGTTACCAGCTATTGCTAGCCCCACTCAAACAGAGGTTAATGAGTTAAAAGAGCTCTTAAAACAGCAACAGGAGCAGCTTAATCAGCTTACTCGCAGCATTACCCTCCTCCAAACTGCACAAGCGCGCAGCCGCTCTCCACGTCGAGGACCTATTATATGTCGACGGTGCCAACAGCCCGGACATATTGCTAGGGAGTGTGGGGGGCCGCATGGTTCCTTCCGTCAGTCATCTTTGTCAGAATCACGTCAGGGAAGTCAGCCTCTGGGAAACTAGCACCCACCGAGTTGCAGAGCCAAGGCTCGGGTGGGGTATCCATAGGCTCAACTAGTGGTCTATGTTCAGCAGATGTACCTAAATTAATTGCTTCTTGTCCACATATTGAAGTGAACATGGCTGGAGTGAAAGTGCCTTGCTTGGTTGACACTGGTTCAATGGTGTCCACCATTACAGAGAGCTTCTTTATTGAATTCTTTGAGCCCTGGGGTGAAGAGCGTTTAAGAGCTTGCCACTGGCTACAGCTAAAAGCGGCCAATGGTCTCCCTATTCCTTATATCGGTTATTTGGAAGTATCGATTGAACTGTGTGGCAAGTTGATGCCCCACTGTGGAGTGTTGGTGGTGAGAAATCCCCCGGATAGCAGTTCAGCTTCAGTTCCTGGTGTGTTGGGGATGAACGTCATAAATAAGTGTTACCAAGAACTATTTGGACAGCATGGCAATGCTCTGTTTAATACAACCCCTGTTGTGTCATTTCCCAAGCCCTTGGTTAATGCCTTACAGAAATGTCATGCAGCTGTAACGCAGCACACTCCTAAGCAGCCTAGTAAGGTTAGGGTGCGAGGAAAGAGGGCCTGCCGCATTCCAGGAGGTGTGATGAAGATTGTGCCTACCACCTGCTGTGAGCAATACTCAGGCACCACTGTCTTGTTTGAACCATCAGAGTCTGGCTTACCAGCTGGTTTGTTAGCATCTCCTGCTTTAGTTCAGGTTGTTCGGGGGACTGCTTATGTCCCAGTGGTAAATGTGGGCAACACGGATGTATTGCTTTATCCTCGTAGCACTGTGGGAACTTTAAATAGTGTTGGCGTGGTGAGTCTTCCAGCGGGCGTAACTGAAGTCCCATTGTTTGCAAATGTGTCTTCCCAAACAGTTGCTGCTCCTGCCTCAGATGGGATCAAGACTATTGATTTATCATCTTTGTCAGAGGAGGAACAGGGTCGGGTGTGAGCCTTGTTGGGTAAATACACTTCTGTGTTTGCCACTAATGATCAGGATTTGGGTTGCACCAACCTGATCAGCCATGACATTCCACTTCTTGATGACGCTCCTGTTCGGCAGCGATACCGTCGAATTCCTCCATCGGAGTATGAACTTGTGAAGGAGCACATAAATCAGCTTTTGGCAGCAAATGTCATCAGGGAAAGCTCCAGCCCCTATGCGTCACCAATTGTGATTGTTCGCAAAAAGGATAGTAGTATTAGGCTCTGCGTTGATTATCGTCAACCAGTGTTGTAGTACTCGAAAACGGTCTTGGTCTCGAGACCGGTCTTAAGACCATTTTTTGATAGTCTCGGTCTTGTCTCGGACTCGACCACATTTGGTCTCGGTCTTGTCTCGGTCTCGGACATTGAGGACTCGGTATATTATTTCAAGACCGGTCAAGACCACAACTGTGAAAATAACACTAAATCATCAGTATCAATTTCTTTAAGATCCTTCTTTTTATTGGATGCACTCCTGATTCAAATCCAAGCAATAACCCGTCTCATTGGTAAATGCATGTTGTTGTTTTTTTAACTGCTGTCGCCCCACCCCCTTTCACCTTGAGCGCGGACTGCAGCACTTCGATTGAAAGTTACAAGTGGTTGTCTGAGAAGGGGATAAGATGTCGGCCAAATCATCGGTTATAAAATTTGGCTATTTAAATCACAAACAATACATTTGTAAAGCAACATTGAGAAAAAAGCATACAGCGCAATGTAAGTTCTGCAGTGCTTCACTATCAGAGACGGTGGGGACTACGTCCAACTTTTATCGACACCTTGAAAGAAAGCACAAAGAAAGGTAAGCTGTGTGTAAAAGTGATATTAGGAAAGCTAGCAAGTTAACGTAAGCAATTTCCTCGGTATCAAAATTATTCTACCCGGCCATCACACAGTTCTTATTTCAATATTAGCTACACATATTAAGTTAGCTAAAGTTATATATGTATGCTTTATCTTTTAGGGTGAATGTTCTCCTTTCTTATCCGCTATTTGCCACCTAGCTTGATGCACAAGTTGTCACCTAGTAGTGTTTGTGAAAACATGTCGGACATTACTGATTTAATTTAAAGAAGTGTTGATTCGTGTTGTGCATGGACAACGCTGTTTCAATTACAGCTTTCCTGAACATGTCTCCGTATTTCTGTCGGCTTCATGAGTGGATTGCAGCACATAGGTGGAAGCAGAGCAAAAATAAAAGTCTGAATAGATAATCGTAATATATTTTGGTTCTTGTTCAATACTTCTCATGAAGGAGAAGACTGATGTGGAAGTCTCTACCTATGTTTAATAACCATAATAAGGTGACGTACGTAACCATGACAGAACAATGGTTCGTAATGGTTCTGTCAATAAGTCACCATGACAGAACGTAATGGTTCGTAATGGTTCTGTCAATAAGTAACCATGACAGAACATAATGGTTCGTAATGGTTCTGTCAATAAGTAACCATGACAGAACGTAATGGTTCGTAATGGTTACGTTCTGTAACGTAACCATGACAGAACGTAATGGTTCTGTCAGCATGTGCTGGCTTGTGCTGGTGGGTAACCCCAATGTCTCCAAAGCCATCATATATAATTTATTAATGTGCCAAACCTGATATGCTTAACCTTAAATAAGTTGTATTTTCTTGCATTGGTCCTACAATTAACATTATTAAGGGAAGTAAGCAAATGCAGTTAACCTTGAGAGACTGAGTCGACTGGACATATAATAACATCCTGTTCCTAAGTTAGATTTTTTCTTTCTCATGAAAAACAATTATGAGACAGTGAATGAATTCATTCACTGTCTCATAATTATGAACTAAGGTCAATGTAAGTTACATTGACCTTAGGAGCTGGATATAGCTCCTGACATTGAAGATAAGACGTGGAGGTGATGCTCTGTTGTTTGGCTGTGGGAACTAGTCTATAGATATAAGCAGAGAGTGAAGAGACTAATATGCCTCACCTTATGAAAAATTAATAAATTAGTTGCTTTGTATGGATATAGGCAAATTACTTTTAGAAACCACATTGTTATGTTGCCATTTACAATTTCAGGTCAATAAGTAACTTTTTACCAGTTCACTCTCTATGGTTCATACCATATCAGTCATTTAACTTACTTGTTTATCCATTTCAAAAATGTGATGGCCAAAATACCATTGATTTGCATTTTGTTTATCTACATGCGTTTCTAGTAACATTACATTACACATATTTGACATGTATTTGTAAAGTTCCTACTTATTTTTAAGGTTGTTTTCTTATGTAATTGATGTTCATATGATCAGATAAACTGATTTCTATGTCCTATTTATTAGGTTCCTGGAATACAAGGCAGGGCAACAGAGTGATGTCACACAGCCAACAATATCGTTATTTACACAGAAAGTGCAGCTCTACAGCCCACAATCGCCAAGGCAGCAAGCCATCAGTGAAGCCATTGTTCAAGATTTGATCATTGGATGTTGTCTGCCCCTCTCCCTCGTGGAAAATGGACACTTTAAACACTTTCTTGAAGTCCTGGACAGTAAATACACACCAATCTCTAGAAAAACAGTTTCTGAGAGACGAATTCCAGAATTGGTCAGAAAAGTCAAGGAAACTGTCTTGGAGAAACTGAAGACCCAGTCGTCTGTGTCATTAACAACTGACCTTTGGTCTGATCGCAGGCTACGCTCCTTTCTTGGGGTGACTGCCCATGTGTGCTACAAATCTAAAGATTGCTATGCACTTGAATCCTACCTGCTGGACTGTAGGCGTTTTACAGGGAGGCATACTGGAGAGCACATTGCGTCTGCCTTTGAGGAGATCACTGAGGAATATGGTATTCGTGACAAAATTAGCTATATCATAACAGACAATGCACCCAATATGAAATGTGCTTTCAAAGTACACATGCCCCAGCAGCAATCTGATGACAGTGAGAGTGAAGAGGATAATTTAGATGACGAGCACTTGTGGGAGGACATTAATTCAGAGGAAGACATTGACTTACCATGGTCATCTGGTGAACATCTTTCCTGCTTTGCACACTCTCTCCAGTTAGTTGTGCATGATGGTATGAAGGAGGTCAAGACCATTTCTCGCACCATAGCAAAAACGTCAAAGTTCGCAACCCTTTTACATAGCAGCTCACAATTTAAAGATAAGTTTGAGGCTGCATTTGGCACCAATAAAAGTGTTCCAGCTGCAAATACAACTCGTTGGAACAGTACATTTAAACAAGTACAGGCCCTTACAACTCTAGAACACAAATCACTCAGTGAAATGTGCAACAAAGACTATGAGGATGTCGTGTTCAGTGCGCGGGAGTGGAACCAGCTAAAGGAGCTATGTATAGTTCTTTCTCCATTTGCTGAAGCAACAGAGCTGACCCAAGGGGAAAGATCAGTGACTATTAGTATGGTGGTTCCAACTGTACTGGACTTGAACACACACCTCCTCAAGATGGAGGAGACCCGAATGCAGTGCCGGCCGTTGGTCAGAGCCCTCCAGCAGTCTCTGGTGAAAAGATTTTCTGGAATCTTTACAAAAACAAACATGGCCAAAGACAGTGGAAGAGAGGAACCTTTTAACCATGATGTGTACTTCTTTGCTGCCATGCTGGATCCACAGTTTGGCTTAAGCTGGGTGGATTTAGATGTTACCAACGGAGGTAATGCAGCATCGGTGAAGAAGTTCAGAGATGAACTTAAGAAGACACTGACAGGTTGGTATGCATTTTTCTTTGCTGAAAAAAAAGTCTTATTTGCAAAATTATAAATCTTAAAATGTCTTAAATTCGTAGCACATAAAGCCTTAAATCATAAAGTGGAATTTATAGTCTTCTTTTCATCAGTTTACTTTTGTCATAAACATTATTTTGTACACTCAAAGTTCTTGAAAACTAACACAGTCATTGTGTTTGTGTTTTTCAGACACATTGATCTTTGGGGTGGAGAACATGGAGAGTACAGATGACAAGTGCTCAGAAGCCATGAATGTGGAATCGGATCCAACTAGTCATTCGCCACCAGCCAAATGCCCTCGACTTCTGTCACGCTACAAGGCACATAAGAAGCACAGCTCCTCTGTCCAGAATTCAAGTATTGCAACACAATTAAACAGATACTTTAATGATATAAGAGACTGTGACAGTGACAATGCTCTTGCCTTCTGGGGAGAAAACCAGTCCAAATATCCTCAACTGCACAATTTGGCTTTGAAAGTGCTATCCGTCCCTGCCTCCTCTGCACCAGTGGAAAGGGTTTTTAGTCGAGGAGGCATTGTAATGAGACCCCATCGTGCACGTTTAGGTGCAAAAATGCTGCAGTCTCTAATCTTTCTGAAGTGCAATGAAACCTTACTTTAAACTAATTTTATGTATCACCTACTTTATTTCAACCACTGTTCAACTACATGGTTATCCTTGTTCTCGAGTTTTGCCATTGACGTTTTCTAAAGCTTTGGCGTATTATGAAACTGCTTCCAGTTGTATAATTTTATTTTTGAAACGCATGCAGTTGGGCCTCTAAATGTCAGATTTCTTTATTATGTATGTTATGTATAAGTTGCTACATCCATTCAACAGCAGAGTTAAAGATGCAGTATGTAACTTTGTTAAAACAAAAAAATATCTTTGTAAAAGTTATATAGTTTTTTTTATATATTTATGTCACTATGTTGTGTCAGTATGTTATGAGACCGACAAGCTGTGAAAATATTGAGCTCCTCTGCCTTTTCTCCATGTTCCCAGTGCTAACTGGAGAAATACACTGCTTGGTCAAAAACAAACCATCTGATCCAGCAAAAGGGTCTTAGAACTGATAAAAGTCAGTCATGTTTTTGTGCACGTATTTCAATGGGGTTTGTATTTCTGCAGATGGCAGTAGTCGCTCAGGGAGGAAGTGAAGGAGATCAATCTTTTTTTCAACAAATTATCTGTCTCATAACATATTGTCACAACTTAGTGATAGATATAGATTTATTTAAGAAAAGTTATATAATGTAGCTATAATCTGTATACGAGAGAGAAACGAGAGAAATGATTGGCATTTTTTCAGTTTTACATATTTGCACATGGTTTTGAAATAGCACATTTAAAAACAACATAAATGTATGTACTGTTCATGAAAGGCAGAGAAAATACTATTTTGATCGACTTTGATTGTTTGAAATTCTGTGATTACAACATAGAAGTACTAAATAAAGATGTTTATGTTTATTCCAGTTCTCTGTGTAAAATATCTAGGTGTTTTTACGTGAATGTGGGTCTTTTAGATCAATTTTAGTGATTTTGATCATGTTTCACATTTTATTGTCACATACTGGCGCTGGTCTTGGTCTTGACTCGGTCTCGACTTCCCTCGGTCTTGGTCTTGACTTGGTATCGGACCCTAAAAGTCTTGGTCTTGTCTCGGTCTCGATACACTCTGGTCTTGGTCTTGTCTTGGTCTCGGGTTAGGTGGTCTTGAACACAACACTGTCGTCAACTTAACATCAAGACACGGAAGGACGCTTTTCCACTCCCTCGTATCGAGGAGTCCCTTGATGCTCTGACAGGGGCCCGGTGGTTTTCCACTATGGACTTGGCCAGTGGGTATAATCAGGTTCCGGTCACAGCAAGCGATCGCCATAAAACCGCTTTTTGTACACCGTTTGGGCTTTTTGAGTGGAATCGCATGCCTTTCGGCCTATGCAATGCTCCGAGCACATTCCAACGCTTGATGCAGCGCATTTTTGGTGATCAGCAATGCCAATCCCTCTTGCTGTATTTAGATGACATTGTTGTGTTTTCATCCTCTGTGCAGCAACATCTTGAGAGGTTGGACGTGGTGTTAGGACGGCTTCAGAAAGAGGGCCTTAAAGCTAAGCTTAGTAAGTGCCGCTTTTTCCAACAGAGGGTGCACTATTTGGGTCATGTAATTTCTGACCAGGGAGTAGCCACTGACCCCGCTAAAATTGAGGTTGTAGCAAATTGGCCTGTGCCCACCACAGCCACTGAGTTGCGTTCCTTTTTGGGATTTGCTAGCTACTACCGTAGGTTTGTAGAGGGGTTTGCTAAGATGGCTGCCCCCTTGCACCGTAGAGCAGCGGAACTTACTAGTGAAAAGTTTAAAAAGAAGGCTGCCCAGAGTATTGTCGGAGCCTGGACTGAGGAGTGTCAACAGAGCTTTGAGGCTATTAAAACGAAGCTCACATCTGCTCCAGTCCTTGCTTATGCAGATTTTTCCCTCCCTTTCATTCTAGAGGTGGATGCAAGCCATAGTGGTTTGGGAGCGGTCTTGTCACAAGAACAAGAGGGCAAGATAAGACCCATTGCTTTTGCTAGCCGCGGGTTAAGACCTAGCGAGCGAAACATGTCAAATTACAGCTCAATGAAACTGGAGCTGTTGGGCCTTAAATGGGCAATGACAGAAAAATTTAGAGATTACCTTTTGGGCCACAGGTGTATTGTTTATACAGACAATAATCCTCTGAGCCACTTGGATTCGGCCAAGCTTGGAGCAGTGGAGCAGCGCTGGGCAGCCCAGCTTGCTTCTTTTAACTTTGAGTTAAAGTATCGACCTGCTAAGTCCAATCAAAATGCTGATGCTTTGTCTCGTCAGCCTTGGCCGGCTCCATTGGAAGTGACTTCTTTGGTTCCAGGTACTCTTGTGCCTCAGCCATTACAGTTAGCTGTGCAGAGTGAGCAAACGCAAACCACGCAGTCCTCTGTAACTGTCTTTCCCTCTCTTGCTCCTGGTGATCTCCAGGTCCTCCAGCAGGCTGATCCGGTACTTCAGGAAGTTCTTGTCTTTTGGCAGAGAAAAGAGCGGCCAAATCGTACTGAGCAGCAAAGGCTTTCACAATCTGCTCTTGCATTGCTCAAACAGTGGGATCGCCTGGCTGAGTTGGATGGTCTAATGTATCGGCGAGTGTTTCGCCCAGATGGTAGTGGGGAAGTGTACCAACTTCTCCTGCCGAAGTCCCTGACCAAGGACATCATGACTCAAGTCCATCAGGAGCATGGGCATCAGGGGGTGGAAAGGACCTTGGCGTTGTTACGATCTCGCTGCTATTGGCCAGGTATGTCACAAGAGGTAGCAGATTGGTGTAAAACCTGCGAGCGGTGCCAGGTTGCTAAGGATAGCCAACCACCTGCTCGTGGCTTCATGGGCCATTTGCTGGCATCAAAACCAAATGAAATTTTGGCCATTGATTTTACTTTGTTAGAGCCAACTCCATCTGGGCTAGAAAATGTATTGGTGATGACTGATGTATTTTCCAAATATACATTGGCAGTTCCAACCAGGGATCAGCGCGCCTCCACTGTAGTACAGGTCCTGGTCACTGAATGGTTTGCAAAATTTGGAGTACCAGCACGCATCCATTCAGACCAGGGCTGCAATTTTGAAAGCACTCTGATCCAGCAGCTTTGTAGTTTGTATGGCATCATTAAATCTCGTACCACACCTTACCATCCAGCTGGTAACGGTCAATGCGAACGTTTTAATAGAACGCTTCACAACTTGTTGAGAACTTTGCCCACGTCCCGGAAACGAGACTGGAGTGTCTGTTTGCCCCAGTTGCTTTATGCATATAACACCACCCCGCATCAATCAACTGGTGAGTCACCATTTTTTCTAATATTCGGTCAAGAACCACGTCTCCCAGTTGATTTTTTGTTGGGAAGAGTACAAAACCCAGTGGCAGGAACTGTTCATGAGTGGGTCAAAGAACATCAGACTCGCTTGCATATAGCATTTGAGGGTGCTAGAGAAAAATTGAGAACGTCTGCAGGACGCAGAAAAGCTAATCATGATAAAAACATCAGGGAAGCTCCTCTTAAAGAGGGCCAGTTTGTGTTGATCCGAAATTTGGGGAGTAAAGGTCGTCAGAAAACTCAGGATTTTTGGAGTTCAGTGACACATGTGGTTATTCAAGTCCCAAGAGAGGGGGGTGTAGTGTATTCAGTGGCACCAGTTCATGACCAGACCAGGGTAAGGAGGGTACATCGCTCTTTGCTGAAGGTCCTGATTGGTGCTGATGCACCTAATTCAGTTTCTGTTGAAGGTGCGCCTTCTGAACATCACTCCATTTCAGAGGACGAGTTGTCTTTGGAGGGTGATTTGTTCTTGAGGCCATGGCCTCAGGAGCAGGTACCGCCTGTCCCACCTCCTGCTGTGGTTCCCTCGGGTGTGACTATGAATCAACCTATCTCATTAGCAGTTGTACCGGCAGCAGAGTCTGGGCCCA
This sequence comes from Fundulus diaphanus, assembly GCA_037039145.1. NCBI lineage: Eukaryota > Metazoa > Chordata > Actinopteri > Cyprinodontiformes > Fundulidae > Fundulus > Fundulus diaphanus. Next base: position 2,264,296 of record CM073136.1, read on the forward strand.
GCGAGGTGTCGGTGCGTAGATCGGCACGATCAACTGCTGGCCAGCATCATAATCTCCATCATCTTCCAAGACCAGCAGTGAGAGAAACACCTTCATCTAGTACCATGTCGGCTGTATTTCGACCTTGGTGTTAAGTGGGATCATCGTCGGGGCGTCGATGCAGTTTGGGGGGGTGGAATGTGGCAGTATGCCTGTGGCCTTTGAACGCACCACACAAGTGCCTAAATCTAATTGGTTGTGGCGCTGGCTGCCTGTATATAAAGGACCCTCCCCTACCTGGTTGACATGACGTTGTTTTCCTTCCGGTTCAGACCTCGGGGTTGGTTGGTGCTGCACGCTAGGTAAGGCAGGCTTCACCTCTCTCAAGCAAACTTATTACTTGTGATTTATTTACATTTTCTGTATAACAGCTGCAAATTAATGCATGCGCGCAAATGATGCGCTAACGACGCTCTGATCGCCGCCGCCTGTACAAGTTCTACGTTTCCTCCTTCCTTTTAGAGGCACTACATAGAGAACTCAGCGGTAGGTGAAGTGCTGAAGTTTGGATGCTTTTAGATTCCATTTCTAACATTTATTTCTGATAGCCGCTGCCGTTTGTCCTTGGCCGGCTGTTTGCCCGCTGTTCTGGTTGTCCTCGACCGACGGTCCGCCTGTCAACTGGATAATCTGTCGGCTGCCTACCTGTCGTCCTGGTTGCTGGCTGTAGGCCCGCCGTCCTGGTCGGCGTAAAGTTGGCTCCTACCACTCGCCCAGTGTGGCTGATTTGGGCCGATTGGTGATCAGCTCGGACTAATTTTCTACTGCCGCTCTGAGTGGCGTCTGCTACGGCGGATCGGTTTCTCCCTGGACGACTCTTAATTTGGACTATTGCTGCTTGATCGTGGGCTGAACTGCATAATTGTATTGTTTGTAATCTGCATGTCTCTCTTCTATTTTTTTGTGATAGGAACGGCCAGCTCGTGGTGTTGGTGGTGGACTTTCCGGGTGGTGGTACTCCTTTTTGGTTTGGTGCACGACTTTCTTTTGTTTTGCCTTGTTTCGTTTGCTGTGTTTCTTTTCTTTGAGGACACTACCCCAATTTGCACCCCCGTCCCTGAGTTGCGCTAACACTGACTTTTAATGTGTGAGTGGTTTTAGACTAGTATTTTCGATTAACAAACAATTGCAGAATAAATAAAATTGTTACATTGTGAGAGTGTCTCAAGCCTCATCTGTAGCGGGTCTGTGTGCTTTAAAGGTAACTTTTTAGCGGAGTTGTTGTAACTAATTATTAAAATAGTGTCTTTTAAACTTAAGTTCCCAATTATCACACTGCTCCCGCCACAAATGCTAAACAAATGAAAGACCACAATGTTATGAAAACACACAACCAATATCCTGACATAATTAATTAAAAACCCCCTGTTTTCTGGTTCTGTGTAAAAATGACAGGAGAAGAAAGGAAGAAAAACAAATCTTCAGCACACAAAGTGGACTACCTGAGTGCCTAGTCAGTGACCAGAGGGGATTATTCTGCTCCGGAATCTGGTCCTGACTGCTGATGTGACTGGTCCTTCAGGCCCTTCTGCACCTCCTTCAGCGACCGCTGGGGTTCAGGTGTAGCCGCACAGACTCCAATGAAACCACGTGTCGCTTTTTCCCTTCAACCTCACTGCATGTGAGCTCCTTTACACCACCTGGTAGGGCCCAGTGAACCACAGTGGCTCCGACCACTTCCTTTTGTCCAGCATAACATGTACATAAGGATAATGTTGTCTCCCCCTTTTTTCTGAAATATCATGTACTCTGGTGTCTGTTGAAGAAACATTTAGATAAAATGGCAGAGTGCAGTTCAGGGGTCACCAACATGGTGCTCGCGGGCACCAGGTAGCCCCCAAGGACTATATGTGGTGCCCACAAGCCTGTTAAAAAATGGCACAACCCTCCAGTGAGCTGCATTTAAAATACTATTTTATTCAGTTGCTCTTTATTGTGAATGTAATGTAACATGCCTCTTTATGTATCTATTTATTGTCTTATAATGGAATTTTTATAGTAGTGTTTTATGTGTGAATGCAGTGTGACGCATAGTTTGGACTATGTAGCAGCCAGAGTCTGTAACCCAAATCAAATTTCCTCTGGGTCAATAAAGTTATCTGTCTCTTCCTTTTTAATCATACTTGTATTTACATAGATTTAAAAATGACAAAAGCATCTAAATCATATTTATATTGCGCAACGTTAAGGTGAGCTTGGACTCTTGTAGTTCAAAGGTCCATACTGGTAGTCCTTCGTATGACGTAGTACCAATGAAGTAGCTCTCAGTTTCAAAAAGGTTGGTGACCCCTTGTGTAGTCAGGTAACGCCAGTTCAACAGAGGGGACCAGAAAATATTTTAAAGAAATGAAAGCTTCTCCAATTTCAGTAGTCCACACAAGGGGACAATTTAGATTATTCATTACCTGTTCCTTTGCCATGACCCTAAGTGGATGTGTCAACCCTGTATATTTGGGCAAATAGTTCCTGCTGTAACCTGTAAGACTTAAAAATGACAGCATGTCTTTAACACAAGCTGGCTTAGGATGTTGCAGAATGGCTGATTTGTGAGCTGTGGAAATGGCAGCACCTGCAGGGGAAATCAATCTGTCCAGAAAATGCAACCTGTAACTTACATCTGAGCTGTGGGTGCAACTAGAAAAAGATAATCTACATATTGGATCAGGGTGACATTCTGTGGCAAAGGACAGGACTGAAGAACATCTTTAAGTACCTGATTGAAAATCAGATACCTGGAGAAAGAGCAAACCCTTGTGGCACCCGGGTGTAGCGCAGCTTTTGACCTGATATGTAAATGAGAAAATGTCTCTGCACTGCTCTGCCTAAGGGAGACAGAAAAAAGCATTAACCAGGTCTATGCAAGGAAACCAACTGCTGTGAGGGGTCAAGATTGGTCAAGGCAACATACGGATTAGGCACAGGCAGTGTTTTTGTCACCAGAATGTTGTTAATTTCTCTAAGGATATGAGCCATGCGATATTTACCAGTTCCCTTTTTCTCCACTGGTAAAATAGGAGTGTCCCAACAAGAAGAAGAGGGTTCTCACTCTCCTCTCCAGCGTGCAACAAACCTTCAATGGAGTCTCGATTTCCGTCCTCCGCCTGAGGCTTATGAGAATACTGAGGCAACCAAGTGGGTTGTCCTTCCCTCACCTGAGATGAGACTAGTGTGCAGTTAGTTAAGCCCACGTCCGTGGGAGATCCAGACCATAGAGTGTGTGGCAAAGAAACCAGCAGAGCTGCTGCTAGTGGATGATCAGTTTTTTCTCTACCATGGTGTCTTTCCAAATAACCATTTTGCAGAACAGCAGAATCAGATGCTGTAACAGAGATGCAGTAAGATCTTGAGGTTGAAGAATACGTCAAACTTGGTACGGTGGTGGGTCTCCAATCAATTTTGCTTGGTGATCAGGATGCAGAGCAAGGGAGATGTGAGGCACAGCTTCATCAGACATCATGTACCATGGTTGTTGTTCAGGTGTTAAATTTGCAGCTGCAGCAACACCTTCAGGTGCAACATAAATGCTTTGAGAGAAAATAGACCAGATATTACCTTCAGCTTCCTCCTGGAACTTTTCCTGATACCAGTCTGCCTGCTGCCGGTCGTAGAAAGGGGTCACGTGGGGTCAATCAGGTGGGGATGTGTATGGAGCAAGATGCTGGAACCAAGGTTTCCACTGTTGGTAAGCAGAGATAATACCTGTGTGTGTTGGATTTTCAGGCTGTAATAAGGCCCGGTAGATATCTGCATGCTGGTCAGTCACTGGCTGAACCACAAATTGTCCATCGGTCCTGTGTCTACCACATGATAATGTTGTTCCATCAGGAAAAGTGACAGTTACACCATCAGGGATGCACAAAATAGATGCTCTCAGTTTTACCAGTAAGTCTCTTCCCAACAGATTGACAGGAACAGTGGGGAACATACATACGGATGTCATAGTTTGTCTTCCTATCTGTTTCATTATTGGCAGTCTGTGTTTCCCCAAAGAAGCCCACAACGGAGGTGATGCAGTTCGACAGCATTTCAGATGAAGGAGTCACATTCAGAGTGGAATATGTGGCTCCTGTGTCCACCAGAAAAGACAGTCTCTTCATTGACCTGAATTGACAACATGAGGTCTGCCATTGCCCTGTTGTCCTGGCCTCTCTGTGGGGTGTGTTGTTGCTGCCACTGATTGGGATCCTCCCAGTGTCCCTGTGGGTACTGACCACCTGGAGCCAGACCTGCGCTTGGCGGGTTCATGGGAGGGGGATGTCCACGCGCCATACCCCGGAGCGGTCCATGTAGCTGAAGACCAGCTCTTACCCAGTGAACTTGCTGACCACAGCAATGACAGATACCTCCCTACTTTCCCCAGCGAGCAGCACCTCTTCCTCCACGCCCTCTCATCCATCCACCTCCTCCACGCTGATAGCCCAGTAGACCAAGGACCATAATGGTGAGGACACAAATCAGGAGGGTCAGCAGTTGCTACCATGACTTTTACCTCCTCTTTTTTATTGTCTTTGTTTTTATCATCTGCTTTTTGTCTGGCCTCTGACAGTGGCAGCTTCAACAGCTGGTTCTGCAGCTCCTCACGTTCCTCCTTCTCCTTTTGCTTTGCATCTTGAGCGCTGATGAGGTGATGAATAAAATGTTTTCCCCATTTAGGATGTTCACAACCAGTCATTTGAGGATTTTCTGTCATTCTGTCTCTTACTATGTGTGGTACGCCATTTAAGATAATTGATAATTATTTATAATAATTAATTAAGAGATGAGTCATTCCCTGTGTGACTGCAAGTGTGCCTGATCCATACCTCTATCGCCTTGTCCAAGAACTCCCCGGGATGCTGTTCTGGATCTCAATGAAATTTAGGTACTGGTGCTGGATTGGACATGGAGAAACCTTTCTCTTATTGCCTGTCCAAGGGCAGTAATCACAGAGGTTAGCCTGGTTTCATCAGAATATGTAAACGTTTTGGCTGCTGTTTCAATTTCAGCTGCTGTGGTTCTAGTGACACATTTTCCCAATATCGCCCTAAAGTCTCCCAGAACTAATGTCAGCTCCTTAGTCAACACATACAATTCTCCTAGCCACAGATTGCCTCCTCCTGGCATAGGTGGAAGCTTATCTACTATCGCCTGAACATCTCCAAACTGAAAAGGGTTATATGTATCTCCCTGGGGTAGCCGCAACAAAGGAAGCTACCTAGTTCAGTTTCCTGAACTGAGATGGCAAGATGGCTGTGGTGCATGCACACAGCTTGGTAGGTGCTGTGTGCAGGTCACTAAAGGTTGTCGGTGCATGTCGCGGCGGAAACCCTCGAACACGCTGGTGGACACCAGCGGTGAGGGAAGCCGTCAAGATGAAGAAGGAGTCCTATCGGGCTTCATTGGCCTATGGGACTCCGGAAACAGCTGATGTGTACCGGCAGTCAAAGCGGCAGGTGGCTCAGCTGGTCGCTGAGGCAAAAACTCGGGCGTGGGAAGAGTTCGGAGAAGCCATGGAGAAAGACTTCCGTATGGCTTCGAAGCGATTCTGGTCCACTATCCGGCGTCTCAGGAGGGGGAAGCAGTGCGGTACCAACACTGTTTATAGTTGGGGTGGTGTGCTGCTGACCTCGACTCGGGACGTCGTACTTCAGTGGGCGGAATACTTCAAAGACCTCCTTAATCCCACCAACACGTCTTCCATTGCGGAAGCAGAGCCTGAGGATTCTGTTCTCCCATCTCTGGTGCTGAGGTTGCCGTGGTTGTTAAAAAACTTCTCGGTGGCAAGGCCCCGGGGGTGAATGAGATTCGCCCTGAGTACCTTAAGGCTCTGGACGTTGTGGGGCTGTGTTGGTTAACGCGGCTCTCCAGCATTGCGTGGACATCGGGGGCAGTTCCCCTGGATTGGCAGACTGGGGTGGTGGTCCCCCTATTTAAAAAGGGGGACTGGAGGGTGTGTTCCAACTACAGAGGAATCACACTCTTAAGCCTCCCTGGTAAGGTCTATTCTGGGGTTCTGGAAAGGAGGGTCCTTCGGATAGTCGAATCCTGGATTCAGGAAGAGCAGCGTGGTTTTCGTCCTGGCCGTAGAATACTGGATCAGCTCTACACCCTCAACAGGATCCTGGAGGGGGCATGGGAGTTTGCCCAACCAGTCTACATGTGTTTTGTGGATCTGGAGAAGGCATTCGACCGTGTCCCCCGAGGGATCCTGTGGGGGGTACTCCGGGAGTATGGAGTCCCGGGCCCTTTAATAAGGGCTGTCAGGTCTTTGTACGACCGGTGTCAGAGTCTGGTCCGCATCGCCGGCAGTAAGTCAGACTTGTTTCCGGTGAGAGTTGGACTCCGCCAAGGTTGCCCTTTGTCACCGATTCTGTTCATAACTTTTATGGACAGAATTTCTAGGCGCAGCCAAGGTGTTGAGGGGATCCGTTTTGGTGGCCTTAGGATTCCGTCTCTGCTATTCGCGGATGACGTGGTCCTATTGGCTTCATCAGGGCGTGATCTACAGCTCTCACTGGAGCGGTTTGCACCCGAGTGCGAAGCGGCCGGGATGAGAATCAGTGCCTCCGAATCCGAGACCATGGTCTTGAGCCGGAAATGGGTAGAGTGCCTTCTCCGGGTTGGGGAGGATGTGCTGCCCCTAGTGGAGGAGTTCAAGTATCTTGGGGTCTTGTTCACGAATGAGGGGAAGATGGAGCGGGAGATCGACAGGCGGATTGGTGCGGTGTCTGCTGTGAAGCGGGCGCTGTACCGATCTGTTGTGGTAAATTGAGAGCTTCGCCTTTTGGCTCAGCTCTCAATTTACCGGTCGATCTACGTTCCTACCCTCATCTATGGTCACGAGCTTTGGGTCGTGACCGAAAGAACGAGATCCCGGATACAAGCGGCCGAAATGAGTTTTCTCCGTAGTGTGTCTGGGCTCTTCCTTAGAGATAAGGTGAGGAGCTCAGTCATCCGGGGAGGACTCAGAGTTGAGCCGCTGCTCCTCCACATCGAGACGAGCCAGTTGAGGTGGCTTGGGCATCTGGTTAGGATGCCTCCTGGATGCCTCCCTGGTGAGGTGTTCCGGGCACGTCCCACCGGGAGGAGGCCCAGGGGGAGACCCAGGACACGCTAGAGGGACTATGTCTCTCGGCTGGTCTGGGAACGCCTTGGGATTCCCCCGGAGGAGCTGGCCCAAGTGGCTGGGGAGAGGGACGTCTGGGCCTCCCTACTGAAGCTGCTGCCCCCGCGACCCGACCCCCGATAAGCGGAAGACAACGGACGGACGGACGGATCTATTGGCCAGTCCCACTCTCTTTTTGTTGTTTTGCATCATAATTTCAAATGATACTTTGTTCTCTATTTCCAAAGTTCTTGCTGTCTGTCTTTTTCATTCCTTAGAAGTTCTGTTATGGAATGTATTATAATATTTTCAAAAACCGTTTCTGTGATATTATTTTTCTATGCTTTATTATGTATAACAAATGCTTACTCAAAGTATCCTGGTTTGCCATATTTATACTGACAAAACCTTTCCTTCAAGGTACCTGTCTGTGATGGGATTTATCATCAACATTGACACTCTGATGTTGATGGTTCCAGATCAGCTTCAGCACCAGCGGTACATCTGCACCTACCACTTCAGCCAGGATCACTTGGAGCTCCCGTTTAATTCAATCAGGTCAGGTACAAATTTCACTCTTTTTTTTGCCATATGGATTGTCTTTATATGTGAATATTATCCAGATAACTGTATATGTAAATGTGTCTTTTAGGAGGCTGGAAACCCTCAGCCAGCCAGTTCCAGGCGATCTTTCGCCATTTGATGGTGTGGTGTGTCTCTGAGCACATCAGGAAATGTGGCAGCACAGGACGAAACTGTGTTCCTGTCTGCTTTTGAGATGTCCTGTTCTCCAGGAGCAGAAGATACCAAAGAGGTTCCATCCCCCTTTGCCAACATTTGCACTGTAGTTTGTGACCACAACTATTTACCAAACTGAGTTGGTGGTCTTGTGGATAATGCCCAAGTATACATCTGGGGGTTTGTTGTTTGCCAAATTCTTAAAAAGCTGTCCTGTTAGGTGTGCCGTGGTAGTTTGGTGGCTGATGCTGAACCTGCATCGTTTGATCAGGGCTATCACCTGCTCACTCTAAAAAACAAAGAGGGGCTGATGATTCCTTCTGAAGGCACTGTAAAGGTAGTGAGATCAGCTGAGCATCTTGTTTGCCAGACAATGTCAGGATACACTGTCATGGTGGCCTTCATCTGTCAGTATGTCTGCGCCCAGATTGGTTCTGAAGATGTGTTTCTTCTTGGGGGGCACATTCAAGAAACTCATTTTGGGATTGACAATAACCATTTTGTGCTGATTTTACTTGTTGTGTCTGCCTTCTATAAACTAAGGCTACACCATGTTGCCAAACTGGACATGCTAAAGTTACAGAGTGGCAACAAAGCTGTGCAAGACCATTCTATTTCAAGGTTTTTAGTTTGCAGATACATGTACACACTGTTGTTGTTTCGCTATATATATAAATGTGTTGATCAATGTTAGATAGAAATATATAGATGGAGATTATACATACTTGTAAAGAAATATATATACAATCAATCAGTTAAATCTAAACACTTGTGGTCTTTATTTTACAAAAACATGTCACATGTGAACTTTTTAAGATCTGGTATAGACACAGATTAGGGGCAGGCTTTTTTGTGGGGAAACTAAAGGGATAAAATTACTAAATTGAGAAAAAAGTCATAGGTGAATAAAGTAAAAATATAATAAGACAACTTGTGGTAATATTGTGAGAAAAAAGTGGTATTCTTCTGTTCTTGTCATTTCTCGCCTAGACTATTGCAATTCTCTCCTCCCCCTATGTCACTCACAAATTCCTACATAAACTCTAGCTAGTCCAGAATTCAGCTGCCCGCATCATCACAATGACCCCCTCCATCCACCCCTGTTTTACAACAGCTCCACTGGCTCCCAATTCAATTTCGAATTAAAATCCTCCTCTTAACATTTAAGTCCATTCAAAGCCTCTCCCCTCCCTACCTAGCTAATCCCTCCCGCACTCTCCGATCCTCCTACTTTATCCACACGACTGTCCCACCTGCCGTCTCGCCACCATGGGGAGCAGAGCATTCAGCCTCTTTGCACCTGGCCTTTAGAACTGTCTACCTCCGGAACTCAGATACACTACTTCACTCCCACACTTCAAATCCAAACTCAACACCTACCTGTTCAAAACTATTTTCCCTATGATTTCATTTGCAATGTGTAATTTTAACCAGATTTTTATTTTTTGCTCTATGATAACTTTTTTTATTTTTGGTGTTGAGTTGTTTTAACAAGAATGTATGGTAACCCTGAGTGTCCAGAAAGGTGCCTATAAATAAAAATTATTAATATTTTTAATATGAGAAAAATGTCACTATTTGAAGCAAACCAGAACATTACGAGAACAGTCATACAGTCATTTGCAGAACCATTTCAAAGTCCTAGCAATATTTCACGTTGGAGTATTAGAGCCAACCTATAGATTATTGTTTTTTAATTAAGAGAATAAAGTTATTACATTAGAAGAATAAAGCCAAAAGGATATGGCAATAAACTTGTAACATTACAAAAATAAAGGTAATATTATGAATATAAAGTATATTAAGAGATCAAAGTCCCCATATTTTAATCGCCACATCCTACATGACTCATCAGCAGCATAAGGCCAGCCCGCCCAACAAGGCGCCTACTTATGTATGTCTATGTGTACAACATGCATCTAAGCTAAGAAGATGCTAAAATCTGCAAATGAAGCTGGTGTTGAGTTCACTGTGTTATTACAAAAAATAGCATGGAAATGATAGAACCCATAAAAGACAAAGTTTTATAGAAATATATCTATTTACTGTTATATTTTATTTGACAAAGATTAAAGCTGAATTTTAGTTTTCTAAATAATTTAATTTAATAAATAAATAAAATTTTAAATACTGCAATAGACTGGCGACCTGTCCAGGGTGTACCCCGCCTCTCGCCCATTGACAGCTGGAGATAGGCGCCAGCACCCCATGGGACCCCACAAGGGATAGGCGTGTTAGATAATGGATGGATGGATGAATTTTAAATAAATTCCTGCAGTGTTTGCCTGAATGGAAGCACCGTGCCTGAGCTTCTTTTATTCATGTTATCTCTTTTTATGCTGCAACACATGAACAGAGCCTCTCTATATGCAGCCAAAACAAGGTGACTTTTAATTTTTTTTAAAACAGAGAAAATACTGACATGGGCAAAATTATGTCGGTTATTGTAAATTTTTGGTTTATCGCCCAGACCTACCGGATATTGGGAATTCGCACTGTGCTGATTCGGTGGAGTGTGCTTTGGGTTAGATCAATCAGCTGCTGTGCAGCAAATCTACAGTGGGCTCCACTCTGCTGGGGAGCGTAGCCCCAGTAGCCTCCACACTGTTGGGGCTGCCCTCCACACCGCAGTGGCTGCCAAGATAGAAGGCTCCATTGTCCTTGTGGCTCATGAGTTTGGAGTTTGCCCTGCAATTGGTTTGAACCCTGGCTCCTACCGTCATTGTGTCCTTGGGCAAGACACTTCACCCGAATTGCCTGCTTGCGGTGGTCAGAGGGCCTGGTGGCGCTGGGACAGCCTCACCTCTGTCAGTCTGCCCCAGGGCAGCTGTGGCTACTAACATAGCTCACCACCGTCAGGGTGTGAATAGGTGAATGTCTGATTGTAGTGTAAAGCGCTTTGGAGTCGTCAAACTAGTCAAAGCGCTATACAAGTACAAGCCATATTTTTAACCAATATGCCCTTAAATATTTCCAACCTAAATGCAGAGTGGATGCCACGCTTAAAATAATTTTTCAATAAATTTGTCCGGCAGACACCAGAGTGCAGGAGGGGAAGCTGTGTCGTTTTTCTCATTAAGACCAAAAGTTTGGAGATCCTGGACCCACCCAAAGCTGCTTTGTCCATGATCATTTCTGAATTATTTGTTGGTATAAAACCAAGTAAACCTGTAGTCTCAGACTTGATTATTCTGTTAAGAGCGGCTTGGTATTTGTTTGGTTTGCTTGGTGACAGAAATTTTATCATACACCAGCATTTTCATCAGCTGGAAAGCTGTACTGTAAGAGTTGTCTTTTTTAACAGTGATTGAAAAAATAAAAATCTAAGAATTGACAAGTAAAAATAATCAAACAATGCTGACAACAAAATTTCTGTCTGTCACAAAAATACAGGTTTAACAGAAGGTTTTTTTAATAGGTGTTGTACAAGTAATAGTTATGTCATGAAACAGTGATCTGACAGTAATGTGGGCTGAATAAAGAGGAGATTCCACAATACAATGGGAACAAGTAAGGCAAGGCAGTATTAAACAAGCTGGGCTTTCACTACGCATAATAGCACATCATGAAGAACATTGATCACATAAGGTATGGCAAGCACATGATTAATAATGTCAATTGATGTACAACATATCAGTTAGGAAGGCCTTTAGAAAACCTCATGGCAAAGTTAGATTAAAAGGAAGGCATAATCTACATTCTAGTTAAGGACAAATTCTCATACATGGTTATGTATAAACTGATACAATGCTTTTTCTGTTTTAAATTTTGACAAAACTTTGAAGAGTTATAAATATGCTGAAACTCACACACAAATACTCTGCTTGCAAGATTGTCTCTACTTTCGAACTCAACCAGGGAAAGAAATCATAAACCACATAACTCAATGCAACTCAATGCATGCGCCATGAAGTTTTCTGGATATATTCATCACACTTGACCTTTAGTTAACAGTTAGAATAAAATATGCACAGGAGCAACAGTATGCTGTCATAACATACCTACAGTACAATCCAGACTGAATTAGAAAAATATAGGTAGAAAATTATTACATTCAAGAAGACAGCACTAGCACAAAAGGGTATTACAGTTAATTTGGTAACATAGGAATTTTAAACCTTAAAGAAGCAATTTTTAATAGAAAAGTTGAGAGAATGACGGGCTAGTCTGTACTCTGGATATCTAGGTACATTCAGTGATTCAAATCAAAGCATCAATTATATAGACTGAAGGAAATATTCCATTTTTATTTAGTGACCATGATCATTTTGGTTTGGGTCATAAGGTGCAAATACTTTCAGTTCCAAGAGACACTGATTGATGCCCTTGACTGTTGAGACAAACTCTGAATTTAAACACAAACATAATCCATCCATTGTCTTCTGCTTATCCAAGAACGGGTAGTGGGGGCAACTGGTCCAGGAAAGAAACACAGACATCCCTCTTCCCAGCAACATACTGCAGCTAATTTTGGGGGATCCCAAGGCATTCCCAGGCTATACGGGATAATCCCTCCAGCGAGTTCTGGGTCTTCCCCGGGATCTCCTCTCAGTGGGACATTCCTGGAAAAACCCCAAAGGGAGGTTACCAGGGGGCATCCCGATCAGATGCCCAAACCACCTCAACTGGCTCCTTTTGATGTGGAGATCCAGCAGTTCTACTTTGAGCTCCCCCCGGACAATAGAGTTTCTCACCCTATCTCTAATGCAGATTGAACGCCACCTCTCAACGCTCCTAGATGAGCGTCCACTATAGACTTTGCATGTCAATCAGCCGCCCCTGATGCTTAAAGGTATAGTTGGTATTCCAGTTCAGAAACACTTTTTGTTATACTGGGTGAAATGGTCCTTCCATTCTGACAGTAGTCAATACATTATGTATCCAGAAAAAGGAGGTTAAAAATTAGATCTCTGTGAGAACCGCAGACCTATAAAAACCCTGACCAATTCTGTCATTCAGTCTGAATGGAAAGAACCAATCAGATGCCTTTATGTCTCGTCCTGCCTGTGCCCCCTTGTCCCTCAAATTTTGGGTATATTGCCTTATCTATTGGTTGTCCCACATGTCAATCATTCAGACATGCTCACGTAACACCAATGTGCATGCATGTTCATTGTTAGTTTCTGCTTTCTGGCTGCGCATGCACACTTCCAGTGTTTATGTATCTGGTTAGCTTTGGTGTTAGCCCTTCATTGTAGCTCCGCTGCCCTCACAGTATACTTTGAAAATGACTGATGGTCGCAAGAAGCAAACCACATACAAGTTTATGAGAAGAGGAAGGCCTCAGTAGAAAGAAATACGACCAGAGTGGATTTGGGAGATTTCTTCACGTGGTCCCCCTGAGGAACGGAAGAGCAGGAAATACGATCTTGTGCATGCGCAGTTAACAAAAACGACATGGGTGTTTATTACTTACATTTCCGGAAAACTCAGCAACTCTACCTTTAAATCACGTTCGGTCTGAACGCAGCACAAGGCTGAGCCTGGCTACTCTCTGGAGGAAGCTCATTTCAGGCGCTTGTATCCAGGATCACATTCTTTCTGTCATGATCCATACCTCATGACCATAGGTGAGGGTCGGAATGTAGACAGACCATTAAATTGAGTTTTGCTGTTTGGCTCAGCTCTTTCTTTACGACAACAGACCAGAGCAGCACCAACATTACTGTAGATGCAGCCCCAGTCTGTCCATCTCTTGTTACCTTTCTGCCATCTACCATCGCTTGAGAACAAGACAACACAATATTAAACTCTTCCTATTGAGACAAACATAATTCAATTGGATAATCAAAATGAATAGTACAGACAATGTTAACTGAAGATTTGAACGCCTACAAAATCCAGTGCAATACTTAAGCTAGCTTGATTTTCATTTCCTCCAAAAGGATTTTCCCTTCAAACATACCTTTCTATTTCTTTGGCTAATGTTCATAAATTCACTTGCTGTAAAGAGGTATATTAATATAAGAAGGTAGAGTGTTGGGGGGTGAAATGAGAAGAAACGGGGTAGGGAATTCAGTTTTCCAATAAAAGTATACAGGTATTTCTATTCTGCTTGGATAACCAGAGGTTTCTTACATTTCTGAAAATGTACAATTATTTATTCTGTTTCTGATTAAGATGAGAAATCGTAGTTTAGTTCTGTGGAACTAAACTACGATTGGGCAAGAGGCGGGGTACACCCTGGACAGTCTATCACAGGGCAACATATACATATATATATATATATATATATACATACACATATATGTGGGCCATATATATGCCTTTATATATATATATATATATATATATATATATATATATATACACATACACATATATGTGGGCCATATATATGCCTTTATATATATACACTCACCGGCCACTTTATTAGGTACACCTGTGCAACTGCTCGTTAACACTTAATTTCTAAGCAGCCAATCACATGGCGGCAACTCAGTGCATTTAGGCATGTAGACATGGTCAAGAGAATCTCCTGCAGTTCAAACCGAGCATCAGTATGGGGAAGAAAGGTGATTTGAGTGACTTTGAACGTGGCATGATTGTTGGTGCCAGCAGGGCTGGTCTGAGTATTTCAGAAACTGCTAATCTACTGGGATTTTCACGCACAACCATCTCTAGGGTTTACAGAGAATGGTCCGAAAAAGAAAAAACATCCAGTGAACGGCAGTTCTGTGGGCGGAAATGCCTTGTTGAGGCCAAAGGTCAGAGGAGAATGGCCAGACTGGTTCGAGCTGATAGAAGGGCAACAGTGACTCAAATAACCACCCGTTACAACCAAGGTGGGCAGAAGAGCATCTCTGAACGCACAGTATGTCGAACTTTGAGGCAGATGGGCTACAGCAGCAGAAGACCACATCGGGTGCCACTCCTTTCAGCTAAGAACAGGAAACTGAGGCTACAATTTGCACAAGCTAATCGAAATTGGACAATAGAAGATTGGAAAAACGTTGCCTGGTCCGATGAGTCTCGATTTCTGCTGCGACAGTCGGATGGTAGGGTCAGAATTTGGCGTCTACAACATGAAAGCATGGATCCATCCTGCCTTGTATCAACGGTTCAGGCTGGTGGTGGTGGTGTCATGGTGTGGGGAATATTTTTTTGGCACTCTTTGGGCCCCTTGGTACCAATTGAGCATCGTTGCAACGCCACAGCCTACCTGAGTATTGTTGCTGACCATGTCCATCCCTTTATGACCACAATGTACCCAACCCATGATGGCTACTTTCAGCAGGACAATGCGCCATGTCATAAAGCTGGAATCATCTCAGACTGGTTTCTTGAACATGACAATGAGTTCGCTGTACTCAAATGGCCTCCACAGTCACCAGATCTCAATCCAATAGAGCATCTTTGGGATGTGGTGGAACGGGAGATTCGCATCATGGATGTGCAGCCGACAAATCTGCGGCAACTGTGTGATGCCATCATGTCAATATGGACCAAACTCCCTGAGGAATGCTTCCAGCACCTTGTTGAATCTATGCCACGAAGAACTGAGGCAGTTCTGAAGGCAAAAGGGGGTCCAACCCGTTACTAGCATGGGGTACCTAATAAAGTGGCCGGTGAGTGTATATATATATATATATATATATATATATATATATATATATACACATACACATATATGTGGGCC
>CM073136.1:2284795-2432295 GCA_037039145.1 Fundulus diaphanus
CCAAGCTAACCCAAACAATGAAGATGATAGTTTCAGGTATTACAAGACTGACTTGGTCACCCCAGCATTTGCCCGTTCATGTAAAACAAGAAAAATGCACTTAAACAAGAAATCACAAAGAAAAAGAAAAAGGCAGAAAAGAAATGTAGCAATGCAAAAAAGACTGAATATGTCAATCATTAATCTAATAATGGCCATATCATTAAAGGTATCATATTTAATATTCCACTGATTTTATTGCAAAAAGAATCACTTATGAGATACAAGGGCACAATTTCATCTTTATATTTAGGTTCAAAACGATTTAAATCTTACAAATCTGCTTTAAATGTGTTATAGTAGTACTGCAAAAAATGTTTTATCGTTTAGGGTTGGCAAACTTTACAAACCCAAGCGCAATTTTTGCTCTCAGACAAGCTAAATAAAACAAGTTTAGAGCCACACATTTTACATGATGTTTTTTTTAAAAAAAGACAGCTTCAAATCCTGGACATCTACTACAGAAAGTCTGTTGTCAATTTTAAAGAACCACCATTTCATTCCTAAATTCAGGTTTTGCAATAAAGTAAAAAGCTTTGGTTTTTGGGTATAATTATGACATTTTTTCATAAAGTCAGTGTGTCAGATGCTGTTTACATACTGACATCTATTTCATCCATTTTCACTGTGTACTAACTGAAGGTGAGGTACTCTAAGACTAAGCCGCTTCAGTGCAGGTAAGATTCAAACATTTAGTTCCCATGACCCAGGAGACAATATCCTGAACTTAACCTGAAGGTACCTCAAAAGGCCTCTAAAACCTGCTTTGCATGCCAAATGTCTGGTCTTTCATGTAGAAACCTGCAGCTAACTGGATTCAGAATGTCAAAGACATGACTGTGGTGGAAGAACCCTGTGGCTGGGGGAGGCATTGCATTACTCTCATATGTGCAACTCAAATTTCACCGTCAAATTAGTACAGTTTGTAAGTTAATAAACAAGCAGTGCATACTACACAGAAAATATGCAGGCAATAAAAATCAGCCTTTTCCTCAAGTTATGAGAAAGCCGCACTCCTCTATTTAAACATATTGAAACTGAGATGACAAAGGTGCTTCTGGGCTTTGTGGTGGCAGAGGGCAGGTGGTAGGGTTGACGCTAGATTTGAAACACTTCTTTCAGTTCCGAGAAGCAGGATTTAAAACGGACACCATCTTTGAGGGACAGTGAACATAAAGATAAACTGCCCTCTGCTATTATCAGTTCTGGTTCAGATGTAGGGGAATGCATTTCTCTTAACATTCAGTCTAGCATCAGTTGCTACAACATTTGTTAAAACTAAAACATGTTCACATAAATATCTGGATACAACATTAGTATACTACAAAGAAAAAAACAACTGAATAAGTAGTTAATGGAAGTCTGTACATCTGGTTAAATTTTATTTTGGGTTGAAGATGGAAGCAAAAAAGCTTTCCCAAATACATGGGTGTTTAAAGAGGTGCAGGGAACTATTCAGCAGGTAAAACAAAAAACATGACTACTGTTGGCACTTTTAGAGCCCTGTAAATATTATGTATTTTCAATCCCAACACTTCACCTTTAAAATGGCTTCTTTCCAACAGTTACAGTAAATCTACAGTAACCATCTATGAAGGACGCCTTGCACTAAGGGAAGTCTGGTTCTTTTGCACAGACTAATCAGGTGTAAGTATAGCAGGTCTTCTTTTTCAGTGCTGGTGCAAAACAGTACTTAGTGGCCACAGCCACAAATGTGTTGGTATTGATGTTTTAATATCCGTACACATGGAACACGTCAGTGTAGATGGAAATCGTGTGCATTCTTAATATTTAAAATAGGATAACGTGTGGTACTTAAGAGTGGTCAGTGTCACATACAGTACAAAACAGTGAGCGCTTGAAAAGTTTTGAGGATTACTGAGGATTGCAGACAAACCAGTCCAACAAATCCCCCTTACTACCCAAGCTGAGGACCCTCTGACTGCTGCAGCTGAGATACTGAAAACTAAGAAGTCACACAACTTCCTTCCAAAACTAAGAAGGTAATTTCCCTTCAAGTCATGATAAATGTAAAACAATGATGGAAGTATTTAAATGGCCCCCTTTATAACCACAAAGTACTAACGAGAGGGGATAATTTTTGTTTGCATAACACAGGAGCTGCTGGCCTACTGCGTGACAGACAAGCAGCACCAATGTTCTTATGACTGTTTTTCTCAAAGCACCTGGTGCACTTGACAAAACAATCTACCTGAAATTCCACTTTACCTGTTTCTCTAAAACTGGACTGTACTGACCACCTCTTACTGTAGGGAATTTATTGACAGTCAAGTACATCATCCATTGAAGACACAAAGCTATCCTTTGAGAAAAGCATTCTCCCTCAAACCTGACAAAGTCTCAGGTAAAACTCTGAGACAGCAGCAGGGACGGGGCAGGCAGGAGAGGAGGAGAGGGTTTATTTCCCCTTACATTAAATTCAAGCAAAATCAGAGACTGGAGTTTGTCCAAGCCCCCCAAAACAAGAGACCTCCCATGAGAGCAAAGCTTCACTACTACTGTTCATGTCATCTTCTTCCAGAAGCAGCAACACTTCACTGATCAGCGCAGGATATGAGAACCGGAGTTTGTGCAAGCTCTTTCTTCTTGCTCTGAGCCAAGTTCCTCTGGCCTCTGAAACAGGGACATCAGACTTTAAATGACCACCCACAGGCCTTGTGTTATCCACCTATTAAACAATATATCAGGAAGGCAGGACTTCCTACCTGTGAACAGTTTCCATGGCCGCTACCTCAGCAAGGGCCGCCAAGCTGAAGAAAGTAGGGAGCTCTTGTGGTAAGGTGCTCCTCTCAGTCTCTTCTTCTGTGGGACTGCTGTAGCACCTTTTTTCATTGCATAAATTCTGTTTGTTTAATGGCTTCTTATCCTGGTCCTGGTTTCGATCCCTTGCTTTGTTTTCTGCAGAAAAAAGTCATATGAACATGTCCAAAGATTAGCAAATCGTTTCATTTATTTTATGATTCAGTGATGCAGGCCTGAATCATAATGAATGAGTTTGTTCCCCGGTGAGCTGCTGGTTCAAACCCTTGCTCTGCCCATCTCAGTCGTTGGGTCCTTGGGAAAGACACTTAACCTGCTGGTGATGTTCAGATGGATGGACACCAATTGTCTAGCAGCCCCGCTTCTGTCAGTCTGCCCCAGTGGCTACAATGTAGTGTACCGCTGTCAGCATGTGAGTGAATGTTTGAATGAACATAAATTAGTCAAAAGGGGCGAGAGATTGTTAAACTAAAGAATTATAACTAAATGCAAAACAAAGTCAGATACAGAGATGGACAAAATTGTTGGTACCCCTCTCTTAATAAACTGATATCTCACAATGGTCACTTCAATAACTTGAAAAGTAATAGTAAATAAAAATGTACCGAAAATTAACCAATGAAAATCAGACATTACTTTTGAATTGTGGTTCATCAGAGTAATTTAAACACAAACCAATAAAACATACCTGGACAAAAATGATGGTACCTATAATATAATATCTTTTGAACAAGATTTCGAGGCAGTCACTGCAGTCAATTTCTGTAACTGTTAATGACTCCTCTGCACCTGTCAAAATGTATTTTTCCCCATTCCTTATGAGCAAGCTGATTCAGTTGTCTCATGGTGCTTTCACACCGAACGCGAATGAGGCAGCCTGAGTAGGTGATTTATGCAAAAGGCCCGGTCAGGAGTGGTGTAGCAGCCCACAACGTGATTAGTGCGATCCGATTGGCGCGTTTCACCTGGAACAAGTGGAGCGGAACCCGCGACAACATTTGCAGGAGTTCTAAAATCGGAACTTTTCTGTCAAGTCACGTCTACCAACCAGGGACTGGATGTGGTTGTGACATACGGTGAAGGAGCAGAGCAGAGAGAACGCTTTTTTCAATCAAAATGGAAGATAGAAAAATTAATGTTGACATGGGATGAAGTAAATTCTCTTTAGAGATTTATGGGTGGCTTTGAAAGAAGCAGTTTTAATTTAGACCTTAAAAGGACTGTTAAAGTAACCTGACTCCGCCAGATGGATTTGCTCCGCATATCCATCTGGAAACCTTCCGTTGAAGTAATTTTGGGAAGGGGCGAAAATACTGGTTAGCTGATTGGCCTATGTTGGTGATAGACAGGCCAAATAAACCAATCAGATCAACGAGGCATATGACGTACTAACAGAGCGACAACGAAAACACAACCACAAGCCAGGCTACTCTTCCTGCTGCAGGTAAAGGCTCGTTAGCTCAGCAAATAAGCAACATGTCAGCAAAGGATATTTGATAAAACTTGCTCGATAGCCACGCTAACGCTAGTTTCATCGGCTGAAGCCGCCATGTTCTTTAGACTGAACTGTCGCGCTTCTCGTTGTGTCACACCTCAACCCGCCTCAAAGCCAACGCTGATTGGACGTTCATTTGGTGAACGGCTCCAAATTTTCTTTAACGGAGAGTAACCAGACTGATCTGCGAGTGAAACCTTGAAAGCTCACGAGATCAGGATGGTCTCACGAGGCTAATGTTAAAGTGCCTGTGACATGAATGGTAAAAAAAAAAAACTGAATGGAAAGATTACATTGACAAAGCTGTTTTGATATAAATATTATACAGATTAAATAAACGGTTGTTGAGATAGTCACAAATCTCACCAAAAAGGATTTATTTTTTTGATCCTGTCGCGCTCCTTTGTGACATAAAGGGGGAACCCTGGTGCATAAACCGACTGGTGCTACAATGGCTGACAACATAGAAAGTAGGGAGGGTTCTCATTTTCTGTATGGCTATCAGTTTACCGATAGTGATTCACTATCATGAAGAAGGCGATTCAGAAGAAGAGTTCTGGGAGCGGCTCCCTTCTATGTTTGAGCCGACAGAAGAGCCGAGAGTTTCCCTGGAGGTTAAGCTGCGCAGCAAGGAGAAGCAGCATCAGACAGCTGATTTGTTTATTTGTTTATTACAAGTGCACTTGTATGCCAAGGGTGACAGAGTGCTGTCTAGAAGTTAATCAAGTTCTAAATTCCCTGAACGACAGTCAGGATTTCCCACTGTATTTTTGGACGTCTGGGTCCTGCAGTACAGTATGTAATCATCTGAACATCACGCAGATGCAAATCAGCTGCCTCAGAATCTGCAAAGTGTAACCACAAGCAAGTATATATTTCAAAGTAAATATAAAAAACGACAGTTGGGATAATGACCACTCACTACTACATTATCAGAGGTTATAAAATCATAGAAAATCATAAAATCATGGAAGTGTCATGATTTGCGGTTGTTGAGGGCCACAAATGCAGTGAAGGCGACGCAGAGCCATCATAAACGGAAGTAACTTTAATGAACAGGACACGGACAGAACTTCAGGTAAGGTTACAGACCAGATAAACCAACAGATTAACCAGAGTTAACTAAGGACCCAGCGAAGACTGAACAGAAACCGGTAATTTAAATATGCTGGGCAATAATCATCTGGATTACAAACAGGTGCGAGATAATCAACAGAAATACATGCAGCGGAGAAGGCAACTAGGGTGGGAAATTAGAAGGGCATGAAACACAGATAAACTATACACAAAACAAACACTAACTGAAAGATGCACAATCCAAAGAACCTAAAAACTAATAAATAACCAAATACCTCAGGATTGTGACAAGAGTATTTTTGTTTTTTATGTCAGTGTTATTTTGTATGAAATGTGCAAATGCTGTGTTTAATAATTTCGAAAAAATACATTTGCCTCTAAATCTGATTCCTATGTTCTTCTGATTTTTTGTGCTTGTTAGTTAACTGAACAACAAATGAAGAATTATTTTTATTTCACAAGATTATGAAAGCAATGGCAAATTTCTGTATATGCAACCACTCTGGTGATGGATACTTAGATTTATCAACAACAAAGTCCAAACATCAGTAGGCAGCAGTGGCGTCTTTGGCATGATAAGTTAGGTGGGGCCCAAAAACTCAACACCTATTAGTAGCAGCTAATTTCTTTTTATTGTGATGCATGCTGACTTTGCTCAATGTTGATTAAACATATAAATGAGCAAAAAACAGCACACTAGAAATTCCATTTTATATAAGCTAATCGTGATTACATTTTTATACATAAAATTAAAATTACAATAAAGGCTCATTCATATTGTTCATTTATTTACAGAAAAGAGATAGCAATGAGCTAGCAAGGACAACCAACACTAGATTAATATTTGCTTTTAGTTTACATTTTCCTATGTTTTATTTTGTTACAATTTTCCTAAATTTTATTACAACTGTTTTTTTACTTGCTTTTATTCTGTTTTTATTTTCCAATGTTTTAACCATGTAAAGCACTATTGTCCTTGTACTGAAATGTGCTATACATGTGCAATTTAAGTATTTTGATTGGACGATCCGAGCTTGGGGCTAGAGGATTTGTGCCCCACGGCCGTCTGCTGAGAGTGTGTTGGGCATGCGCACTGTGATTTCAGATGTTCATTATTTAAACAAACGTTGGTGGGCCGGCTCAAATATCAAGACGCCTCAAGAGGATTTAGCCAAGTGAGCTTGTCAATATTCTGGCAGACTTAGATATGTAGACACACAGGTTTCAAACAGAATTTTATTGGTAAGGGAATCGGTCTTTTTTACAATATTGCTCTATGAAGAAGAATCATGTCCCACTGATTATGCAGACAGAACTCCACAGCAACATCTTGAGGGGCTAGGCCCCACTGGCCCCAAATGCAAAGACGCCACAAGTAGGCAGAAACATAAACAAAATGATCTTCTTAGAACAAAATTGAATAGCTAAATCCGCTGTAGATATCCCCATATCCATCGTACAAATTGTCAATAAGCATTATTTCTGTAACAGCAACAAGAACATTACTGGAGACATTTTAGGATAAATGTTCTTGATATTTGTTTTGAAATATATAGTTGCTGGTGGTTAAACAGCTGTGTGTGGGGTGTGTGTTCGGGTTCATCGTGACAAATCCTGACAGTTATAACCAATGTAGCTATGCAAGTGAAAAGTGAAGTGATATTAAAAGACACCAGATTTTCTCCTGGCGCCATCTTTAAATGTTTGACTTTGTTTGCAAAGTCTTTGAAATTTTCTATGTGATGTGGTGTGTTTTCCCGCCAGGGGTGCTAAAATACTAGCAACCTGTTAAGTAATGTTATATGTTACTGAGTTAATGCTGCTGACAATGGGTCTGAGTGGTGTTCCTTCCTTGTGAATTTTTGAGAGTCCATAGAAGCATGGAATGTCTTCCCCTGGATATAATCTATAATAAAATTAACGGTTAATTACCTTTTATTAATTACCTGTCTTTTTCTAGTTGTTGAAGGTAGTCCGTGATTTTCTTTTTGTAGGTGTTGGATGGATCTTTTTTCAAAGACTCATACGTGGTGCGTAAGAGCGGAATTGCAGCTTGCTCAGACCTCCACTGTGGGAGTACATGTCAACCAGGACGTGGGACTTGTTTTATATTCTGTATTAAAAGCATTGAAGTGGAACAAGCTGATGAAGTGACTGCATAACGTTGGCGAATATTCATAGTTTCCAGCTGGCGTTAACCGAAGATGACGAAGAAAGCTTTGGACTCGCGGCAGAGGAGCATTAACTTTGCGCACTAACCTAACTGCCGCTGTGCAGCATTCCACTGTGCAGCACTCTGCTATGGATACTTTTTTATCAGGACACTGGAGTATCTTCAATTCTGTATCAGGAGAAATCAGCATAAAATAATAGCATCTGCAGATAGAGAGCATTCATAGTATCCAGCTGACGTTAACCAGCGTAGATGAAGAAACCTTCGGACTTGCGGCAGAGAAGAACGCATTAATATCAAAGAGAGGGACAGAACATGGGACTCATCGAACATAGGGTGATTTTGAGAGGTTTAAAAAAACTTTTATGATGCATCATACAGAAATGAAAGCCATGTATCATACAACCTTTCATTTTTAATATTCAAACATGAATAGTGGTAGATTAATTTAAGCATTTTTAATGTAACACAAGACATAAAAAAATAGATATTTCTCGTGTTTCAACCGTAGGCTTAGCTCAATAGTACGGAAAACATAGTGTATAGGTGTAAACATCTCTGTTTATTCCTGCATTCTGAGGAGACACGGTCTTTGTGCTAGAAATGCACATTCTCTTCTATTGTATTATTGATTGCTGCTAAACCTGGAAGCTTGCTCCATGGGATTATTTTGTATTATAATGGCAATGAGAAATGTTATTTTAAGAAGTGCCCAAAAAATGCTTTTTGAAATGTACCTTTAAAAAACAAAATAATAAATTAAAATGCAACAATACCATTGTGCATGTTGCAGACACAAAAACATACAGAGATAAAAACTTAGACTGTTTGACATTTACCAATTTTGTAAATGATAACTGTTTAAGTTTTTTGCAAATATTGGGTCCAGATCAACTCTTTTCTACTTTTTTTCAAGATAATTCATGTGAATTATCTTGAAAAAAAAGAGTAAAAAAGAGTAGCGAGTTTTGCTAAACAAGTAAAGCACTAAAAAGACTCTAAACATACAGCTGGAACAGGACTGATGAAGGAAGGCTTTCCTCTCTGGCAGTGAGCTCCATTGAGACTGAGAGACTTTTAAAACTGAAGAAGATAAAGAGAACTTTTACCGGAAAATGACTGATATTTTTGTGCAGACTGAGCGCCGCATGGACTTAATTTATAAGTAGAGGTAAGACAGCGCTAATTATTCATATTTGTTTTTGTAATGAAATGTGCGTAATGTGGGTTATAGTCTTTGAAGTGGTTACAAATGCAGAAATCCGTCATAACTCATAAACTGTTACCAATCAAATGACAAATAATTTATTTTTGTTTTTCTCATCAAAAAATCAATATTCTTTCCATGTCTCTTGGTGAATTTATTTGGTACAATCAGTCTCCTTTAGCACTTTGCAATGAGTCTACTCTGTAGAGTGTATATATTTGTAAATCTGACTCTGATGACGTCAGTGCCTCACCAGCTATGAACCCTACCGCACGTCACTGGTTTATAGGGAATGTTACCTCCATCCAAGGCGAGAAATGAGAATGATTTAGGTTGATTTTACAGTAAATATCTTACTTACTGCTCCTTCAAATTTTTATGAAATTTCACTGGCAATTAGGGCAGCTTGTATATGATTTTATATTGAATCATGCGGTGGTGGGCGTATGCAAATTGTGCTGATATTGTCAATGTCTCCTGCCACAACTCATCCTACACAGACGTCTCAAGTTACGTTTCCCACTTTTCTTTAATTGAAACAGTTGAAAGGTATTATTCTCCTGTATTCAATAATAAATAGAGAGATTCTTTGTTCGGGTCCTGGGCAACTTAAGTTGCAGTTCCACCGAACCTACTTGGTTTGGCCGGCCTAGCACG
The DNA here is from genome assembly GCA_037039145.1 of Fundulus diaphanus. Taxonomy (NCBI): domain Eukaryota; kingdom Metazoa; phylum Chordata; class Actinopteri; order Cyprinodontiformes; family Fundulidae; genus Fundulus; species Fundulus diaphanus. Next base: position 2,294,225 of record CM073136.1, read on the forward strand.
GCTCCTCCCTACTCGGTTTAGTTTTGCGCAGTTTGTGTTTTGACCAGCCTAGAAAAGCCTGGAAGCAAGAAATACATCCTGGTTGTGGCTTTATTCCCGGTCCCTTCCGACCCACGCCCTGTTTGCGACATTGACAAATCTACGAGAAATGGTAAACGATAAAAACATAAATCATAAATAAAATTATGTTTGTATAATTGTATATGCAAGATTGTCTTCGATAATTTTTAAAGATAAACTAATCCACCAGGATAAATATCTGGATCACACATCAGCTCAAACTAATAATAAGATAAAGCACAGCTTCTCTGCTTCCCTCTGCCTCTTTTTGTCCCTCGGCTTCTGTCTGCCTGTGTTCGTGTGTGAAACAGAGAGACAGACAAGCGGAGAAGGAGGACAAAGCTATTTAAACTTGCTCCAGTTTGCTCACAGAGTTAAAATTTACAGCTTTATGAGATTTTTTGCCTGGCAGGAGTGACAACCACACATTAATAGCGGAAAAGACTTAACTGCAGTGACATTATTTTTATAGGTTTGATTTTGCACTGACTCCCCAGCTGCGGGCTTCTGTGTTGGCGGGGAGACACATTACAAGTACGAGCTGCTTTCAGTGGGCACCTCTGCGAAAGCAGACCGCTACTGCCCCCAACTGTTCTCCGTCTGAAAGGCAGACAGCCGCTGCCCTCTACCCCCTGAGGTGGATGAATGGACACTTCAGAGACAAAACCTAAAGATATATAGCCACGTTGTATGCTTATAAAAAGAGACCAAAAATAGTTTGATTGTGATGAAATAAATAAAATAAAGTTATATAAACCACGGCCCTTTCTGTGGATATAAATAGCCTCAGCACTGATGACCAGATATAATCAGACGTGTCGCTATCTATGGGCACTATCGCAGAACTATCATAATGAAACCAAGCCTGACCCTCTGCAATGCCTTGCAATAAAACGGCAGCTCGGCGTGACTGAAGGCCAACGATCTACAGTAACTTTAAGAGCCTCATATAAGAACATTTACTAATGTCAATCAACTCTGTGGACATATCTGAGCCTTGGCAGGTTTAGCGTTGGGTCAAGTGAACACCAACGTTCATACTGTATTCCCAGCAACATTCCAGTCTTTTCCCTCTTGGAAATTTTTTTTTCACTGGATCTCGGACCAGTCTGCATTGTTTTGCTGGGAGATGCTAATAGTCATTAGCCGCTTCCTTGTTTTAACCCCTGCTTCACATGCGCAGTGTTGTACTTCACGTTATTAAAAATAAATATAAAAGGCTTTATTTACTAACAAATTGAGCAAAAACAATGCGTAAAACACTAAAATAATTAAATGCACACTATGCAACATTTTTCAGTTAATTAATGTGTTCCATACAGTTTTGGATGATTAAATGAGTCATTTCAGGTTGAACAAAGGTTTTCTTGGCCGCCCTGGTGGTCTGTGGGGGAAATACCGCACTTGCAACTGCAGGAGCCCTCGGCCCGCGCCCACAGGCTCAGAATCTCGTGCAAGATCGCGAGAGTCGGTCTTGCTTTACGGCGAGAACATGTTTGTTGCTAGCGCAGTGGCGATATTTGTGCAGTTATCATGGTGGAACCAGCGATAAAACAGCGAAAGCCCATGTCGGAGCAGGCAAGAAAGAGGAAAAGGGCTGTGGACAGAAAGAGTCGTCGTACACGGGTGAACATCGGGCAAGCTTTTTCCGAATGGCGAGAGCTAAAAGAAAAAGAAGGCTGCAAGGCTGACGCGGACCTCGCGTTTCTGCTGATGCGATTGTAAGTAACATTGTAGGGTTTCCCTCACGCTACCGCCTCCCAACATTCCAAAAAAAAAAAAACTAACTCGATATGCGCGCAAAGCTTGTCTCCCCCGCTCCGCCTCCGCCGGTCACTCCGCCGGTCGCGCAAAGCTTGTCTCTTTCCGCCGGTCGCTCGCTCCGCCGGTCGCGCAAAGCTTGTCTCTACACCCCCCCCCACCGCCGGTCGTCCGGTAAGCAAATTCCTAGGGGAAACACTGCATTGGAATGGTTTCTCTCTCTCTCTGTGTGCATGTTCATACTTTCACTTTCACTTTCACTGTGCGTTCGCCTGTCTGCTCAAAACAACCGCGCCTGGCTTGACGGATAAAGGAGAACAGCTGAGCATATTTACGACAGTGCACTTTTACTTTCGCCCTCTGGGGGGAGCCTCGCTGGAAAATCAATCCCAGTTGCATAGTATACCTTTAATACACCAACACCACGTGATAATGTTACATAAAAACTTTGTATGCAACCAGTGTGAGTTATTGACATATAAATACAAAAACGTCAATGTGGCTATGCACCTTTAACAGCTTTCAGTGTGTGTAAAATGAGGGAAAGCCTAGATAAATCCGTGGATCTGATACAGTGCGTCTGTGTATAGAGAGCAGAAGTGTCCTTTTTCTTTTCTTCTTTCCTTTAGGCATGGTTCACAGTTTGTAAATGGTAAAATTATATTTTGGTTTGACCCACTCCGTTCATAGTGGTCCTTAATATTGTTGTCGCTCTTGAATTTTTCTGGACTTCCTCAGAGAAAAACCTTTTTATTTCTCCTCGCCCCTCGGCCAATCACTGAAAAGCAATGTGTTCACTCAAAACCCTGCTCGAGTCTGCTCGGTTTTGACCCTGTAGGGCTGGAAAAACTCTAGCTGGCCCTGAATAAAACTGTTTCTGAAACACTCACAAGCAGGCAAAGCCGAGTGGAGTGTGGCCAAACCGAGCCAGTGAAACTGGGGCTATAGGCATTTGTCAAAGATACCAAGCTATTGATTTCACAAGCCATATTTTGACTGAAAGGGGGCACCTAATTTCTACTTTATCGTAATACACTTCTTAGCAATAGCCAAAAGGATTTCTGTAAGCTTCTTAGCATGATTTGTCTCTAGATTGGAATTTGTGAAGTTCCCCAATAAACAAATGTCAGGGTCCATTGGAATTTTTACCCCACAGATGTTTGATAAAATTTCACATCCTACCAAAACCCCTGCAGTCTTGAACACGGCCAGGTTGTGTGGAGGAATGTTCTTTCCGCCGCTGCTTGCCGGTAGCGGCAAACAGATGCCGGAGGCCATCCAATCTCCGCTCAGGTGGGGGCCACAGACCCTGGCGTCGGACCCACCAGACACCCCACTTCGGGCACCCCCCAGAGCCCCAAGACCCAGACACCCCCTGAATCAGCCACCACACTCTACAGGACACAGCCCAGAGAGATCGATCTGATGCGGAGGCAGATGTTGTCTCAAGACCAATATGATCCAACAAAAGATTGCTCAAGGACATCAATCAACAGCGGTGTAAGAAGATCTTGAAATTCTTTATAAAATTCGGATGGAAAGCCATCCTCCCCAGGTGATTTATTTCCAGGAAGTGAGTTAGTAATATGCGATAATTCAGCCCTAGCAAAAGGTTTGTCAAATAAAGATCCGGGTAGTACTTTTTAAAGCCTCAATAATTTCTCTGAGATTGTACATTATACCTTTTGACGGTTTTTCTATAGCATTAATTGTTTGTTTGTTTTGCACAGTCTTAAGTTGCCATGCGAGTACTTTATGTGCCTTTTCCCCAAGTTCATAAATTTTTTGTTTAGACCTAGTTATCGCCCTGTATGCTTGATATGAATTCATAGTGTTGTATTTCACTTTCAGATTAACAGATTCTCTGTGCATGTCCTTCGTTGAGGCATTTCGGTATGTTTTCTCGAGATCATAAATTTGTCTTTCCAGAGTATTAAGCTCTGCATCGTGTTTGTTTTTCAGCCCCTTAGTATAGGATATAATTTGGCCCCTCAGAAAGGCTTAAATGTGTCCCACAAATGAAAATATTAGGAGCTGATGATCTATTTGTTAAAATAAATAGGTTAATCTGTTCCCTGATGAAGGTACAGAATTAAGGTTGGTCTGTACCTTTCAATCATCTTGTCGGGAATTTACACAAATCACAATGGAGAGTGATCACTAAGTAGTCTTGGAAGGTATTCACCGTCTATCACTCGATGAAATATCTTACTAGAAATCAAAAAATTATCTATTCGGGTATGACAGTTGTGGGGATGTGAATAAAATGGATAATCTCTGTCCAGTGGATGCATCTGCCTCAAGACATCCATTAAACTGAAGTCGTTCATAAATTAAATTGTGATTTTAGCTAATTTAGAAAGGAGACAGGGTCTGTCCAAAGATTTATCAAGCACAATGTCTGAACAGAGGTTCAAATCCCGTCCGACCACATAAAGCCCAGGTGCTTGGGAGACCTGAAGAAAGATCTCCCGCATAAATAAACTATCATCATAGTTAGGTGCATAAATGTTCATAAACGCAAAAAACCTAACCCTAACCCTTAAGATACACCACTCTACTCAATTGCCAGCGTAACATCCTGACAACCAAACATGAATCCAATGTGTTGACTCAAAAACAATCCTGTTTGTCATCTTCATAATCAATTCTGCTCCAGTGTGCGCCATCAAAAGGGGCCCGTATAATAATCCCACAAGGCTTCTGAACAGGCCATAATTTATTCAGACTCGGTGTTAAAACTCAGCGATTATTGCCTGTGGGTGTTTGCAGCTTCTCATGTGTCAGGCTGTTAAGGAATGCAAAAGCCTCATCTGCAGAGTCGTAGCAGCAGGTTCCTCCGGCGACTGGTTGGATCTTCAGGCGTGCAGTATAGATGAGGTAGCACGGGATGCTTCTTGCCTTGATTGCTTGCAGTGCAGGGAGGAGCTGTTTGTGTTTGGCAAATTCCGGACTTGTATCAGGGAAGAAAATGATTTTCATATTGTCCAAGCATACAGTTCCTTTCTTTTTGGCCAAAGCCAAAAGTTTCTCCTGATCTTGAAATTGAAGTTGGTCAGATCAAAACAGGTCTGGGGGTGACACGAGGAGGTTCACTTGGTCTGGGGTCCAAAGACACGGTCCTGTGTGCTCCTTCAATTTCCACCTCCAGCCGGTGAGCTGCTGCATCTGAGCCTTTGGCTCCCATCACCTCCAGTATCCAGCAGGGTCACCTCCAGTATCACAGGGTCTGATATATTAAAGAATTATTTTTGCTCTTTAACAATGTATTATGGGAAAACCTGCTCAGTTTGATAACTTGTTTTAACTTTTGATATATAAATGAGAAGACTGGTCAGTTAAATAAGAGAGAGGACTGGCCAGTTCACACATTGATTATTGCTGTTGTGGTGTTCGCACCTGAGTTCACATGAAACTAAGAACCACATGTGTTATTGTGTTATAATTTGTTTTAACTTGTGGTGGGAACTTATGACAATGTGTTGTGGGAAAGACTGATTCTGTATTCCTTATTTTGTTTATATTTGCTGTATTCTGAGTGCACTCATTAATTTGCTTCGCACACTGCTGAGATGCTGGGAATGGGTTCTGTTTGGGAACATGTTTTGGGAAGGAGGGCGGCTGTGGAGGGAGAGATGGCCACTCTCATTCCACACCTGACTCTTTGTTTACAAGTATATAAAGAGGAGACTGCCCTTAGCCCAGTGAGTCTGCCGTGAGTTCGTGTGTGGATACCGGCATCGTGAACGCTGATCTTAACCTAGGACTGAGGGCTCCCAGTTCGTGTCAATGGTAAGGGCTGATTCTGAGAATCTGTTGAGCGTCACGTTTGTTTGAAAGCTTGTTGCTTTAATGCTTGCTACTTTTCTGTGGGGAATAATAATAAATGTGTGCCTTATATTCTAACAGAAACAGTGTTTGAGTCCTTATTTGTGTTTGCCGATCTCTCCCGATCCTGAATAAAAATTTCATAAAACATTTTGGCGTTGTCGGCAGGATTGGAGGAGAGACTACAATACACACATATGTTTAGAAATATGTTTAAAAGGAGAAATAAGAACTCTGATGAGAAAATTCAGAGGGAAGAGGTAGTTCCCGGATGGGAGTTTCCTCATTCTAAGCAGATAGCGCTGTGTTTGCGCGATGGTGGGGGCAGACCGGAGCCGTGGAGCGGCCAGCTGGAGGCAGCGGGACCCGAAGAATTATTGAAAGTGTTGCAGAAAATTGAGGTGCAAAAAAAGGCTCCGGTGGACGGATTACAGAGGCGCTTGTGGATCTGTGCCACGGCGTGGAAAATGCAGTATGAAGCTGGCCAACAATTAAAAACTCAGCAGTTAAAAGACAGACAGGCAATGACTGAGCTGCAGTCTGCTGAGTCGCTGTACCGGCTGCATGTGCAAAGGCTGACTTATCAGCTGGAACAGATGACCAGTGTTGCAGAAAAAGCTGTGGCCCAGGTGTCTGTGTTAACAAGGAAAAAACAGGGGGAAAAACCCCGCCGTTTTCCTCTGAAAAAAGTCAGTTCGTTTGTAGCTGGATTGGGGTCTGGGTGGGATCCCGAAAGCTGGGACGGTAATATGTGGGACGATGAGGAGGACAGTGATTCTGGAGGTCCTCCAGATCCACGTCCTTTCCCTCCATTGGGGGTTAAACCCGTCGTCCGAAGGAGGAGAGAGCAGCAGCATATACCCGCAGCCTTCCGGCAGCGGATAGATGCTCAAGGTAATGATGTACTTGATGCTGCGGGACAAGCTGTTATGGAATGGGTGGAACAGCCGCAGCCGCCGGCGGTGTCACGGACCATAACAGAAGATTACTCGCAGGATGAAGTTGCTCATATCACTAAAAAATTAAAGCAGCATCCGGGCGAACCCACTGATCTATGGGTGGCTCGACTGCTGGATGAAGGTGCAGAACAGATTGAAATAGATCACGGAGATGGCATGGCATTTGGTGGTCTGAGCACTGATGGGAATGTAAATGCTAATTATAGGCAGGAAGTGAGAAATTTGGGGGATCAGGCGAGATCATTGTTTGACGTGTAGTCTGAGGCAGTACGAGCAACATGTCCCAATGTATCTGATTGGCCCGATATTTCTGGACCATGGTTAACATTAAAGGAGTGTGTGCAGAGGCTGACGAGGCTGTGTGTGCGTGATTTGTTACCAGTGGGGATGGTGGCTGGATATCAGCAAGTGGCTGTTCCGAAGGTGGTGAGAGATCAGTTGATTAAAACTGCCCCACAGCATTATCCGGCAGCTATGCTTACTGTGATGCTGGGCGCTCCAGATGCCCCGATGGAAACCATTAAGGCTCGAATCATGGAGCTGGGGAATCTGGGAGAATGGGGCAAGCAGGAGGAATGCAGACCACGAGTTCAACAAACTCCGGTCCGCAGGCCGCAAAGGGAGCGGGGGAGAAATGAACAGGGTCCACCACGTAACATGTTGTGGAAGGCACTGATTAATGCTGGGGTGCCTGCTTCAGAGATACACGCATTACCTACTGATGAGTTGAGACAGATGTGTCAAAGAAGAGGCTTAAAAGTTAACTGTGTAGGATTTGGTGCTGAGCTGGACCCATTAAATTCTTTGATTCAGCTGTTGCGAGAGGCGATTCATTCCACACCATCGACTCCACCTGCTGAAGAATCTGAGTCTGTTGTGGGCAGAAAACCTGCTAAGGTGGTTGAGATTGAGGTGTCAGAGTCTGAGGAATCCTCGGGCAAAGAGGTGAAAGTAAGGAGAGTGAAAAAAAGGAAAAGAAAGAACAAAGATAGAAGGAGGAGCAACATGTACAATCTGACGGATCTGATGGAGTTTAACTAGGATTGTGCAGCATGGAAATTCGTGGGAGGACAGATTGAAGTTTTTATGTTTGTATGTTGTTGTTTTTTTTCCGCGCAGGAGAGCGTTCTGCGTGCAAACAGCAGCTGGTCAAGGCAGTTATATTGAAAAAAAATGTGTCTGATAATCATGACTTAACAGATTGGAAGCCTAAATTGATGCAAGCAGTGGCCCGATTGAATAATAGGCCAATTGCTCCAGGGGGCAGTCTTACTGTCTCTGCATTTGACAAACTGAGAAACCGCTCAGGATTATATGTGTGTATAAGAGAGTAAAAATAAATGAACAATCAAACTTGTGATTTTATCTGAATGGAAAATGTATTAATGTATATGTAAATGCTTAATACAGGAGTTAAAAATATTTCAGCATTATTGACTAGAATTTATCATTTTATAGCACAAGGATGTGGTCATTCCAATTTTGAAAAGTGTCTGAAAAAGAAAATTTTATGTGGGAAGAAGCACAGCAAAGAGCATTAGATTTGGCTAAGAAAGTCATACAACAAGCTGTGTAATTGGGAAAGATGATGTCCGGGCCTGTACAGTTGCAGGCCTCAGCTGTTAATGACAATACAAGCTGAAGTGATTGATGGGGATTATCAAAGAGAAAATCCCTGGTAATTGAGAAAGAAGAAGAAAAACTAGCACAACTGCTAGTGAAACCCTGTGAAATGACAGAGGTTCAAGGGGTGGCTGCCCCCACAAACATCACTGTAAGAGGAACAGGGGGGTTTGGCTCAACAGATAAACCAGGAGCCAAAGTTTAGGTGAGACAAGTAAATGGTCCACCTAGACCAGCTGAAATCATTTCACAAGGCAGTGATGCAACAGTGTCAGTATTTTACTCAGGAAATAAAATGGATAAATGTTATGTAAGAGAAAACGAATCAAATTCTTTTGTCTTATAGCAGTACTAATTTTGATTTCAGATCCATGTTTCGGTGGGATCTGCTGATTGGGCGACCCGAGGGACAGCGCGATGGCGGACGTCCCAAACCGTGGGAGGCACCACAGGGCTGGTGCAGGACTTGGGACCATCATCCTCCGTGTCCTCGCTGCCATGGTCCTGCTGGCACACCTCTGTTGAGCAGAAGCACCAGGCCGGATCCTGAAAGAAGTGGTTCAGCCGTATCAACTGTGATGGGGAGACAGCACGCGCAACGGAACCCAGGATGACGACACATGCTCTCGGTGGCGTGTTGGAAGCATACCAGTAGTCTTCAAGGGATGTAACGTTAAAGTGGTTTCAAGGAGAGGTTTGTGCCAATATGAATCATCTACAGAACGAGTGTGTAAGAAGACACACACTCAAATTGCACCTGCTGCACACACTTGTCAACAAATGGCACAATCGACGATAACAAATAAAGTTCACTGGAAAGTTTTTTTTTTTTTCCCCTTCTCTGCCAACATGCACTAGGACGAAACGTGCATGGTGGGACACTTTGCTTGGTGGAACAGGTACTGTGTTAAGTGTTTCCAACGCTTTTGACAATAACATAACAAGAACTATGTTATTAAACACTGGACAGCATGCATCAAGAGCTGTTCATCAGGTTGGATTATGGATGCCTACTGTTGTAACATCACAGGAGGAAACTGCAAAGATCTTCCTTAAAGAACTGAACTGGCAATTAAAAATGTGGAACACAACAGCAGAAGTGTTAACAAACATTTCTGTAGCTTTGAACTGGACGGTATGTAACGTACAAATGATGCACGCTCACATGCAACAAGAACGATTCAAGCGTGTGGTTATTATCGGAAATTTCCAGGAATGGAGACAACTATGGAACATTAGTAGTAAAAGTTGGTTACAACTAGAACCACAGAAGACCTATTGTAATGCTACTATGTGTGAAGGACATTGGACACAATATGATGTTACCGATAGTACTACTGTCTGTCTTTATTATATATTGCCCGTAGTGACCGTACAGGGGTATTGGTTTTTGAAACTGGATGGTGATTGGTTTGGCCCACAGACAAACTACACCTATGACCTGGATCTATGCGAGACTGCTGATAAAGGGATGGTATGTATGCTACAACAAGGACATCTTAACCCATGTTTAACTGGAGACGAGGTGTTATGTGATTGGACTCATGAACCAGCTAGAGAAACAATAAAGAGTCATCCTCAATTACCTCAGGTGCCTTTCGTTGGGTGTTTTGATGTATACATCTGGAATTGGAATAACGTGACCTATCAATTAACCAATTTCACCATCTCCCTGGATTGGTTCAAATGCGCATTGAATCAGTCTACGGAACTAAATCGCTTAATTGAATCACACAGGTCCAACATTTCCAGCTTAAAGGTGTCTACATTTATGGCCCAAGGACAGGTTTTGCATGCGGCTAAGTTAATGGTGCAATCATCTGCACATCATTGGTGGGACATTTTTAATGGAATGTCTGTTACTGCTGGAAAATATGTAGTACCTCCCTTGCTTTTGCTCATTATTGTTATTATAGTCTTAACCTTATGTAATGTTTGCACCTGTATAATCAAAAGTGGTTTTGGGACGGAAAGAATAACTTTAAAATAGACCTTGGGGACAGTTTTTCTAAAATTAGGTTTTCCCAAAATTAGGATTGTCAAAGACCAAGGGGTGGAGTGATATATTAAAGAATTATTTTTGCTCTTTAACAATGTATTATGGGAAAACCTGCTCAGTTTGATAACTTGTTTTAACTTTTGATATATAAATGAGAAGACTGGTCAGTTAAATAAGAGAGAGGACTGGCCAGTTCACACATTGATTATTGCTGTTGTGGTGTTCGCACCTGAGTTCACATGAAACTAAGAACCACATGTGTTATTGTGTTATAATTTGTTTTAACTTGTGGTGGGAACTTATGACAATGTGTTGTGGGAAAGACTGATTCTGTATTCCTTATTTTGTTTATATTTGCTGTATTCTGAGTGCACTCATTAATTTGCTTCGCACACTGCTGAGATGCTGGGAATGGGTTCTGTTTGGGAACATGTTTTGGGAAGGAGGGCGGCTGTGGAGGGAGAGATGGCCACTCTCGCTCCACATCTGACTCTTTGTTTACAAGTATATAAAGAGGAGACTGCCCTTAGCCCAGTGAGTCTGCCGTGAGTTCGTGTGTGGATACCGGCATCGTGAACGCTGATCTTAACCTAGGACTGAGGGCTCCCAGTTCGTGTCAATGGTAAGGGCTGATTCTGAGAATCTGTTGAGCGTCACGTTTGTTTGAAAGCTTGTTGCTTTAATGCCTGCTACTTTGCCTGTGTGAAGTGCTTGTTGTTTTGATGTGCTGTATTCTGTGGGGAATAATAATAAATGTGTGCCTTATATTCTAACAGAAACAGTGTTTGAGTCCTTATTTGTGTTTGCCGATCTCTCCCGATCCTGAATAAAAATTTCATAAAACAGGGTCCGTGCCCTCGGAGCCTTCTTTTAGTCCCACCACTTGAATATTATTCCTCCTGCTATGATTTTCGAGCTGGTCGACTTTTCTTTTAAGGAAATCGTTATCACTTTTTAGCTGCTTTGTCAGCTGTTTGAGCTCACTTACTGTGTCCTCGGTGTCACTGATTTGATTTTCTGCCTCTGTTATCCAAAGTAGTCTTCACTCCATTAATGGAAGTTTGGAGCTGTGTTGAATTTTAGTCAGTTTTCTAAGAAAAAATCTTGTTTAACTCACAAATTTCCCTTAGTACATTTGAAAGCACTCCCATGGACTGGGCATCTTCCCATTCTCCCAGATTTGAGTTCACATTGAGACCAGCCATGTCCATCTCGCCTCAAGCTTACTCTGCTACATCAACCTTGGGCTGCAACTCAGTAGATGAGCTAGTAGATAATTTTCAGTCTAAAGTCTCAGACATCATTGACTGCATTGCTCCAGTTAAAGTGAAAGTTCTTTCCGGGAAGAATAAATCTCCTTGGAGAAATGCTCCAGCAGTTAGAGGTGAAAAAAGGGAATGTCGAAAAGCTGAACGCAGGTGGAGAAAGAACAGACTCCAGGTTCACTATGACATCTATAAAGAGAGACTTTACAGATATAACTTACAACTGAGAAATGCAAGAGAATCTTTCTTCTCTGAGATAATCAACAAAAACATTAATAATGCTCGTGTCTTATTTTCCACAGTCGACAGGCTAACAAATCCTCCTGTGTCCGTGACTTCCGAACTCCACTCCACCAGGGCCTGCAATGAATTTGCTAACTTCTTTACTGAGAAAATCCTAAAAATTAGAGGATCACTTTGTACTTCCATATGAACTCCAGAACCAAAGCCGTATTCAGCAGGAACTATTTCTGACAAAATGTCCCATTTCAGCCAAATAAACTCCAAAAGCTTAGAGCAGATCATTCAGCAGCTAAGTTCCTCTTCATGCTGTCTTGATGTTCTACCCACAGTTTTCTTTAAGAAAGTTTTGCCTGTCATAGCGCCTGATTTGACTCAGATAATAAACACGTCCCTTCTGTCAGGTGTTTTCCCCCAGTCCCTAAAAACAGCAATTATCAAACCACTGCTGAAAAAGAACAATTTAGACAAACTACTACTCCAGAACTACAGGCCCATCTCAAACCTCCCCTTTATCAGTAAGATCATTGAAAAAGCTGTGTTTCAACAATTAAACACCTTCTTAACAACGACCAGCCGCTTTGACGTTTTCCAGTCTGGTTTCCTCACCACAGTACAGAGACGGCCCTTATCAAGGTGTTTAATGACATCCATATAAATACAGACTGTGGAAGAACCACCGTGCTGGTTCTATTGGACCTCAGTGCAGCATTTGATACTGTCGATCACTCCATTCTGTTAGAGCGCCTGGAGAACTGGGTCGGCCTCTGTGGTACAGCTCTTCACTGGTTTAAATCCTACTTAAAGGACTTTTAGTGTCAGCAGGTAACTTTACGTCAGAGATGACAAAAATCACATGTGGGGTTCCCCAAGGGTCCATCCTGGGTCCCCTCCTCTTCAATATCTACATGCTCCCCCTAGCTCAGATAATAAAAAATAACATCAGCTACCATAACTATGCAGACGACACACAGCTTTACATCACCATGTCAGCAGGTGACTATGAACCAGTTCAGGCACTGAGTAAATGCCTTGAAGAAATCAATACGTGGATGTGCCAAAATTTTCTTCAGTTGAATAAAAACAAAAGAGAAGTAATAATATTTGGACCAATAGAGGAGAGATCAAAAGTTAGCACACAGCTTCAGTCGCTTCAGCTAAAAACCACTAATCAGGCCCGAAACCTGGGAGTAGTAATGGACTCACACCTGAACTTCCAAAAGCATCTAAAGACAGTTACAAGGTCGGCTTTCTATCACGTGAAGAACATTTCTAGGATTAAAGGACTAATGTCTCAGTACGATCTGGAAAAACTAATCCATGCGTTTATTTTTAGTCGAATAGATTACTGCAACGGTGTTTTTACAGGTCTGCCTAAAAAGTGGATCAGACAGCTGCAGCTGATCCAGAACGCTGCTGCCCGCGTCCTCACTAAGACTAAGAAAGTAGAGAACATAACCCCAGTTCTAAAGTCCTTCCACTGGCTCCCTGTATCTCAGAGAATAGACTTTAAAATACTTCTGTTAGTCTATAAATCCCTAAATGGCTTAGCACCTAAATACATCACAGACTTGTTATCAGCGTATCAACCATCCAGACCACTAAGGTCTTCTGGCTCCAGCCTACTCTGCATACCTAGAACCAGAACTAAACAAGGAGAAGCAGCATTTAGTTCCTATGCTCCACTTATCTGGAACAAACTTCCAGAAAACTGTAAAGGTGCGGAAAGCCTGAGTTCCTTTAAATCAAGATTAAAAACACATTTGTTTAAGATTGCCTTCAACTGTTCTAGTTAACTGAATCACCACTTTTTTGTTCTTTTTTTCTATCTACATTTTATTCCTACTTGCTTTTATTCTGTTTTATTTTGCTATATTTTAATCATGTAAAGCACTTTGCATTGTCTTTGTACTGAATTGTGCTATATAAATAAATTTGCCTTGCCTTGCCTTGGTTAGTATTAGCTTTAGCCACCATTACTTCGCTAGCAATAGTTTTGTTGTATTTCTTTTCCTTCTTTCGGTCTTTGTTTCAAAGCCGTAAATCCATTCCACATCAGTTGCCTATTATGCTTTAGTTGCCTGGTCAAAGGTTTGGTTCAGCGTTGTTTTTACCATATTAACATGAATATGTAAGACGGCTCAGGTCGGGCACGTCTCCTCAGCTACATAGCATCCCAGAATCCTTCAGCACTGGCATTCTTTTAACAGCATACTCTGCACACATATGGAATGAGTGACAACGAAGAAGAGGCGCTGGTGAGCCTTCTTGACCAGGCAGGAGGTGTTGGTTGACCAGGACATGTCCGCTGAGATGTGGGTCCCCAGAAACTTGAAACTGGAGACACACTCAACAGCCATTCCATTGATGTGGATGGTGTCGTGCGTGCCTCTTGAATCTTTTCTGAAGTCCACGATGAGCTCCTTCGTTTTGGTGGTGTTGAGGAGCTGGTTATTTTCAGTGCACCATGTGGCCAGGTGCTTGATCTTCTCCCTATAGGCAGTCTCATCGTTGTTGCTGATGAGACCAATCACCGTAGTGTCGTCCGCAAACTTGATGATGGAGTTGGATGCGTACACAGGCTTGCAGTCGTGGGTGAAGAGGGAGTAGAGAAACGGGCTTAGCACACAGCCCTGTCGTACACCAGTGTTGAGTGTGATGGATGTGGAGCAGTTGGAGCCTGATCGAACATTCTGGGGTCTGTTGGTCAGAAAGTCCAAAATCCAGTTGCACATGGAGGTGTTGATGCCCAGGTCTCGAAGTTTGGCTATTAACTTAGCCGGGATGACAGTGTTGAATGCTGAGCTAAAGTCAACAAACAGCATGCGTGCATAAGTGTTCTTATTGTCCAGATGTGTGAGCACAGAGTGCAGTGCCATGGAAACTGCATCCTCTGTGATCCTATGCAAAGTGGTGTGAGTCCAATGTGGATGGTAGCAAGTCTTTTAGGCGTGCCAGGACCAGCCGCTCAAAGCATTTCATTACGATTGGTGTGAGTGCTATAGGGCGGTAGTCGTTAAGGCACTTTGGGCTGGAGTGTTTTGGCACTGGCACAATGGAAGTGCATTTGAAGCATCTTGGTACAGTTGCTTGGGCAAGAGACGGGTTGAAAATGTCTGTAAAAACCCCAGCGAGCTGCTCCACACATGCCCTGAGCACGCGTCCAGGGAAGTTATCTGGTCCAGCTGCCTTGTGCGTGCTGATCCTGCTTAGTGCATTGCAGACATCTGTGGAGGAGAGTGTGATTGGCGGGTGGTCGGCTGAGGATTTGAGCTTGGTGGCAGTTTCACTGTTGTCTCTTTCAAAACGAGCATAAAAGTAATTCACTGCATTTCGGAGTGCTTCGGAGTGCTTCGGGCACAAGTCCCAGAGGCCCATGATGCAGCGGACTCTAGGAGCAGCACACGCTGGAGGCGGAGCAAGCGAAGGCGGTGTGACCGGGGGCGGAAGCGCGGCTGTCGAGGCGGGCTAACAGCGAAGCTAAAAGCTAACCCCTACAGAGCGCCGCTTCCTTCCATCCTGCTCTCCAACGTCCGCTCACTGGATAACAAAATAGACCATTTACAACTCGAACTCTCTTCAAAGAGGGAGCTTGGAAACTGTTGCGCTCTCATCCTGACGGAGACATGGTTTACCTCATCAATCCTGGACAACGCCGTTAGCCTGGAGGGGCTCGCTACTTTCCGCGCTGATAGAAACAGCTGCTTAGCGGTAAGTCCCGAGGGGGCGGGCTGTGTGTTTACATCAACAACAACTGGTGTAAAAATGCTAGATCAGTCGCCAGCTTTTGCTCTCCAGACACAGAGCTTTTGACTGTTAACTGCAGACCTTTCTACCTACCTAGAGAGCTTACTGTTGTTAGCATCACTGCTGTTTACGTGCCTCCCAGCGCTAATATGAGGCTATGAGTGTCCTTTATCGGACTTTATCTTTCTTTATCATTGCTGGGGATTTTAACCAGGCCAATATGAAAACTGTTCTCCCTCATTTCAACCAACGCGTGGATTTTGCTACTCGGGGAGAGAACACTCTAGACTTAGTTTACACAAATATAAAAGACGCATTCAGAGCAGCACCCCGCCCCCACCTCGGCTCCTCAGACCACCTTTCTGTAATGCTAATTCCTGCATACAGGCCCCTGCTGATCGGAGGTAAACCTACAGTGAGGCAGGCGAGGGTGTGGACTAAGGGGACCATGGAGGCACTCCAGGAATGCTTTGAGTGCTCTGACTGGGACATGTTCAAAGCTGCAGCAACATATGACGACAAGATAAACATTGATGAGTACGCCATGACTGTGTCAGCCTACATCAACAAATGCATTGAGGACGTCAGCACCACAAACAACATCACCAGAGCCAGCCAACGACCTTGGATGGCTTAGGAGGTTTGTCAAACGCTAAAAGCATGGAACTCAGCCTTAAAGTCTGGTGACAAGGAGGCACTGAGGACAGCGAGAGCCAACTTGAACCGTGCCATCAGGGTAGCGAAGCGGAACCACAGTCAGAAAAACCAGGATCTTTTCCATGACGCCAACAACACCAGGAGCATGTGGCAAGGCATACGGGCGATCATTGAATACAACAGGCCCTCACCCCGGTGGGTGAAGTTGATGCCGACTTCCTCAATGGACTAAACTTCTTTGGGAGGTTTGAGGCACCAAACAGCACTCCAGCAGTGAAAGCTATTCCCCATCAGGAAGAGGAGGCATTCTGGCTTGACACAGCCAACGTGTTAAAGACCCTGAGAAGAGTCAACACGCAGAAGGCCCCAGGGAAGGCATGTGATGGACGCAGGGGCCTTCTGCGACAACATACCTTTTTCCGACAACATACCTTTTTCTCCTTTATTCTACATTGGTGACTGTTCCTTGTAACGCCTTTAATAATGCTCTTGTGTGATTGAAGCTACAGTCACACAGGGGTTTAATGACATGGTAACAATGATTTGTTTGATTCAATTTCTTTTATCATTTGCTATGGTATCAGAAACAGAATCAGAAATACTTAAACAATCCCTAGAGGGAAATTACAGTTCCAGTACAACCGTCCATCACATGCATCACAAGCATTTCGGGGGAACGATTTGACTGAGGCCTTGTTGCCAAGGACCCCGCCTGACACAGTTTCCATAGGGCGCTGCCTTTAACTCTGTGGAAAGATAGGAGCTATATTTGGGGAGGAAGAGAAAAAAAAGGCATATTTCACACTTTATCCTTAACCAGGATACAGTTTGAGATATCAAAAAACCTCAGCACGAGAAAAGCACATATTACGAGACAACATTTATGCAGAGGGGTTTACATTGGAGACTTGTCACATGTAAGTCCATGTAGATAATGGGCGTCAGTTGTGTGTGTGTGTGTGTGAGTGAATGTTGTGCAGTTTGTCCATGAACGCTGTCCAGAGGCCATTGTCCTTGAAATGATGAAAAGTTTATCAATCGGCGCCACAGTTCTGAACGCATCCACAGATGTCCGCGGGGGAGGAGGGAGCGGGGGGAGCAGTTCTGGGCCCTCTCGCCATAACATCCAGGGGAGTTTTAGATAAGGGGAAGCCTAATCCAAAAATACTTTTTGTTTTGAGAAGCAAGCTGGACACATTTTTCTCAGCTTTGAGTCCTTTGTCGCTGGCTCCACGTTGCGAATCCAATATTCAAAATTTGTTGGGGTTTTTCCGCGTTTCACATCCAGATATATCCCATCTATCCTCTGAGTTCAACCACCGTAGCCAGCCTGCGTTCCATCGCATCCAGCTTGCGGCTCTGCTCATCCAACTTACGGTTCTGCTCATTCACGGCCTTAGTGATTGCATCAAATGCGGCCGGCAGCCTGATCATGGCCATATTTGCCACCGAAATCCTCTGATATCCTCCGAATCCAAAAAGAAGAAATCCGAGTATCATGAATCCAAACATGTATACATCTTCAACGTCCTCGACTGACAAAATCGAAAGACACACCATTTTCCACCTGTTCCAAGAATCTAGGAATGTATCCCATGAAGTGTGTCAGGACAGGACGGGTCCCCTTTTCCCTGCCTTCCCGTCGAAAAAATTTGATCAATAGGTACAGTCATAATGTCAGATCTTTTTTTTTTTCCTTTTGTTTTTATTATCAATTTTGATTTAGGCATGGATTCCAATTTTTAGATGTGTTACTTCGGTTTTGCTTAATCACTGTTCTGTTGATATTTGGAGTTTAAATGTTTTACCCAATATGATTCTTATTTGTTCTCACTGTTTGTTGAAAGAAATGGAGAAGTTTTCCCACACCAAAGATCACCGATTTATGCAATTTTTGTTTTTTGTTTTCTGGGGTTTCCCCGCCCGCACTGAACCTCTCCTGCTTTTGCTTGGTTTTGTAAGTTTGAGAGTGGTAGATGATTATCCATCAAAGTGGTGAGTGGAGCATCAAGTAGGAGGGTATTTCAGGGTGGGAGAGAGTAGATGGATTCAACCTTAATTAGTATACAGGCTTAGTTTATCTAACATACTAAAATAATGTGCGCATAGGGACCTAAAACAGGCTTTACTTAATTAGTTGAACCCTAAATTGTAGACAAATGCTAAACCTTTAATCTTGTGTGTTAAAACTCTATTAAGCATTCATGCTGATCATTACTAAGGGTTCCAGCACACAGGGACACTTTTGGAGTCCCACATCATGATTTGTAACTGTTATGGGTCCTTTGTGTTGTATTCGCAATTTCATGTAATGAGTTATCATGTTTTCCTCTTTTGTGGGTGATCACATAGATAAAACATCATCTCTGTGATCAAAGGGGTGGAATGTTATAGGAATCTTATCCTACAGTCACTGTGACCGGCTGCCTCTCGGCCACAGGGGCCTGGAGACATGATGGCTGTGTATGAGATCCACTGTTTGCTAATTGCAAGGTCAATGCTTGCGTATAACTATGCAGAATACTGATTGTCTAGGATAGACTGCCTCTGTTTTGTCTAACTGTGAGGCTGCTGTTGGGTATTAGAAGGGATGCTAGAATGAACATAGTCAGTGACAGAGCAGACAGACAGGCTGCAGCCGTGGGTTGCGATTACTTTCATCCATGTAATCTGTGCTCTGTTTCTGAATAAAGTGCTGGAACTTGACCACTTCACCGTTTCCTTATTCAATAACTCTGGGAAGTCAGTTATTGTTTAAAATTCCTTTAACACTGGGTTATGATTATAGCGCATACTTGTCAAAGGGACAGGTGAGAATAATTATTATATTTTTATTTTTGCCATTTTGGCAGCTTGTTTTCTGGAGTAATTGTGTATGTGTATTTTGGTACACTATGGCATTATTTGAACAAAGACTGATTCTGGCACTCATCTTAGAACTTCTGCATATGTGTCAAACTTTTCCAAATGCGGAAGGTGAGTTTCTACTCACTTATTCCAGAGATGCACTTCTTTCCCTTTGCCCTGCTTCAACTATACTGCGCAGATGCCTTAATTGGTCAAACGACAATCAGGCCGGCTTTGACGAAGGTGAGGTAGAAGGGGAGGAGTATGGCAGCGGATCCGCCGACGAGGTAACCGACCCCCCGCAGCAACGCGGCACGGGCAGCAGCTCAAATTGTAGACTGTGTCCAGCATCATTTGACTTGCTCACCTGAAACCCCAGTTTTCATAATGGGGGATTTCAACAACTGTCAACTGGAATTATCCCTCCCTGGGTATGAACAATATGTCAACTGTGCCACACGTGATAGCAGGGTCCAGGGAAATGCTACAGAAACAAAAAAAATGCATACAGTGCTAAACCCAAACCTCCTCTCTAATTCTGACCACAACACAGTGCATTCAATCCCTATATACAAAAGTATGCTTAAAAGGAGCAAATCACAGTTCAGAATCCTAGTCCAGTACCCCAAGTGAGCAGCGTTTATGCGCACATCCAACCTGGCTTCCTGACCCAGAGGGGAAAAAAACAATTAAACACTGCGAAAATGCGATGAGTCTTAGGGGGGGTATTTTTAATCATCTTTCTGTGTGTGTGTGTGTGTGTGTGTGTGTGTGTGTGTGCGCGCACATGTCAGTATGGGCCCATGACTCTCCAGCAACCACCCTCCAGCCATAGTCTTAGATGGCCTATTAATAGCAGTTCAAGAAGGGCTATGTTCGAGTTCACAGGTGTGATGAGTGGGTCCGGGCGGGGGTAGAGCGTCTCGTTTACATAACATCCTGGAGAAAATTTGAGGTAGCCAGCTCCAAGGCTAGCCATCAGGGCGCCAGATTCAATAAAAAGGAGATTTTTTTGTCTCTGACTGTGAAATTTGTCAGCCTTGATTGCCAATAATTAACAGTATTTCCTCACAACCCTGTCCTATCTGATCATTTTTGAATAACCTTTAAGTTCTCAGTGCTGCAAGCAGACTGGAACATACTGTAGGGATTAAGGGGAAAACATTAGGCTGGTTTAAATATTATCTGTCTGACAGATTCCAGTTTTATTATATTATTAATAATTCTTCAAAGTCTAGGGTCACTTGTGAAATAACGCAGGGTTCAGTCCTTGGGCCAATTCTCTTTGCTTCCGATTGGTAAAATTGTCAGACAGCATGGGATTAATTTCCACTATTATGCTGATGACACTCAGCTATATTTATCCGTAAATCCTGATTAATCCAATCAAATAGTTCGACTACAGGCATGTCTTGATCACATCAAAACCTGAATCACTTTAAATTTCCTGCTTTTAAATTCTCACAAGACAGAAGTTGTAATCTTTGGATCAGAAAATCAAAAAATAAACTTCTTAATCAATCACTTAATCTGGATGACTAAATTGGCCTCTGGTAATAAATTAAAAAATCTTGGTGTTATTTTTGACCAAGACATGTCATTTAAATCCGACATTAAACAGGTTTCCAGGGTTTCTGTTTTTCAACTCCGGAATATCGCCAAAATTAGAAATATTTTGTTATGTTTTGGCGCAGTGGTTGAAAGGAATGTGCTTTTATTTTGCTTTGGAGAGAATTAGTTATACCACAAAAGGCAAGCTAGAAAAGTTTTGGAAGATTTGGCACATATTTTGTAACTTTCTTGAAAATAATAATATTAAAGTAGAAGGCTGGGATACTGTTGGAATTTGAAATGAGCCCTTCCCCCCCTTCCCTTATTTTACTGTATTCTGTTCTATTATTATTACACCCCCTTTTTTTTTTTTTTTTTTTTTTTTTTTTTTTTTTAATTGTATTTCTGTTTATGTATGTATGTATTGTCATGTTCCCTTTCAAGAATCCACAACCTTATCAGTACTTCACGGATTAGTTTTTGTTTGTGTATTTTGCATTGAGGCTGAGACATGAATCAGCTAGACATATTACGTAAAGTACTCGAGCATATATTAGCATTGTTTTTGGACTACACAACAAGGACTTTCTATCTTCATGAGACTTTGTGCCTTTATTGGGCACAAAGGTGGACTGTTACTAGATGGACACTTTTATGGAGCTCATGCTTTCAGGGGAACTTTCTATATTATTCCAGTTTGTGCCTGGGGTTTGGGGTCGTTGTTTGTATAAAAGAACAAAATCACAATAAAGAAATGTTTAAAAAAAAAAAAAGAAATATTTTGTTCAGGAGTGACGCTAAAAAACTAGTCCATACATTTGGTACTTCAAGGCTGGACTACTGTAATTCTTTACAATCAGGAAGTCCACAAAATGCAGTTCAAAGCTTTCTGCTGATCCAAAATCAATCAATCAATCAATCAATCAATCAATCAATCAATCAATCAATCAATCACTTTATTTTGGTAAATTGTCCACATTAAACACAGGAAACAACAAAAGAACAACAATAAACAAACTCACAATTTACCAAAAAAGGAATAGGCTGAAGCAAAGCTTATTCTTGCCTACCCTGTTTCTATACCTTACAACCTACCAGGATATCTTCACAATACATATTTAAATCTACATAACAGTGTAAGATTTTATCATTTTACATTTTAAAGCTCTTTTAAATTTCACCAAGAAAGGACATAACTTAAAATCATCATTCAATTCATTCCACAGTTTCACACCAATAACTGAAACACATCTAGACTTTATCTGGCTCTTCTCTTTTGCACATTGAAATATAAACAAACCTCGCAAATTATATTTATTCTCTCTTAGCTTAAATAATTTCTGAATACCAGAAGGAAGACTTCTGCAATGCTACAAGAGTTCTGATGAAAATCAACAAGCGGGATCATATTTTAGCATCCCTTCATTGGCTTCCTGTTAAATCAAGAATAGAATTTAAAATTCTTCTTCTAACGTATAAAGCCCTTAATAATCAAGCTCCATCATATAGCAGAGCTCTGATTACCCCGTATGTTCCTAACAGAGTACTTCGCTCTCAGACTGCAGGTCTGCTGGTGGTTCCTAGAGTCTCTAAAAGTAGAATGGGAGGCAGATCCTTTAGTTATCAGGCTCCTCTCCTGTGGAACCAACTCCCAGTTTTGGTCCGTGAGGCAGACACCCTGTCTACTTTTAAGACTAGGCTTAAGACTTCCCTCTTTGACAAAGTTAGAGTGGCTCATGTTACCCTGAGCTACCTCTGTAGTTATGCTGTTATAGGCTTAGGCCGCTGGAGGACATCAGGATCTATTTCTCTCACTCTGCAGAGTTCTCCTACTAGCACCGTTTGTTGTTATTTCAACTTTTAACTTTTTGTTCTCTGTCGTTTCTGTCCTTCATAGTAGGTACACCTGGTCTGGCGTTCTGTTACCTGTGACATCATCCAGGGGAGACAGATCATTCGCTATTACCATATAACATATAAAGGATTCCTGGATCAATGTGAGCTTCTGTTCATTTGTGTCTCTGCTCTGTCTTCTCTAAACCCCAGTCGGTTGAGGCAGATGACCGTTCACACTGGTTCTGGTTCTGCTGGAGGTTTTCCTCCTTGTTAAAGGGGAGTTTTCCTCTCCACTGTCGCTGCATGCATGCTCAGTATGAGGGACTGCTGCAAAGCCATTGACAATGCAGATGACTGTCCCTGTGGCTGGAATGAATGCTGCTTGTCAAGACTTGATGCAATCTACTGGGTTTCCTTAGATAGGACACATTTTGACTTGTATGATTTGATTGAATTTGACTTGAGATGACATGTATTGTGAATTGGCGCTATATCAATAAAATTTCATTGAATTCAAATTCTCTGGAGGTCCTCTTCATGGCACGTCCAAAACAGCGAAATTTAATAATTAACTACAGTACATTGATTTTGCTGATTCCTGTCCCAAACTGAAAGCTAATCTTTTCAAAATCCCTTTTCAAAGTCACTTTTTAATGAGGTTAGCAAAAATAAATCTATTGGCGCAGGTGGTATTTCTGCTTTTCTTTTAAATACCTGTGCTGTACTTACTCCAGTCTGGTGCCCTATTTTCCAGCAATCACTAAATCAACATATTGTTCCTTCTCTTTGGAAAAGGTCAACTATCATCCTGATTCCCAAGAAATCAAGTCCATCGGAGAATTATAACGTATTATGTTTTTAAGTTCTCCGATGATACTGCTATTCTTAGGTTGCTGCATGAAGATATGGACCCCTCATCATATTTTAGTGAGGTACAGTCCTTTGTTCAACGGTGCAATGACCACTACCTTATTAATGCCAGGAAAACAGAAGAAATTATCATAGACCCTAAGTTTTTATGTGACAATTGGCCGAATGGACCAAAAAATAAGCCAGGTCTGATATTTGGGTGTTCACTTAGATAACTTTTTCAAGTGGGAAATTCATATCAATATGTTACGTTATGTTCCTGATGGAAAGCAGTTGAAAAATTGAGCGTGCTAAAGAGAAAGGCAATGGTCTGTTTCAAGCTAGACTCTGTTCTTAAGGTTCCCCATCTTGAAAAAATCTCTAGGATCAATGGGATTGATCCACATCAGCATAATAACTGAACAAAGGATTTACATGACTTGCCATCGCTTACCCACCACCATTCTCAGAAGCTGAGCTTGCTTTCTGTCTCATCAATGAAGTAATTTTTTATACCGTGATGAATTTAGAAATATTACATCTTTAAGGGCTCATGGACATGGTGTCCATCTCCAGCTGTCAATGAGCGAGGCGGGGTTCACCCTGCACAGGTCGCCTGTCTATCGCAGGGCAACACAGAGATAAACAGGACAAAGAACCATTCTCGCACATACTCACACCTAAGGAGAATTTGGAGAGGCCAATTAACCTAACAGCCATGTTTTTGGACAGTGGGAGGAAGCCGGAGTACCCAGAGAGAACCCACGCATGCACAGGAAGAACAAGCAAACTCCATGCAGAAAGACCCAGGGCAAGGGCAGGACTTGAAACCAGGACCTCCTTGCTGCATGACATTAGCGCTACCCACTGTGTCACTGTGCAGCCCTCGCCAGCCTTCTAAAAACACCATAACAAGCTTTGAGAAACACACATGCCCATTATTACTTTTTAAATTCTTCGGTTATAATGAAACATCACATAACTTCCAAGGAGTGATGACAATTTATGATGTGATGTCAAAATTAATCTCCTCTGCGTGGAGGAAATAGAGAATCTCCTTTACCCCTAGTTTGTTTGCTATCCTCAGCTGGCTAGGCTTGCACAAGCAGCCTGCTAAAAGCTCTGTGTAAAACAGCATAACAAGCTTTGATTCAAACTTACCAGTCTGAAAATGCCGTGAACACACATTTATTGGGATATGGCGTCAAAAATTAGGTTTGGTTGTCACAAGTCTGTTATCCAGGGTCCATTCGGCATCTCATTGTCAGTTCAGAGACCCAAGCTCCTTGGCTTTCATTCCACATTGGAAAACTGAAAAATCTCAACCCATCATTGTTTTTCCCAAAGCGATTGTGTGAATGAGTGTGACAGTTTATGACACAGCACATTAACACCACGTTTTTAATTTAAAAAAAGAACAGAAAACAAAGACTGTGTTGTGGATAAGAGCTGTGTAAACAAACAGAAGCTGGTTTCAAGATGCTCAGGTATCCCATAATGCAGTGCAGTTGTTAAGTCACCCTTTCAAGAGTTATTTTAGTTGCGTAACACCTTAGCTCTTTTGATAGACTTGTTTACCTATTTAGCAATCCATGTATAGAAGGTCAAGTGTACCGTCTTCTAACTCACACTTAAAATATCTTACATTGATCCAATTTATGGCACTAAAGTTCTGGTACTCTACGTGTTTGTGCAGTCAGGGTGTATGGCCCATCCCCCAATGCAAAAGCCCCTCAAAACAAAGCAGACTGAACATGTGAACAAGTACCTGGTGACTCACCTTCAGCTAGAGAAACACTGCCATCAGCTGTGCGAACCAAGTGTGTAATCTTGGTCTTCCTGGCCTTCCTCTTCTGGCTGCCAACCAACATTTCCATACTGGTCGTGCCATGGACATCTTGGAACAATGTGTTGATGGGAGTAGAGGACTGGGCTTTTGAAACTGAATCCAGCAGGAAGGAATTACTCTTTTCCACTGCAGTATTGTACAAAAACAAAACTCCATCAGATCACCATATTTTTAACCTTTTAACTAAACTTTTTTTATATAAAAGAGATTTGAAATAATCACTTTTATATTGTTTTTATGTGACCCAGACAACTAAATGCTTTGCAAAAAAACATTCCCAGTGTGGGGTCAACGCTTGTTACAGGTTGGGTACAGCAGAAACATGTTTCATTTTACTTCAACAAAAGTAGCCCCACAAAGCCACAGAAAGAAAGAACAAAGTAGCCCTACTAGAGTAGAGTTCTATTGAATTACAATGTTATTTGGATTGTGTGTAACTGAACTTGAACTCTGTGCTCTCTGTATTGGATTATTTTGTTAAGTAGAGTGACCTTTTGTTTAGACAGCATTCTGACCTTTGGGAACTTTAGAGGGGTCATCTAGGCTTGAAGAGGATTCGATTTTCTTTTTCTTGGCAACAGCTGTCCCCTTCTTATCAAAGGTCAGTGGGCTGTACTGTGGTAGGCTATTGAACTTCTTTTCAAACTCCTCCTCCAGTTTCCCCAAGCTGAAAAATGAAGTCCAAATTTTGATTATATACAGTGCAAGACATAATTAGTTAACACTCAGTGGATTTTGTGAGATTTAATTAAATACAAAGGAATTAAAAGTCTCTCTAAATCATTCTAGGTTCCCACTGGTACACTGATCAGTCTTCATTGCAACGAGACCTTAATCTTTGACTTTGTAAACAAGCCATCCCATCACCCTAATCTTAAAACTCGCTCCACAGATTTTATATAATTTAAATTTATTCAGTGTGAGACAAGACTGACCTCTGTGAAGACTCTTCTTTGGACTTGGACTTTTTTAGCTTCTTGGTAATACTTGGTCCCATGTGTGAAACTGTCCAGCTATCATGACTCCAGGTAGTATCATGATCAAAAGTCCGAAAAGCACCTCTTTTACCTGCAGACATTTGCCATCCAAGTGAGTTAAGTTTATCGGCATACATTAACTACATATACTCACAAAATTAGATTGGAATGTTTTATCTATTTGGTTCAAGACTGAATTAGATACCTCGGTCTATATTGGCTCTCAGTGAAGTTAGCATTCCCTCAGACACCAGAGTTTTGTACAAGGCACCCTTACAGCTGCGCTCTGATTTCCTGGAGCCATGGTTGTGTGTGTTTAGCTCACAGGAAGTATCACTAGCCTTCTGCTTCCCTTTCTCTTTGTGCTTCTCCTTGTCCTCTTCTTTGGGCTTAGCAAGTGATTGGCTGCATGGGGACTGGGCTGATTCTGGGATGCAGCCCTGAAGGCCTGTGCTTTCAACATTTATACTTTCTGCTTCAGTCCTGGGGATAATCCCCCCTGCTTTCTTTGTCTCCACATCAGAGGAGCCATGGTGCTTGTTGCCATCTTCCAACTCTTCTTTCGCTTTGACCATTGTCTTAACTTTGGTCTTATGTTTCTTTTGGAGCAGAGCACAGTTTCTACCTGTAAGACTGGTAGGGTTCTTCTTGGATTTATCCTCTTTGCCAATCCAGGCTCCTCTGGCCACTGCTTCAATCGTGTTTTCCACATTTGATTGAAAGTGCTGAAAATTCTTGCAGATTTTGTTTTCTGCATACAGGATGTCACTAGACTTGACCTCCTCATTTTTCTTGTTCTTTTTAACACGTCCACTTTGGCTTGCGTGTTGAGGAGGTGGGGTGGCATAGGTGGAGGTAGATGTTACAGAGGGAGGAGAAAGAAGAGGGGTTGATGTGTAAGTAGGAGAATAGCAATCAGGGTCTTCTCTCTCCTCTTTAACTCCTGACTTCATGAACATTTGTTTGAGAGTTGCTGTGGAGCAGTTGTCCTCTGGCTGAGATCCTATTGTGTCTATGTTTCCTGCTTCTGATGCTAAACACATCTAATGAAAATACAAAACAAAAAAACAAATACATTATTTACAACTGTATTTTTGAAAACTATTAGAAATACTATTCACTCCACATAGAAACATTATGATTATAGGGAGTATTAGGAATATAAACAGAAATGTTATACAATTTCTGTACAATTATTAAAAAAATACAGAAAAAAAACATTTGCGACAGTATCATGTACTGTTTCAACCTGGAAAAGATGGTTTAGTCCTTCTGTCATGTTCCACCCCACTTGCAAGCAGGCATTAATCAATTCACTTTGTTTCCACATTCCTCTTCTGTATTAACACACTTTACCTCAGTGTCATGTACCAGAACTGCTTAGATTAATTTAGAAAAATTGCCTAAAATTACTTTTGTCTAAATTACAGTATAATTCCCCATTAAATGTGGGGAAACAGTGTAAATGCAAATAGAGAAGATTTATTTTTGGTAGAGCATTAAGTATGAAACCACTCTTTGTAATTTAGAATAACCAAAGATTTAAAGAGTGGAATCATTTGGTTAACAGTTCATACATTATAAAGTTTCACATTCCAGGTTCAAAGTGTTGCAATCTCCCATACAAAGAGACACTTCACTTAAACTGTCTCGGTGAGCTTTAAAGGATAAATAAGTAAGATAGTTACAGTAAAATCAACCTAAATCATTCTCATTTGTCACCCAGGATGGAAATAACATTCCCTATAAACAATTGGTCCTCTCCATCAACAATGTCTTAGTCAAGTTTTTCTTTTCCAAACCAAGAGCTACGGTCCGGAACGACTTGGTTCAGAGTGTACAGTAGTATAGTGTATATGAAAGTTCCCAGTGTTCCCAAAACCCGGCAGCAGCCTGCAAACATAGAAGCTAGAAAGAGAGGCGAACCAGAAATACAATAGAATACAACATCATATACCTATCCTGCGGCAGTAAAAAATCAGCAGCAGCAATGAACTGTTTTGAAACTTCAGGCTGTGCATATGTGTTGTTCCCATTTTAACCACCAGGTCATTATAAGGCCTGAGCAGCTAAGTGCTGCGAAGGCCTATTGAAATTGGAATGTTTCTTATTATTATTATTCTGGCAAATGAGTTTTCTTTTGGAGGTCATTTTCAAAAACTCACAAAATTTTGAGTCATACAAGAAATGGCTCAACAGCACCACCCTGAAATTTTCAAAACACCCTCCACATTTAGTTTAATTTGTAGCTGAGAGAAGAAATTTGGCACACTTGTAGATTTCCCCAAGACATACCTAAAACTCTCTTTCACTAATGTTCTACAACAAACAGGAAGTTGGCCATCTTGGATAAAATTTTCACCTTTGACCCCATTTTTGTTGTTTGTAGCCTCTGCGTTTGATCAAGGTCCTCCTAGAGCTTTTGATCAACCGGCTTGAAATTTGGTCAGTTTGCTCAAAAATGATAGGGGATCTAAAGTTATCAAAACCATGAGTCTTTGTGAATGCTGAAGGGGTGGGGCCAGACCTCAAAGTTGGACGACTCGCCAAAAAAATAAAATAAAAAATTGGCATAGTGCCAACAAGGAAAGTTGTTGATACAAAACTTCTATTGATTGGTCCACATGTGGTCCTGAACAAAACTCAATAAGTCAAATAATGATGTAAATGAAATTGTCCTCAGTGATAGATAACAAAATGGTCTGACATGGTCTCCACTACTGCAACCTTTGGTTGGAGGGCGTGGCCACAGCGGCGTGGCAAAGTGTGGCGTCACGCCATGGCTATACGTTTGGCTCTTAGTTCCAAGATTTTCATCAGATCTTTACCAAATTCAATATGATTGATCTTGGTCCAGCCCCTGAAGGAAATATATTAAAAGGTCAGGTGGCCAAATTCCTCCACAGCGCCCCCTAGCAACACTAAAACAATGAGCTCCGAGCCCTGCTTTGAACGAAGATCATGAAATTTGGTACATGTATGCAACTTCTCAAGATGTACAAAAAAGTCTCTTGGAGCAATAGTCTAAACCCCACAGGAAGTCAGCCCTTTTGGATCAAATCCGGCATTCTGCCCCTTTCACTCAAGTCATATTTTAGCAAACTCCTCCCAGAGCTTTTTACTGAGAGACTTCAAAATCACTCAGCATAGTCTTCAACCATTGGTGATCAAACTTTATCAAAACGTTTTTCTACATGAAAACATGTGGTCGGGGCTAACCCTCAAAATATGACATAAAAGACGAAACCGCTATATCTTGAACATACAAAGTTGCAGCAGCACCAAACTTCCCGTCAGTCATCTCCTATAAGTACTCACAACAAAAACTCATTGCTCATTTGATGACAGCACCTTAGCCCCACCCACTTAAAACAGGAAGTTGCCAGTTTCCCTGGTGGATTTCCTCTTTTACACTCTGAATCACAACTTTCAAGCATAGTGTGATCAAACAGAACATGTCGATGCTGAACCCTGTTCTGAAAAATAGCAGTTGGCTGGACAGTGTGGACGTGGCTGAGCGGCGAATCTCCATAGCATCCCGTTTGCATAACATTTGGCTCTAAATCACATATGCACTATTTGCTTCAAACTGGACTTGAATGATCTTTGTCAACCTACCAACAGCTCCATTGGATTACATTTGCATTTGGATCAACGGTGCCCCCTAGGACACTTAAAAGGGTGTATCTCCCTGATACATCATCAAATCCTAACTAAATTCAGTGTGATTGACCGTGGATGACTGTTTGAGAGGTTGGTATGGTCCACTGATTATATCCATTTAGCCCCGCCCACTGAGAATTAAGTGAACACCAGGCAAAGTATCAGCTAAGGGCTTCAAAACATCTTCGGCCCAGATAATAAATTAGAGCTTACACAGAGTAGCTTAGCCACTCCTTGCCATGCACAAGATGGCAGCAGTTAATGACGTATGGGTTCTGGCCCCTCCTTGCCATACACAAAATGCCGTCGGCTGAGACAACAAGCTAATCCACTAGCCAAGAGGGCGAACTCGACCTGAAGCGCGGTTACTAACCCACACAAAGAGCTTCAACAAAACCGCGGGAAACTCAAAAACCTGAGAAAAAGAGCAGAGAGAGAAAGAGAAAGGGGAAAATAGCTCTAAGCTGATTGGCACGGCTTGTTTCTCAAAAAAACAAACCAAACAAAGGCACAAATAACAGACGATCACGTAGATAATCGTTCACTGGCTTGGCTGGGCAACAGGAGACGCTGTGGTCTCTGGTTAAGAGCAGCTGCGACTGGCTCCTGGAGCTGCTTCAATAGTTCCAGCTCACCTGGGCAGCTGAATTGAGCTCGGCTGATCCGGCGGTTTTGTTTGGCCAAAACAAATGGCGGTCTTCTATTTAGGCTTGAATTAAAGAGATTTTAGAGTCAAGTCCTCCCCAGCAAACAACATGGAGGAAAAAGGGTGATGTGGCAGACAGTACTCTCTGAGAAAGTCTGAGGACAGACCGTTTATAGATGGACAGCAGGGAGGAGGTATGAGTCCTTCCTATCACCTTAATTGCAGTTTGTACCATAGGACAAAGTTTAGATTTTAGCTTCACAGAGAGGTTGCCGTACCATACTGACATTCTAAATCTGATGATGCTTTCCAATACAGCCTGATAGAATAAAAACATGAGCTTCTGGTTAACCCCAAATACTCTGAGTCTACGTAAGAAATACAGTCTCTGCTGTAGACGGGAACATAACGTAACATATTGACATGAATTTCCCACTTGAAAAAGTTATTTACGTGAACACCCAAATATCAGACCTGGCTTATTTTTTTGGTCAATTTGGCCAATTGTCACCTAAAGACTTGGGGTCTGTCATCATCTCTTCTGTTTTCCTGGCATTGATAACAAGGTGGTGGTCATCGCACAATTGAACAAAGGACCGTACCTCACTAAAATATGATGAGTTGTCCAAATCTTCACGCAGCAAGCCGAGAATAGCGGTGTCGTCAGAGAACTTCAAAACATAATTTCCGGGGAAACTGCTGATGCAGTCATTTGTGTAAATAGTAAAAACGACCAGAGAAGTAACACAACCCTGAGGAACCCCAGTGCTAATGGACCTTGGCTCTGACAGGGTGCTGTTAATTCTAACAAGCTGTGATCTATTTGTTAAAAAAGAATAAAACTATTTAATAAGAAAAGGATTAAGATTCATCTGCTGTAATTTATTGATGAGCTGGTGAGGTTGTAGGGTATTAAAAGCAGAGCTAAAATCTATAAACAAAAGGCGAGCATAGGCTTTTGGGTTTTCAACATGTTTAAGTGTTAGTAGTGTGATGGCATCATCTGTACCCCGTCCATGTCTGTAAGCAAATTGGAATGGGTCAAGACCAGGATTTATCGCCGATTTTAAGAGGGACACAACATATTTCTCTAGGCACTTCATTTCTACTGATGTTAGAGCCACTGGCCTAAAGTCATTATTATCAGATGGGCTTGATTTCTTGGGAACCGAGATGATAATTTACCTTTTCCAAAGAGATGGAACAATATGTTGATTCAGTGATTGCTGGAAAATAGGGCACCAGACTGGAGTGAGCTCTTCAGCACAGGTTTTTAAAAGAAAATTTAAGGCATTATCTAGAAGAGAAGCTGGTAACAAGTGGTTGGCTGTGACAGGGAAATAAATTGACATGAAGGCTAGCCCATAATGTTTTTGGAATTGAGACCAGATTTTAAGGGAATGGTGTACTACTGGATTTTGACAGGACTGTGGAGAGAGTAGGGGAAGAGAGGAGCACAAAAGAGCTGGGAGCGAGACAGGACGGCAGGAACTAGATTCAACTTTTAACCAGCTTGGAATGACTTTGGATGATGTGTCCCATCGCCAGCACAATAAACTTTTTATGTTGGCTGCCCAATAATAAATTTGAAAATTTGGTAAGGCCATCCCACCATCTATTTTAGGTCTTTGCTGTCAGGACTCAGCTGGCAGAGCCGTGCAGTTTCTGCCGGACCTGCCCTCTCTGCTTCCCTCCGCAGGTGTTTGCGGGTGACTGGTGGGCGGGGCACGCACACCTACGGTTGGTTCAGCAGCGTCGGGCCGCGCTATAAGAACTGCGTACGGACAGCAGGAGGATGCCAGAGTATTAACCTGAGTGGTATGCGAAAGGCCACTGTCTTCAACAGATCTCCAGTTTTCTACAAACTGATCCTCTCTCTGTGCTCTCCAGGTCTCACCTGATCGCCCTTCCCGGCGGATCCCTCTCTTGAAGTTACCTGTGCCCGCTCAGTACGGTTCCTCAGATCCCTTCCCCGTGCCAAGTCTCCGAGCTGAAGCCCCTCGGGACTCACCTGGTTCCTCCTGCTGCTCCTGGACCTCTGGATTCTCCGGTGCTGCTCGGATTCCGTTCAGCCTGCGCCCGCCGGTCACTCAGACACCTGCCACCAGCTCCATCAGGCAAGGCTGAGTCTGCCCCATCCTCCCCGGCCCGGTTTCCTGCGCCCAGTGGTGAGCTTATACCCAACTCTAATGTTGATAGCTTCCATCAACCCCTTCTGACGTCTCCCTTTCCCTTGCAGCGTCTGAACGCGTCCTGGTCGGCCCTCGTTCCCGCTGTCCTCGTACCCTGATCTTCTGTTTAAATAAATCCTTTTAAACTGATCCCTGCTGCTGTTCGTGTCCTGCATGTGGGCCAAACACTTAAAACCAGCCATGACATTTGCAAAAACTATTTCCTGATCCTTGGTGCCTTATTGTTCCAGATAATAGATGAAATGAGACTATCAAGCTTTGTAAAAAATGTTTTTTGTAAGGAAGTAGGTGATACATTGAAAAAAAAAAACAGGAACCTGGGAAGAATATTCATTTTAATTATTCTAATTTGCCCAGCTAAAGATAAAGGCAGTGGAGACCAGCAAATGAGACCCTGCCGGACGCTCTCAACAAGCGGAGTGAAGTTGGCCTTTAAAAGTTGGGAGTGAAACTTTGTAATGCACACACAAGATAATTAAACTTATCATTTGTTACTTTGAAAGGTAAAGAGTTAAGTGGGAGTTGACACGCAACCTTAGTAATGGGCAAGAGCTCCCTCTTATAAAGATTTAGTTTATATCCTAAAAAACTACCAAAAACTTTAAGGATTTTAAGAATATGTGGAATAGTATAAAGAGATTTTATGTTCATGGTTATTTCTGAAGATCCCTTTATTGTCCGTACACTGTCTAATAGTAGCAGCTAAGGGCTCCAATACCAGATGGCAGAAGCCAAAGGGGACGTATACAACAATTTGACCCAGGAAATAAACGTATCCCCAAACTCAAACCGCTTAAGAACATAAAACAAATAATTCCATTCAACACGATCAAATGCTTTCTCAGCGTAAAAGGCTAATTGCGCCTCTGGACGCTGATGTGTAAAGTATACTGAAAACACGTCTCATGTTAAAAAAATAAATGTCTGTTCTTTATAAACACAGTCTGATCAGATGAAATAAGAGTGGGCAGAACAGATTAAAGATGAAGAGCTAGCACCTTAGCCAGTATTTTCACATCAACATTATGAAGACTAACTGGGCGGTAAGAGGAGCAGCTATGAGGATCTTTGCCTTTTTTCAGGAGAAGGAATATAGATGCCTGGCGCAGTGTATGTGGGAGACACTGGGAGTTTAAACTGTCATTGAATACATCTTTGAGCAAGGGGCCTAATTTCCCAGAGAACCTATTATAAAATTCAGCAGGAAAGCCGTCCGGACTTCGACATTTCCTGCTTTGAATACATGAAATGCCGTGATTAATTTCCTGCAAAGAGATGGGGTTATCTAAGGATTCCCTAAACTTGTCTTCCACAGTGGGAATATCCAGCCCTCCAAAAAAATATCCATCAGCTTCGGATCAGTAGGAGGTTCAGAAGTATATAAATTGGAATAAAACTTACAAAACCGTTTATTAACATCCTCTGGGTCTGATAGCAGTCCTGACTCAGATTCAATTTGATCTATTACATGAGTAGTGGTAATATGCCCAAGACTGTAAGCAAGAGCCTTACTTGGTTTCTCTCCGTATTCATGTAACCTATGTTTAGATTTCAGCATGGCTTGTTCAACCCGGCCAGTTGAAAGCATGTCAAACAGTCTAAAAAAAATCAGACTATACAATTCTGGGGATGGGGCTTTTGCATTGGCATTGTCTACATCAGAGATAAGATGAGTCTGGCCCTTCGCA
The DNA here is from genome assembly GCA_037039145.1 of Fundulus diaphanus. Taxonomy (NCBI): domain Eukaryota; kingdom Metazoa; phylum Chordata; class Actinopteri; order Cyprinodontiformes; family Fundulidae; genus Fundulus; species Fundulus diaphanus. Next base: position 2,328,462 of record CM073136.1, read on the forward strand.
ATTTATGAATGGATGCATTAAAGGAAATAGTCTTTCCCCTCAAGTAGGCCTTTAGGGTCTCCCAAAGCAGGGATGGGGAAGTTTCATTAAATTACTTTGCAAAAATATGCATGTGGGCATGTGGGTATTAACAGAAGTAACAAAGCATTCATCTGACAAAAGAAGAGAATTGAATTGCCATCCGAATCAGTTTGGTTTATGGTTGGGGAGGATTAAAATCAGCGTCACAGGAGCACGGTCAGATATAACCATACTACTGTAATCACACGACTTTCAAAAGACAGTAAAGTTTTATGTATGAAGAAATAATATATGCGTGAATAGGTGTCATGCACAGGTGAGAAAAAGAAATATTCTTTCTTTGTGTGTTTAAAAACTCTCCATGGTTCAATCAAAGCACAGAACTGCAAAAAGCCTTCTATGCATTCTGCTGTTTTGGACTTAGTGATGATACGAGTAGAACATCTATTTAATAAGGGGTTAATTACACAATTGCAGTCGCCCCGGACGTACGGATGGATGGATTTTATTCCGGACTCATGGTCCAATAAATAAATAAAATAAATAGATACTCCTGCAGATCATGACCACGCTTTTAGATGGATTGTACTTAATGTCATGTTCCAGACCTAAATCATCTGCATACATCAGGTGATTAAGTACAGACTTACCAGCCACACAACCAGTGTTACAAAATCTCAACTTGGTTGATAGTTATTCCAGATACAAATTAAAGAGAAATGGGGACAAAATCCCGCCCTGCCTCACCCCATTACAAACTTTGAATGGAGCCGAGACACAGTCCCCCCATTTAATCTGCAGTGCTTGCTGAGCATACCAATACTTCAAAATACAAACAATATACTCTGGTACACCTGTGTCAATTTCATGAATAATTTTCTGTGATTTACCCTATCAAATGCTTTCGATGCATCTAGGAAACATATAAAAACGGAAGAGTTCTGCTTATTATATTTATAAATAATCTCTTGTTCATGATTATGCATCCTGTTAATTCAAATCAATTAATTTTAATTCAACTCAGTTTATTTTATTAGCACCAATTGACACAAAAGTCTGAACGGACTTTACAAGACCAACGGATAAAGTTTTTATACAGAAATATATAGTCAATTCAGACAGACTCAGATTCAAGTGCATACATTACAATTAAATCCTTGTTCAGTTTAACTGGTAAACGATTTTCATCACTAAAGGACTCCCAACCAAATTAGATCATATATACACATATCCGTGCCCAGCCTAACCTTAAAACCAAACTGGTTATTTGTAGATTTGATAACCTCTAAAATCCTGTCCAGCAGGATTGATTCAATAATTTTTGAAACTTTACTGGCCAGCGCTATCGGACGGTAATTATCAGAACTGCCAACCTTCCTAGTTTTATCTTTGATGACGGGTACTAACAGAACACTTAACATAGAGTCAGGTAAAAGACCATGTATAAGAAACGCTGTAAAACAAATGAAAAGTAGAGGAACTAGCCTTACACTTGCATACTTTAAATGCTCTGCTGAGACTACCATCCAATCCAGTGGCTTTATTGTTAGACAATTTGGAAATAGCTTTATGAACTTCATAAGGCAGGATTTCATCTATATGGTCAACGTTATTTACAGTGTATGGTTCACTATGAATACAATTAAATAATCTACTGTAATGTTGGTACCACAGCTCCACAATATTAGCAGTGCCTGATATGCCATCAACCGCAAAGGGCAGGGATGTTTTGTAGGATGTCATACCTCAAACTTTCCAAAAGTTTTGTGTATTGTTACAAAAGAGTTTTCTGGCCACTGAATCAGTCCTCATTGCTCTTTAATTTTTACCAATATAACGCACAGCATACTTGTATTGGGCATTGGTAAACTTTTTATGTTCAAAGACAGGCCCAAATCTCGGTCTCCCTGCCTGAATCCATTCCTTAGAAGCCTCCCGAGCTCTATTCCAACCTGGTCTGATCTTATTTTTCTTTTTTATTTGTTTATGGGAGAGTTTAGTTGGTGCAATCAAAACATTAACTATTTCATAATACACAGATCCAATGTGCTCAGAATTTTTACAATTAGCATCTCTACACATGACTGCTTCTCTAGGCAGGTAGATATTCCTAAGTGAGTTATCTGTGCACATCGAATAGGATAGCAGTTCCTCCTTTGAGAGTGAGCTCCAGTCTAAGTGTAATTTGTTACTTTCAAAGTTGTACTTTTCCGTTATTGGTAGACACTGTAAATGTATCTGCATCCCAAATGGAATATGATCGTCAGTAGAGAACTCATACAGGATTTTGATGTCGGTCAATGAGGCATATGCATCTGCTGTGGTTACACAGTTATCCAACAATGAGGTTGTATGCCATGCCTCACTAATATATGTAAAACTATCTGTAGGCAGCAGGACTTTAGTTAAGAGAATTAACCCACTATCCTCACAAAACTGGTTTGTTTAAATGAGTACCAAATATAGATTTACTATCAGTGATATCAGAGTTCACGTCACCAATAACAAACACATTAAAAAACTTGTTATCTTGTATAAAAGAGTTAATAAAAGCAAGTTTGTTAAGATAGTCAGTTTCATTTGTAAGGCACTCATATGGGGTGTACACATTCAGGATAACCTATTCCTTGTCATTTTGTGTCAGGTGTATTGCTATGCACCAGTCCACTTCAAGTTGGATTATTTTAACCCAAAGATCCAGTCTCTTATCCCATAATGTTGCAACGCCACCGGCAATCCGTCCTTGTATTATTCCATCACCAATATCAACACTGGACTCCCCAGACCAGTGGAAACGCTCATTTATACAGTTCAGACCTTCTAAATCTTGCTTTGTCCGAAAAGTCTAACCAACCAGCAACAACCCGGCGAGCTTTGTCCTCTGCACTATGGCCCAAGCGCAGGCCGCGACAATTATATGGCTTTAAGAGCCATCTGTTCAGGTTTATTTGGCCACGGTGCCACAGGCCAATGAGGCCCCTCTCATCTGCATCCCTGGAGGAACCGCACCGCTCATACCCACAGCTCCAGCCCTATGTGGCTCATAAAAATGCCTTACATAAGCTCCCACTGGCCAGAGATCAGGATTGTACATCTCCGCCACATTATTACACTCAGAGACTTTGAAAGAGGCAAACCTGCTATTATCAAAGCTTATTTTCAGACAAGCAACTTCACGACCCAGCTGGCCCTGAAGATAGTCAGTTAATGTCTTTACATCCAGGTCAGGCGAGAATTTAGAAACGAAAACACTCACCAGTTTTGTTGTCACTGTTTTTATGTTTCTTGCTGTCCCTGTGCCCACAATAGCCATATTTTTAGCAGGTTTTTTAACTCCAGGTGTAGTACCGCGTAATCCCGCTTGTCGCTTTCCTCTTCTCACCACTCCACTTTGGGGATTCAGGCGGATACGTAGTTTGACCAGAGATCTTGCCATCTCCAGGGACAGCTTCCCCGCGCAGTGCGCTCGCCCGATCCGTGTCCCTCCTCCCAGCATTTGCTGCAAGCCCAGCCGCCTGAGTAACTGGCAGGTTCCCAGCGTTTGCTTCCAAGATAAGGCCACAATCTTCGCTGCATCTGCGCTCACCATCCTTGCGGTCGCTGTCACTGCGTCCGTCGATTCCGTGTTTGCCGCCACCACAGATGACAGGGGCAGATCCACACTGGACCTGGTCCTCAGGTACCGCATCCGCTGCACATTCCAGGCTGCACACCCGGTGTTTCACATCAGTTGTGATCACACGAAGGTCTTCACATACGTCCACCTGATGTTTTAGTGCACACTTCATGGCTCCAACATCAGCGTGCAGTTGCTCCATTCTCTTGAGCAGTCCGCAGACATCCATGTTGGAGAAGGTGGCAAATCATCCAAATAATGAGACAAAAAGTGCCACATTTTCCCCACATTTATTTAGGACCTTCAGACAGCTTTTGATGTTTGATGTTTGTCTGTTTGCGCTCCTTTTTTGGAGGTCTCTATAGACTCCGTGTCGAAAGTGTTAATAGCCAGCAACACTATCTCATCCTGGCTCAGAGGTCTTATTTTCACAGCCAAAAAGTTTAATAGCTCATCCTCCACAATTATTTTGCCATCCACAGTCCTGTAGATCTCAGGTTTTTGTCTAGATCGACATGAAGCTGGGATCATCCCAATTAGGGGCGTAGACACAGGTTAATGTTACAGGCAGACCGTAAAGTGTGCCCACCACAATAACAAAACGACCATTAGGATCTGATATGGTTTCAGATGAAATAAACTGTACTTATTTGCTGATTAAAATGCCAGCTCCTCTCGCCTTTCCTTGGAAAGTTGAATGACGCACTTGTCCCATCCAACGTCTCTTCAGAGCAACACACCCAGACCCCCATATATGTGTCTCAGTCAGGAAAGCTATATCAGTTTTTAAGAACTTAAGTTGAGCAAAGATGCTCAATGGTTAAGACCTTTCGCATTCTAATTGGTAAACTTAATTGACTGCACACTCCTACCTCAAGGAGTATTTAAACTAGCTATACATGTTGGTGTAAATGATATTGAAACGGCATGGCATCCAGTCTTGAAGGATATAAGTCTGACTCTGATAAAGACCACAAATGAAATAAGATGGCAGATGACCGTTCATACTGAGCCTGGTTCTGCTGGAGGTTTTCCTTCCCACTAAAGGGGAGTTTTCCTCTCCGCTGTCGCTTCATGCTGTCCCTGTGGCTCTACGCACTTACATGAGGAGTGAATGCTGCCTGTCAAGACTTGATGCAACCTACTGGGTTTCCTTAGAGAGGAAATTTTTTTGACCAATCTGTAGAATTTGATTGAATTTGACTTTGTAAAGTGCCTTGAGATGACATGTATCATGAATTGGCGCTATATAAATAAAATTGAATTGAAGAAACAACCATGGGTGTACCAAACAGAAAACAAGACAAGACCTTCAAACGAACCCCCCCCCCCCCCCACCCTACGCACTTACTCGAACATAGTGCATCGACACTCCAACGAACTAAAGCTCACTTTCTTGGGTTTCTAACTAAAATAAATAGACCCAAAACCCCATAAGCAACTGAAAAGATGAAAACAAAATTAACAGTGCCACATACCACAACTGTGTTGTAGTATTTGACCTGCTCAAGCAGGCAACAATAGTATCCACATCAGAGTAAAGAACATTGTAGCTTGCTGATAAGCTACAGATTGCGCAAGTTAACTACAGTTCCAAATCAGTAGACCTCTACTGCCTCTGGGCCAGTTTATAGCCCATTATTCAGCATAGTCAGAGGAAGGTGTCACAAAGTATTTGCATAATATGGCAATGGCCTAACATGTTAACAGCGAGCAACATTAAATGTGGCCAAAGTGTGTACCAGAAATCTCAACACTTAAATGCCCATCAGTGATTACCTGATCATCACGGCGGAAGAATGTTCTTCTTTATGTAGGATAAGGCCAGATCAGGATCAGTGAAGGATTTCTCCTCCTCTCTGAAATTGATGCAGAATGTAGCTGGAAAGCGAAGTCCAAATTCGACATCTTTAGAGTTTTTAAGGAGCTGTCTCGCCTCTGTGAAAGCTGTGCGGCTAGGTGTGGCCCTAGTAGGGAGTTGGCTAGTAGATTGGTCGTGTCCTACTTATCTAGCTAAAAAGGTCTCATAGGAACTCGAAACATGGTAATACTCATTAAATTCAGAGGTCTTTAGAACCATAGCTAGTTTGAGCTTTAAACCAAAATAGAAAAGGACGGAGGAGGGGGTTTAGTTCAAGTCTGACAACAACAATCCTTACCAATTGTTTTAAACAAGGATGCCTCCCTCAGTTATTTTATGAAGCCTGTATCACACTTATTGCAAACAAAGGGAATAATCCAATGGAATGTGCCTCATACAGACCTATTCCCCTTCTGAACACAGATGTCAAAATTCTGGCCAAGATTCTTGAACGTAGGCTTGAATCCGTCCCTTCAAAAGACCTAACAGGTGTCATTAAAGGTTCCCATTGAAAGTTTAATGTACAAAGGCTGCTCAACATTGTTTATTTCAGCCCCGCAGACTTGGCTGAGTATATTCTCTCTCTTGATGCTGAGAAGGCCTTTGATCGGGTTGACTTTGACTATCTTTTCGCAGTTCTTAGCAGATTTGGTTTTGGGGGGAAATTTATTTCATGGATGAAATTCTTGTATCATCAAGTATCTGCTACAGTTTGTACTAATGTTCAAACATCAAAACCATTTAAATTACAGAGACACCCGCCACAGCTGTCCTCTTAGCCCCTTGATTTTTTATCTGGCCATACAGGCCCTCCCCATTGCATTACGTACCAGTAAGGAGATATCCGAAATTTGGATAAATGACATGGAACATAAGGTATTTCTTCATGCTGACTATCTATATTTCCTCTGTATCTCCAAGCACTCAACTTCACTGCTTTTTGTCCTTTTGCCTGTTTATCTAATTTTGTCAGCTTTCCGAGAATAAGTTGAACCTTTCCAAAAGTGAGCTTTTCCCTTTAAGTGGTGAAGCAAATATGCCGCCCTCCGCAATTTTTTTATTTTTTATTATTGGGTTGTTAATCTTAGGTGCTTAGTGTACTAGTGTTTTTATCATAATCTGAGTGACTGGCTTGACTGGGCGACTATGGAATTACACAGCAACAATAATGTATCCATGTGCTCTGTTCCCCACTGTCACTCTCCTCATCTAACCACATTTCTAATCCTGTAGTGAAACACTCACTGAAAATATGGGGCCAGTTTAGGAATTACTTTAAAATCAATTTGGTCAGCTTCTACAGAAGTTGTAAACTGTGTATAGAGCTTGATCAAGTCCAGTATACAACACGTTGCAATAGTCCAAACATGATGAAGGCGTGAATGTTTTTTTTCAAGATCACGAGTGAGAAAATATTTAATGTTAACTAATAGGCAAAGCTGGAAAAAGCTTGCCTTAACCACAGAATCAATTGGTTTATTGAATTTTAAGTTGCAGTCAAAGGACATTCCAAGATTTTTGACAGAAAGGCTGAAGTGTGAGTCCACAAAGTTGTGAGGTGCAAAACTAAATTGGTTGGCTTGAAGGATGATAGAGTATGAATTCTGTTTTGGATTCATTCAAACAAAGAAAATTTTGTGACAACCATGTTTTGATGTCATCAAGACATGCTTGAATGGACTGTGTGTCTTGAGACTTTGCAGACACAAGCAGTCAGATTTGTAAATCATCTGCATATAGATGGAAATACACATTATGATGATTTATCACAAAGCCTAATGGTGTCCTGTATAAAGAAAAAAGTGAGGATCATGTTCTCTGATTTCTCCAGTGTGTTCAACACCATCCATCCACGCTGACCTGCAGTGCAGGAGCAGTGCAGGAGCTCTGCGGGAACTGTGTTGGCACCGTTTCTGTTCACCCTCTGCACTGCAGACTGCTCCATCAGTCCCCCAGGTTGCCACTAGGGCTGGGTATCAATTCAAAATTCAAGAATTGATTCGGGTCCGATTCTCAAGATTGAGAATAAATTCCTTTCGATCCAATCTGATCTCAAATTGAATCACTGGTAATAAAAAAAATTTTTTCTAGTTACCTGAATTACATAACTGTGTAGTTACTAGTATTATATTAACATTCAACAGCAAACTAATAAAGTTATGGTAGTTCATGGTGGGTATAAGGACCAAAGATTCTCCCTGAATGTTCAGACAATTGCTTTCACAAACATGTAGTGGAGCAGAATACCGAAACAGATCCAGGGTAGAAAACAGAGGATGCCAGATATATCTATAGCTGCTATTTGGACACTAATTTGGTGCATTATTACAAATATTACATAAAAAATTCACCTAAAAGATGTTTCTGTTGAATGCAAATGCACTTTTATTTTCATTATCAATATAAAGAAAAACAAAGGCATTCTCATCCAGGGTAAAGGTAAACAAAGTGCCGGTTGCTGGCTTCAAAGTAAAAGGTTATTGCACTGCATGTAAATAACAAAAAAGGTATACTACACTAACAGTTTACCATTGTGTAACATTTTCAAGTACTTGACTATGAAATATTAAATTGCCTTTAACATGAAAAAATTTTAACTAACATGTTAACTTTAACTGTAAAAAGACAATGCAAAGACATTGACTACTAAAGTGCAAACAAAAATAAACATGATATTAAATTTCACTAATCCAATCTAACAGAATGCTTAAATTGTCCACCTGTCAACTGTCATCACTTGGGAATGTAAAGATTCTTCTGCAGAAAAAGGAGCTCATTGACATGCCCTGGGGTAAGGTAGCTTCTTTTGGCAGTGATGATGTCACCTGCAGTTGAAAAGACCCTCTCAGATGCAACACTGGTACTGGGGACACAGAGGTATCGCTTTGCCATAAAGCCATTCTCCCTAAACCTTTCCTGCAGTCCTGTTGGTCTCCTTGCCCTGTACCTTTTAAACTCATCTTCTGCCACTTCTGCTCTGGTTTTCTGAGCTCCTTCCTCCTCTCTGGGTCTATAGTTTTCCCCAAGGAGAGACTCCAAGGCACCGAACTGCTTGGGGTTAGGTGCAGGGGGTTGGGGTTCCACCACTTCCTTCACGCCATTAACTTCATTAGCAGTTGCATCTTGCTGTTGAGAGAGAAGAGGGAAATCATTTGTATTGTAGGCAGAGGAATGTGTGTGAGTGACAGAGAGATATCAAGAACAAGACAGGATGAGTCCCTTTAATTTTTTTCCATAGGGCTGCTGGTTATTACTCACGTTAGATGCTTTTTCATCCATCCCATCCATGGCTTCAGTCTGGAAAATGTGTGGTCTTGCTCCTCCTCATGCAAAAATGTCAGCGCTTTGAAATGTGTATCGACAGCTGAGGCGTCTTCGGGGAGGCTTGTCATCTCCTTCAACAGAAGAGCGTGCAGGGGTGCGATCACTGAGAGAGTTGGGGATTTTTCTTCAGATATGAGCTGAGTGGCGGTCTTCATTGACTTTGACACTCTGAACACATCTTCTGCATCTGTTATGTCTTCCTCTTTCAGGCTGCACTGATCCTTTTCAGTTCTGCGGACTTCGGGTAAGAGCAGAGCAGCAGATATTGCAGGTTGCTGCTCCAGAAAGCATTCAAGCATTTCAATCGCACTGCTCCACCAGGTCACGCGGTCACTATGGCTGGTGACCCCCACTCCAGTTTAGCTGCTATCAACATTTCAGCTAGACTGGAAGAACAATGGTCTGTTTCAACTTCTGTAGGCTGTAGTGCGTATGAGGTTCCACTCCCCGTCTATGTGGTGTGGTGTTAAACTCATGTAAGTTGCCGTAGCAACGAATGTCCACGTATCGCTTGTAATGCCCACCCTCTCTGTAAAAGAAAGTGTGAAAACTAACCTACAGTCAGCAGACTGGTACATAATTGTAATGACTTCTTCAGACAGACGTTTGCGGGACACCATAGCATAATGCGGTTCCACCACTTTCATTAGCCACCTAAAACCTTTGTTTCTGAGACCTTTAAAAAAAATAAAGGCCGCAATAGCCTCTATTCGTTTTTGGGAACGTGCAGAATTGGCTGGTAGTTGTAGAGTTTCCTGAAGTTTCATCTGTTGCGGGTCGGTGGATGGCTTGGGCATAAGTTCTTGGTGATGTTGCAACATGTGATTCCTGAGGTTGGTCGTATTTCCGAAATATCTCACTTCTACTTGGCATGTCTTGTAACTCGCTTTGCTTTCGTCAAGCTCACCTTTTTTATTAGCACTTTTGAATAAGAAAAATTGCCAGATAGGGGCTTTGAGCTGCGTGTTGGGTGTTTTTAATGCCAGGGCTTTGTTACCATTTCCCAAAGTGCCCGCAGCCATGTTCAAACTTTGTAACAATGCACACACGCAACAGTTGTTGTTCTCCTTCTTGTATCGTGGCAGTTGGAAAACAAATTTTTGGTTCATTATTGCCTTCTCCTGCAGTGGAGTGTGAGACGGAAAAGCCAACCTGCAGTGGCTTTAATTGGATTAAATTGATCTTTGGTTTTATCAATCGATCTTTAGGAATTAATATGAGAATCGATTCAGAATTGGAAAATATATATATTTTTAAACACAGCCCGAGTTGCCACCTTAAGAAGTTCTCTGATGACTCTGCCATAGTAGGTCTCATCACAGATGAAGACGAATCAGAGTATCGTTTGTACCGTCTACCAGATGCTATGGTAAACTTGCACATGCCTTAGGTACTTTGAGATGCTGCTGTACTATCATGTATATTGCATATTACATTATCGTGTATTCTGGTTTTTTTCCACTGTTAAACTTGAATATGTGTGCAGAGAACACTATTGTTTTTCCTCTGTTTTTCCATTATTTATTAGGGTTCCAAGCCCGCGATGCAGAAAGAACGGGCTATGCAACGCATAGCCGTTCGTCTGTACCGCAGTGCAGAAAACCCTATTGTTTTTCGTGTGTTTTTCCAGTATTTATTATTATAAATAATTATTATTCTCCGCTAAAACGCGTTGTGCGGCCCATGCGGACTTGTAACGAACCTATTGAATCAGGTATCTAAGTACAGAATGATCACCGCTACTCAAACCCAGAAATTCAGACCCCTCAACAACTAGAGGGCGCTATAACAAAGGACAATGCGTTCCGGCCTGTAACCACCAAACTACTGGTCCCACACTCAAAAACTTTACATCACTTTGTTTATTGAATGATTCTGCATCAAAAAAGGAATTGGCACACCTTTCGTTTTCCAGCTACTTTTCGCGCTACATGGCTATAAAGGTTAAACCTTTCTTGTTAAAGTCCTCCTACATTTTTTGTGCGATCCGCGCAAAACTCCATATATAACCATGTCATAGACAAATAAAAAAAGTTAACGCAGCATATTTTTAAATTTTGACTTTTTCGAAAAGTAACGCTAAAATAAGTGATTGTTAGCTAGCTATCTCTAAATGTAATTGCTGATTATTCTAAAACCATAACAGATTTTAACATGTCCTTCATAACCCATAGTCCAAATAAGATTTTGCACATGTGACCTGCGTTTTGAGGATTGTCCATCACTAGGGGGCGCTGTGATGTCAAGAAATCTACTACACAAGAATGGCTGATCGGATTTTTACAAAACCTTCTTCATCCCCTTCCAGTCATAGCCCTGAACTAAAGTATTAAATATGGTAATGATTGAAACTAGTTCCAAAAGTGTGAAAAAAAACTTGAAAACTACGAAAATTCAGCTAAATTCAATGTTTTGTTGTAATGAGCTCAGATTTTTAGTATGGATTCCTTGAATACGGTGTAACAATTCTCTCACTGCATGTATTGAAGTTTTTGAAAGTACCACACTGTTTTTTTTTTCAAGTTTGTAAAATGAAGAAATCAATGTATTTTCCACAAATATTGTTATATGCTAATAAAAATGGCCTCTATTTGTAAAGCACATGCAGACTATACATGAATTTCAGTTTGGTAAAAATCCAGGCGAATATGACCTATTCACAAGAAATTAAAATTTACACGTAAAAGACTATAAAGTTTAATATTTTTTTTCTCTCAAACTGTTTCATGAATGACCATATTAAAAATCAAGTAGTTAGATAAAGCACTCTTGGAACTCCGTGAATATTTTCAGAATTTTAGAGCAAACCATTAATTTTAAAAAGGATTTTCTTTTTATAATTTGACATAAAACATTGGTAAAGTTGCAGCATTTTAGAAAATGAGGCGAGGGCTCCATCTCGTGGCTTTTTTTTGCAACTACAACAACCCTGACCATAGTTTAGGGAGTCAGGGGTATTCAAGTAAAACTTAAAGAGGTCCACTTCGATAATAATGTATGTGTATATATATATATATATATATATATATATATATATATATATATATATATATATTAGGGCTGGGCCATGATTAAAATCTTTAGTCGCGATTAATCGCATAATTTGCCTGATTAATCATGATTAATCGCATTGTATGCGCAAACTCCAAGAATGAATTCAAAAGTAGTGTAAAGAGCACTTTTATTTTAAATTTCTGCAGCCATATGAACAAAAGTGTTGTAACATTTGTAGCACTTATCAGTAACACATATTTAGTGTAAAGCTCAACTTAAACATGTAAAACAAAAAATAGCAATAATAATAAATTAAAGCTTATTGCCACTGACAGGAAATTCTCTTTATGGGGAAAAAATCTACCAAAAACAGGCAATTTCTGAGGTAACAGCAGGCATTTGCCAAAAAACGCACCCCCTGCTATTTTACTTAAATATACACTTGTAGCTGAATTAACATTTCCTACATGTTTACTCGTTTGTTCTGAGCTACCAGTATGAATTTCATGTGTGTGGGACGATTTTTAGATAAAAAACCAGGGGGATTCTTTTCGGCAGCCCCTTGCCAAAAAACGCACCCCCTGCTATCTATGAGGGGTTGGCACTTGTATGACTTTATTCCTGTATATCCATCTGTAGTTAAAGGATAAGGGTCAGCAAATGCAAATTCTGCCCTTTAAAACAATGAAAGGGCAATTGTTGCTGTATGATCTGCAGCCCCATTTGGAACTTTTAAACAGGCTTTTGAAAAACGTTTATAATTTGCTGCTGTAATATTATAGATTTTTTAGAATAAAAAGCTAGCAGATGTGCATAATCAAAAACAAAATCATAAATACAAGTATAGAGCATTCAGTATTGTTAGAAAGGTGTTGTGCCATAACATGCCATGATAAATAATTGATCTCGGATTGGATTCTGAACAGTGGAAGAGTTTAACAAAAGAATTCCACTCTGGCCGTAACACGAGACTCTCAAGGCTTGGACGGTCCTTTTTCCCAGCAGGAGGTCAGCTGTGAGCCCTCCTAACAGATAAGACACAGCACAGACAAAAGGCCCGTTTACACTACACTTTTTTAACCGAGCCGAGACCAGTCCGAGCTCGGTAACCGAGATAACTCTTGTGTGTAAACGGTCAGCAGACTGAACCAGACCGCGCTAAACATAACCGGACCGCGCTAACTGCAGACCAGCTCTTGAGTAGGTCTCGGCCTGGTTTTATTTCTGGCCCAGTTTTCTGATAAAGAGCACATGAGCAGACCACGTCATCTCCTTACAGTCAGCTGACTGTCCGCGGGTTTTCCGGCAGTCTGGCTGCACGTCCCGATTCACACTCCATTCAGACAAATTTCAGACATTCATAATAATACTAGCTTCCTTACCGTGCCACACGGTTTCCAGAGATGAATCTGCTTAGCAGCGCAATGAACCTCGGCGTCTGTCGTTGTTTCCTGCATCTGTAAATCCTTATTAGACGTTCGTTTGTCTCATCCACTTCCCAAAAAAGTCAACTTTCTCAAGTAAATTCACCAATGGTTGCCTTCTTCCCCTGACTCTCTGCAAACACCGAAATATCACAATATCAAGCATAACTTCCTGAATGTTACGGGCGCCGCGCTGTTTTGTTTTGCTGCTACCCACAGACATATATACGTAGACGCGTCATAGGGCGCAGGTTCGCACGTCAACGTCACCGCCATATTGTATGTGGCAGAAAAAAGTTGAGTTCTGGGAACATTTCCAGAATAATCACAGTTTGCAGAATTATTTCACTCCTGGAGTAATAGGGCCAGGTTAGATTATTTTAAATATTTTTATTCTTTAGGAGAATAAATTCAGGAGAATGAAGCTAAAGGGATACGAAAATAAACTTGTAATATTACAAAAAAAATACTACGAATACAACGTTTATTCAGAGATTAAAGTCCCTCTGATTCTGTTTAAGTGACTGAGTAACTGCAGATTTGCCACATTTAAGATGGCGGACGCTCTGACGCATCGCAGCATAGGCAGAACCCGCCCAATGACGCGTCTACTCTTATATTATGTCTATGCTGCTACCGCCTTCAATCCCAGAGAGCGGTAGTACCGCAGATCGCCACTAGGGGGCGAGGAGCAACCAAGGAACCGAGATAAGCTTTGTGTGTAAACGGGTCGGCTTGTCTTGGATAACTGATCCAAGCTCGGACTGGTCTCGGCATGGCTCGGTTTTTAGGTGTAGTGTAAACGGGGCTAAAGAGATCCCCACCTCAGCATTCTTCTACAGACCACCCCAGCTCTACGGAACTCTCTCAGAGCAGAAGGCCAGACCATGAGGGCCTGGTCGGCCCTCACCCACACACAAGCCAGCAGCTGAGGGAGATTGCCTGGACCAACCATACCTGATCCAGGTTCTGCTAGACCCGACTGCCTGCGTCAGAAGAGGACCTGACTGAATCCGGACGAACATGTCCGGGCAAATACAGAGCTAAGTTGCTGTCTTAACCACAATCAGATGCAGGGGCAAAAGATCCTGCATGCGAAACAGCTCTGTGTATTTTTCCTCAGCCTGTACAGGAAAGCGAATCCAGACTGGGCGGAAAGCTGTGGAATTCTGAGGAAAAACCCTGTTCAAATCGGACTGCAGCCGGTTCAGAGAACGTGCTCACACCAGGCCTCCGACCCGACCACGCCGTTAGCCACATGCTGCTGCAAGGCTAACGCTAGCTTGCCAAGAACCGAGCACTAGCCCGCTAGCGCTAGCCAACCATTTCCTCCTTCAACGCTTCTTCCTGGAACGGCCAAAGTGGACAGAACTCACACATGAGCGGTCTGAGGGTGAAGAAAAAGGTTTATTGGGAAATGTTTGTAAACCGTGGTGTTTAGAACAAAGGGCTAACCGGTAGGTCGCGCTAGCCAAACATGCTATTAGCCTTGCTAACATCCGGTTTCGGACATTTGAAAAGGAGTTAGTTTTAAAGTATAAAGCGTAACTGTTCTGCTCCGCCATCCTCCGATGGTGTTATCTGCCTTATTCCCGCATCAATATGGTATATTAATGCCGGTTTTCAAGATAATTTTGGGAACTTTATGTTGTAACCTCTTAGCTACCGAGTTGCTGCAGCGACCCCATGCGCCCGGAGGGAGAATCGCATTAACAAACTCGGTCGTAAGGGTTTAAATGGTTTTACAGGACAAACAGTCCTCAGAATATTATTTCAACAAATAATATTTTGTTTAACTTGGGCTTTGCATTGTGAATGGATTGAAATACATGGCAAATGTTTTAACTCCATCCCATGTTTTTGTTAATCAGATCTGCAGTGAACCAGGATTCACTGAAGTATTCTGATTATGACCAACCACTTTTGTTTTGTCTTTTGTTTGTTTTGCATGTAAATAGTTCCTTAGCTAAGCTTCCTTTTTATCTTCCTTTTGCTTAGTAGTTTAGTTAAGTTTCACTAGCCTAGTAGAGAGGATTTATTAATCGAAATATTGTGTTAATTCAGGTAAACAGCATTACATAGTGATGTTCTCTGGATGTTCATCTTATTTCTGTTATTAAATTCTTGGACTTGAAAAGAAGTTGTCACTCCTTTATTCTATGTGTGTGCAGGTTTTGCTGTTAAAAGATCGCTAGTTCTCGAATTCATCCCTTTCAACCATTGTCTTGATATCAGCTTAAGAGCTGATCATCACCAGACAATACTTAACAGACAGAGAGGTATTTATGAAACATTAAATAACTTTAAACAGTGTATAATTGCACAACAAAGGTCACGCTATTTTCTGGAAAAATACATTATTGTATGAGTTAAGTTCTTTTCCGTTTTATGCCTCTTTCCTTGTAAGTTTGAAATGTCCCATGCCCCTGAATGCACCATAGCTTTCTGACAGTCGCGAATGCATCACACTGGTCTATGAACGCTGTGGTGTTTACTGTAGATGCACGTTTGATCTTCCGTTTAAGACAAAGCTTTGCAGTTTCAAAACTCACGTCGGTTCTCACGTTTTATTGTTGTATGTGAATGACAAGAGACCACAACAAATAAATCAGCTGTACCTCAGATAAAAACGTTGGATTTAATGGTGTTCATTACACCCGTACTTTTGTAAACGAATCTGCCAAATAAACACCGTTTTTTTCACACAAGAGGTATATTCAAATGTTTTGATATCACTAATATAAGAACAAGTAACTCCGTTGCTCACATTTTAATCCGTTTTCTTCGTCGATATTAGCTGTATATATGTATACATGTATATATATATATATATATATATATATGAGGACACTATATATATATATATATATATATATATATATATATATATATATATATGAGGACACTATATATATATATATATATATATATATATATATATATATATATATGAGGACACTATATATATATATATATATATATATATATATATATATATATATATATGAGGACACTATATATATATATATATATATATATATATATATATATATATATATATGAGGACACTATATATATATATATATATATATATATATATATATATATATATATGAGGACACTATATATATATATATATATATATATATATATATATATATATATATATATATATATATATATATATATATATATATATATGGTGGACCTGCAGCGGATGCTGCGGAACCTTTTCCCAGTGGGTAGCAGGGAGAACAGTCCATGGTGGGACTGTGTGGGGTCTCTGATGATGGACATAGAGGGGAGAGGAGCCCCGATGATCCCTTCTGCTGTCCTCACCACTCTCCTCACGTTCCTCCAGCAGCACCCACACCACACAGAGAGAAAGCTGGTCACAATGCTGGGTATCATGCTTCTGTAGAAGGTCGTGAGGATGGGCGGCGACAGGTGGGTTCTCTTCATCCTCCACAGGAAGAACAGTCGCTTCTGTGCCCTCTTCACCAGTGACGTGGTGTTCACAGACCCGCTGAGGTTGTCTGTGACGGCACCCTGAGGAATTTGGTGCTGCTGACCACCTCCACAGCTGAGCTGTTGATAAGTGGAGCGTGGCGGTTCTTCCTGAAATCGACGATGATCTCCTTCGTTTTCGCCACGTTCAGGATCAGGCTGTTGTCTCTGCACCGGCCCACCAGCTGCTCCATCTGCTCTCTGTAGTCCCGGTCCTTGTCGTGTCTGATCAGGCCCACCACCGTTGTTTCGTCTGCAAACTTCACAATGTGATTGGTGGTGAACCTGGGACTGCAGTCGTGTGTCATCAAAGTGAACAGCAGGGGGCTCAGGACGCAGCCCTGAGGGGAGCCCGTGCTGAGGGTGATGACATCAGAGGTGTTCTGTCCGACCCGGACCGACTGAGGTCTGTTGATGATGAAGTCTAGCAGCCAGTACCGAAGGGGTGTGCTGAAGCCCAGATGTTCCAGTTTTTCCACCAGATGCTGTGGGATGAGGGTGTTGAACGCTGAACTGAAGTAAAGGAGCATGCTCAAAGGGGCGGGTCGTGGGTGGGCTTGGAACCCGTTAATAACTGCTTGCAGTTCTAGTTCATCTTATTTTTACCTGAGTATGCCATATCAATAACTGTGCAATATTTACTCTGGAATAAAAAAATCTTATATTATCGCCATTTCTTTAGAACTAACTTTAGATGGGACTATTTTTCTTCTATTTTTTCCACAGCTAATAATTGTCTTTAACTTTCTGTGTCCCTGCCACTAGCAAGCCACTGTGAATGCCTAATTCCAAAGCCAATGGGTTAAAATGGGGTACCGCGAGCGAGCTATTTTTAGAAACGTAACGTCACGATGACGTCACATCACGTGGTACGCAGTAGGGCAAACTCCCAAACCAGCCGCTGTTTTGCTGTGGAAGAGACGTGCGTTAGCCTAGGTTGTACTCGTTTAAAAGACTGCTTTTTCCAAAATCTAAGACCATGGTTTATAAACATTGTTGCTATGGAACGTGCAACAGCGACTCGAGGTACGCTGATCGGCCGCATATGAAGGATGTTTTCTTCATTACTTTCCCGAAATTCAAGAGTGCCAAGGAGAAATGTGTGCGCTGGGTCCGCCGGTGCGGTCGGCCTACACATGTAGCAAGGATTTTGTCGGAGGAAAGGGCACAACCGAAGAACATCCTGACCCAATTCCAGCGACATCAAGTAGTGAACAGGTAAGATTATTTTGGTGGCCGAGATGTTAATAATGAAGCGCCTGCTACCATGATAGCATATAGGCTATCATGGTAGCAGGCGCTAACATGATACCCTGCTACCAGGATAGCCTACTCAAAACATTTCAAATGAGACAAACATTAAACATATACCGATCCCTGGACGGTGATTACAAACAAAAAAAACGGCCGACGACGGCATGACCACCGCGCAGGAAAAAAAAAACAAAGCTTACCGTTCGATCAACTCGGCCCGTTTTCCGGTCTTTTTAAGCCCTCGACACTCAAGCCATCGTTTGAGCTGAAGGTTGGTGTGTTCTTCGACAGTGCGACCAGTAAACCGTGCGCCTGGGACATCGTTTTGGGAAAGTTTAATGGCTGCAAAGTCGGTCATATCGCTGTTTATGTTGCTGGTTGCTACGTGCGTTCTCTATCTGTTTGTCCTACCTAAGCGGCAAAAGGGGCGTTGCTCGCGAGGCGGTGACGTCACGTGCGCGGTACCCCATTGATCTGCTGTGCCATTTAAATTGTGCTAATGAAAGTTTTACTGATTATGTATCTAATGTGCACACATGTATAGTAGAATGACTTTACAAATTACAGACCTACACTCCTGATCAAAATCTTAAGACCAGTCAAAAAATTGCAAGAATTTGCATTTTGCACTATTGGATCTTAAGAAGGTTCTAAGTAGAGCTTCACAATGTTAAAAGGACAGATCAGTGCAAGAGACAAGAACATTTGAGCAGGGAATTGTCTGAAAACTGCATTTACACTCAAACATGATTTTTTCAGCTGATCAAAAGTTTAAGACCATAGTCTTTAAAAGCCAAAAGCTGTGCAAACATCTGGATTCCATGTCATTTTCTGTGAAGTCTTTACACTGTCAAGACCTCCTGATGGCAAAAGCAAAAAAGCTCACTGACTTTGAACGTGGTAGGATTGTTGAGCTGCATAAGCAAGGCCTCTCACAACGTGCCATCGCTGCTGAGGTTGGACGCAGTAAGACAGTCATTTTGTATTTTTTAAATGATCCTGAGGGTTATGGAACAAAAAAGTCAAGTGGTAGACCCCAAAAAAATTTCACCAGCTCTGAGCCGCAGGATCCGATTGGCTGTCCGTCAAGACACGGGACAATCCTCTACCCAAATTAAGGCCATTACTGGTGCTGACTGCAGCCCAATAACCATCAGACGGCATCTGCGAGAGAAGGGCTTCAGAAACAAAAAACGTCTTCAAAGGCCACGTCTTCTTCAACGCCACAGAATTGCCCGTTTGGACTTTGCAAGGATGCACCAAACATGGGACATTGAAAGGTGGAAGAAAGTTGTCTTCTCTGATGAGAAAAAATTTAACCTTGATGGTCCTGATGGCTTCCAACGTTACTGGCATGACAGGGAGATCCCACCTGAGATGTTTTCTACACGGCACAGTGGTGGGGGCGCCATCATGATTTGGGGTGCGTTTTCCTTCAATGGAACAATGGAGCTTCAGCTTGTGCAGGGGCGTCAAACAGCAGCTGGCTATGTGGAGATGTTGCAGCGGGCATCCCTCATGACTGAGGGCCCTCGTCTGTGTGGTAATGATTGGGTTTTTCAACAGGACAATGCTGCAGTTCACAATTCCCGCCTGACAAAGGAGTTCTTCCAAGAGAATAACATCACTCTTTTGGACCATCCTGCATGTTCACCGGATCTAAACCCAATTGAGAACATTTGGGGATGGATGGCAAGGGAAGTTTACAAAAATGGACATCAGTTCCAGACAATGGATGCCCTTCGTGAAGCCATCTTCAACACTTGGAGCAACGTTCCCACTAGCCTCCTGGAAACACTGGCATCGAGCATGCCTAAACGATTGTTTGAAGTCATCAACAAGAATGGTGGAGCTACTCATTACTGAGTCCTTTTTTTTTACATTTTGATTTCTGTTTAGGGGGGTTTTCGGGTTTTTTTGAGCTATGGTCTTAAACTTTTGATCAGCTGAAAAAATCATGTTTGAGTATAAATGCAGTTTTCAGACAATTCCCTGCTCAAATGTTCTTGTCTCTTGCACTGATTTGTCCTTTTAACATTGTGAAGCTCTACTTAGAACCTTCTTAAGATCCAATAGTGCAAAATGCAAATTCTTGCAATTTTTTGACTGGTCTTATTTTGATCAGGAGTGTATATCTAATCTATGGAATTAGATAATGGACTTCTTCAAACTCTAGGGTCATTTGAGGAATACCACATGGTTCAGTCCTTGGGCCAATTCTTGGCCTTGGGCTTTGTTCGAAAACAATGAATGAAATAAAAAATTTAAATGAACAAAAGTTTAAAGGTCCTAACTTAAGATGGAATTACCGAAATATGTGATCACCACACAAAATGAAACGTTAACAAGAAAGTGAAGATATGTATTGTCAACGGCCGTTATAGACAAAATATCAGCCATTTGTCATTCTCTTTCTAGTCAATATAATGCAGCAGTATTTTTCCTGTAAAATGTATCATATGCAAAATGTTTTTAAGTGGCTGTGATAAATTTTCAAATTTGTTAGAATGTTAATTAATCTCACTAGAAAATGGAGGACAAATGCTCACAGAATTTTACAATTCGGTGAACACTGCTGCCAATGAAATACTATATAATGTTCAGCACACGTTATCTGCCGACACTCAAATGTTGCATGAACGTTCAGACTGTTAGAGAAATGTGAATGTAATAATTTTATTTTCATTAAGTTACAGGCATTTGGCCTGTTTCAAGAGCTGGCTTGCAGGAATGTTCTATTGTTTTAACTTCACACAGGAAGAACAACTGCTTCTCCCAGATAAGGAATGTGTTGCCTCATGTAATATATGGGGGTTGTGACTGATCACCACCCCCATATAAACCTACACCCCTCTTTGTATGTTGTAAACTCCTGACCCCTCCTGTCCCATATTTGAAGTCCAATAATAAAGGCAGAGGAGACAAATGTCCCGGCATGAGTAGTGCACAGACATTCAACGGAGCATGATCTCCGTCTGGCGCTATTTCCTCCTTTTCTGCACTCAAGATGGCACCGCAGACGGCTGCCACGGTGTGTTGGTGCGTTGTTTTTTGCTTTGTTTTACTATTTAACTCTGGTTTTTGCGATGATACCCGGAACTCTTTCACCAGAGAAGAGCTCATAAACATCAGGGCTTCATCAGACTCTGTCTCTCCATCCACCTTGAAGCACTATGCTGATCAGCTGTCTCCAGTGTTCACAGACATTTTTAACACCTCACTTGCGACATGTCACGTGCCAGCCTGCTTCAAATCCTCCATCATTATCCCTGTTCCCAAGAAGCCAAGGACCACAGGACTTAATGACTTTAGACCCGTCGCTCTGACCTCTGTGGTTATGAAGTCCTTTGAGCGCCTTGTGCTTTCACACCGTAAAGAATTCACCGACCCCCTCCTGGACCCCCTACAGTTTGCCTACAGAGCCAACAGGTCTGCAGACGATGCTGTCAACTTGGCCCTTCACCACATCCTCCAGCACCTGGACTCTGCAGGAACCTACGCCAGGATCCTGTTTGTGGATTTCAGCTCTGCCTTCAATACAATCATCCCAGCTCTGCTTCAGGAGAAGCTCTCCCAGCTGAATGTGCCCGACTCCACCTGCAGGTGGATTACAGACTTCCTGTCTGACAGGAAGCAGCATGTACAGCTGGGAAAACATGACTCTGACTCACAGCTCATCAGCACTGGTTCCCCCCAGGGCTGTTTTTTTCTCCTCTGCTCTTCTCCCTGTACACCAACAGCTGCACCTCCAGTCACCAGTCTGTCAAGCTCCTGAAGTTCGCGGACGACACCACTCTCATCGGACTTATCTCTGATGGTGACGAGTCCGCCTACAGGTGGGAGGCTGACCATCTGGTGACCTGGTGCACGGAGAACAACCTGGAGCTAAACGCTGTAAAAACAGTGGAGATGGTTGTGGACTTCAGGAAGAACTCAGCCCCAGCTACCCCCATCACCCTCTGTGACTCCACAATCGACACTGTCCGCTTCCTGGGAACTATCATCTCCCAGGACCTAAAGTGGGAGCTGACCATCAACTCCCTCACCAAGAAAGCCCAGCAGAGGATGTACTTCCTGCTGAAGGCAGCTGAAGAAATTCGACCTGCCAAGGACAATGATGGTGCAGTTCTACTCCTCCATCATTGAGTCCATCCTCACCTCCTCCATCACCATCTGGTACGCTGGTGCCACCGCTAAGGACAAGGGCAGACTGCAGCGTGTCATCCGGTCTGCAGAGAAGGTGATTGGCTGCAATCTTCCATCTCTCCAGGACCTGTACGCCTCCAGGACTCTGAGGCGTGCAGGAAGATTGTGGCTGATCCCTCGCACCCCAGTCATGGACTATTTCAGTCACTTCCCTCTGGCAGGAGGCTGCGGTCCATCAGGACCACAACCTCACGACACAAGAACAGTTTCTTCCCATCTGCTACCGGCCTTATGAACAAGGCCAAGAGCCGCCCGTGAAA
The DNA here is from genome assembly GCA_037039145.1 of Fundulus diaphanus. Taxonomy (NCBI): domain Eukaryota; kingdom Metazoa; phylum Chordata; class Actinopteri; order Cyprinodontiformes; family Fundulidae; genus Fundulus; species Fundulus diaphanus. Next base: position 2,350,929 of record CM073136.1, read on the forward strand.
CTGGACACTGTCTCTCTCCCCCGTTCAGGACTTACAAGCTTCTGCGTTACATTAATGCACAGTCTACTGAATGTATATAGCTTCTGTATATATATCCATTTTATTTTATTGTATTTTTATTATATTTTGTCTGCACCATCAACACCAAGTCAAATTCCTTGTAAGTGCAAACCTACTTGGCGATTAAACTTGATTCTGATTCTGAAAAGTCTAAACTTGTGTTTGTGTGGTTTTCTTTGTAGGATAATAAGGGGTTATTTATCATAAACCTATCACAGACAATGTCTGCTGAACATCCACTAACAACTTTTTCTGAATGTCCAATAGTGTTTCATTTTGGATGTTCCCGAGCCAACGTCTGAAGAATAATGGCATCGTTCAGTGGACGTAGCCTGAACGTCCAATGCTAGCTAGGTCATCCTGCGCCACCTCAACCATCTAAGGACATACGCCGGGATGCTGTTTGTGGACTTCAGTTCAGCCTTCAACACAATCAACCTAGACAACTTCCACCAGAATCTTACCCAACTTACAGTGCTGCCCTCCACCTGTTATTGGATCAGCAGCATCCTGACTAGCAACCAGCACTAGGTAAGGCTGGAGAACATCTTCTCCCACACAAGAAAACTCAACACGAGCACCCCCTGGTGTATGTGCTCTCCTGTTTCCTGTTCTCTCTGTATGTGAAACTCTTTAGGTTGGCAGATGACACCACTATCATTGGTCTGATACAGGAAGGTGATCAGTCCGCATACAGACAGGAGGTGAATTGGTGCGCCCAGATCCACCTGGACCTAAACCCACAAAAGACAGTGGAGATGACAGTGGACTTCAGGAAAACTCCCTCAAACACTGCACTCCCCTCAATATCCTCGACAACAACGTGTCGACTGTGGATCATTTCCAGTTCCTAGGAACCACCCTTTCTCAGGAATTGAGATGGTCCTCATACATTGACTTGATCCGGGGGAAAAAAGACATTCACAATGCATCTTAAAGTTAGGTAAAACATTATTTGAGAAAATAATATTTTAAACGATTTGTAAAAAGTAAAAATCAATAACCTTCAGGAGATTTGATTTTTCATTAATGTAATTATTTCTCCAGAAATAATCTCCAGTGAAAGTCGCCACAGGAAAGATGTTTGATTAATTTTTGTTTATTGATGTTTTATATTATAACACACACACACACACACACACACACACATCAGGTCTTACTCAACTGGAAATATATAACTAATATAGTAACTGGGTTCAGCTGTTTATAGTATAATGCGATGGGGCATCTGGTTGAGTTCTCTTTGTGGTGTAGTCCATAAAAGCCCTACAAATCTTTACAAACCTGTCCAACACTTTATGTTGTCTCCCTCCGAGGTGCAAGGTCTCAGGTCTCCATACTTAGAGGAGACTTGAAATGTCCCAGAAGACAAAATAGTCCAAACCCAGCCTGACAGAAAGACAAACAGAATCCCACGTACACATTCACATATTCCCACCCTAGTGCAAACACTCTTAAACCCCCCCCCCCAAAAAAAGAAAAAGAAGACACGTACACATACTCGCACACACATCGTATACTCCCAGGTCTAAGTACCCGCACCCCAGAGCGGTATCCAACCTCCAGACCCGGGAGGTGAACCCCAGCATCAAGATGCGAAGGGCGGCAGGGGGGGGGGGGGTGGATTTGGGGCACCACCACAACCCGACCTACCCGGTCAATACTCCAGTCCTAACCCCCCACCTTGATGACCCACAAGCCAGAGATGGGGCCAACATGAAACAAACGGGCCAGCCAACCAGAGCCCACCCCACAAACACTGAGACGCTACCTCCCCTACACGCTGCCCTACATACCTAAGCCCTACTCCCATATTCCAGGGGAGAATATGGGAGTAGGGTAATCAGAAAATTAGAATATTGTGATAAAGTTTTTTATTTTCTGTAATGCAATTAAAAAACATGAAATGTCATACATTCTGGATTCATTACAAATCAACTGAAATATCGCAAGCCTTTTATTGTTTTAATATCGCTGATTATGGCGTACAGCTGAAGAAAACTCAAAAATCCTATCTCAAAATATTAGAATATTTCCTCAGACCAAGTAAAAAAAAAGAAATTATAACAGCAAAACAAAATCAAACATTTGAAAATGTCCATTAATGCACTCAGTACTTGGTTGGGAATCCTTTTGCACAGATTACTGCATCAATGCGGCGTGGCATGGAGGCAATCAGCCTGTGGCATTGCTGAGGTGTTATGGATGCCCAGGATGCTTCAATAGCGGCCTTTAGCTCATTTGCATTGTTGGGTCTGGTGTCTTTCAGCTTCTTCTTCACAATACCCCACAAATTCTCCATGGGGTTCAGGTCAGGGGAATTGGCAGGCCAATCAAGGACAGTAATGCCATGGTCAGTACACCAGTTACTGGTGGTTTTGGCACTGTGGGCAGGTGCCAGATCTTGGTTGTGCAGCGTTTCCTGCCACATTTCCCCCTCCCAACACACTTTTTGTGAATGTGATTTGAAACTGCACTCTGTGAACAGCCTGCTCTTTGAGAAATTTCTTTTTGTGTCTTACCCACCTGATGGAGGGTGTCAATGATGGTCTTCTGGACAGCAGTCAGATCAGCAGTCTTCCCCATACTTGTGATTTAGTTTACTGAACCAAGCTGAGTGTTTTTCAAGGCTCAGGAAACCCTTGCAGGTGTTTCGAGTTAATTAGACGATTCAAGTGATTAGTTGAATAGCCTACTAGTATACAGTACTTTTTTACGATATTCTAATTTTCTGAGACAGTCCTTCCTGTATGCGATTCTGCTAACATAGCATCTGAGTCTGAATTTTGATAGCATGGGATTAAACCCTCACACAGTCCGGGCAGCCTTGCAACTGCCAAAACAGCTGCAGACGTTTTCCAAATTTCTCGATACACCAGGTAACCGGCAGCTCCAAAAAGCAGAAATCCTGTTATCATAAAAGGGTCACTGATTCACATCTGACTTAGAATACACCTCGGAGGATGGGCCTACATGTCTTTAAAAAAAGCAATGCAGCAAATACAGGTGACTCAAGTGCGAGCCCACCAGAACTGACAAAGACTCCTGGATAGGTGTCGAAACATTTTCAAAAAGAACTGAACGAAAGTCCAGTTGCCTTCGATTTAAGCCTGTTTGCTGTTAGTTAATACTCAAACAATAGAACAGGTTAGTTATTTTGTTTGGTTGCTTTTTCTGTTTTGTTTTGCACTCCCGAGCCAGTGTTTCCACAGTCTAACCCATATTCCAAAGCAGAAGGTGGCGGAATTGCTCTTTGGTTGGTTGCCAACCGCCATAAACCCTAAAGAGGAAAAAAGCATTTCTCCACTGATGAATCAACAAGCGGAGATAGAAAACAGTCAGACTTTCCACAATTTCTTTGGAAAACTGCTGGACTACAGGAGAAACTGCATTTTATTTAAAACCCATCGGTTCTACCTTGTTTATTAAGTTTTTGTTTCCCATAATATTTCTATTCTATTTAGATCAAGCCTGTGGATAGACAAAGATGGCGGGGCTGACTCACGGCGCTTCTTGGTTTATTGTGTGGTGGAGTTCCAACACAAACAAACTGTTTATAGTGAAGAGCAGGTCACGACAGAGGTTGTCATTGTGGCATTGTCCTAGTCTGGATTCACAGCAATGATGAGCTCTGATGGTGGTCATGTAGCAGTTACAGCAGTTTGCTGACAGAAAGGATGGCTAAAAAAGGGTGCGAGTCTCATCGTAGGATTGAAATAGTAGTAGTATAGTAATATCTTTATTGTCATTGAAACATACATTGAAACATACATTACAACGAAATTTGTTCTCTGCATTTAACCCATCACCCTTGGCAGTGCCGGCCCAAGCCTCTTGGGGGCCCTAAGCAGAATTTTATTTGGGGGCCCACCATGCAGAATCACCTACGCTAGAAGATTATTGACACAAACGTCACACTATAATGTAATAGCGAAAATTAGAAACGAATACAGTGAGGTTATGTATCAATACAAAATAAATAAACGCTACTTAAAATACTTAACCCTTTTATTAAATCTTCTGAATACAAACTGTCACAAAACATATAAAATTTCATTATCATTCATTCATTTATATCAGTGGTCCCCAACCTTTTTATCACTGCGGACCGGTCATCGCTTGCCAATATTACCACTGACCGGGGCGGGGGGTGTATATATATATATATATATATATATATATATATATATATATATATATATATATATATATATATATATATATATATATATATATATATATATATATATATATATAGTGTATTAGCAGCTTCCTCGTAAAATTGTGCCAGCATTTGTTTACCATCAGAGTTTGACATCATCTCTGCCCGTAAATGAAAATGCACGTGGAAAAATACATAAAGAAGGGGATCCTGCAATTTCACATTTCTTTCACTATTATCTTAATATACATTAAAAAATGTGTTTACTATAATTATAAAACACTACATGAATGTTGTTTTTAAATAGTTGAAATAAAGTTGTCTCCTCCTCTCCTCTCCCTCACCCCCTCTGTCAGCATCCAAAGCCGTAACGCTCTGACTCTGGTTACTATGGTAACGTTTAAACACGCCGTCAGAGAAAGATACAGATACTCCAAAAAATAATATAAAGTACATGAATTTTAACTCACCATAAAGCTAAATCAATGGGAGCCCTGAGCTTGTTTCTCTACAACAAGACGGTCCCATATGGGGGTGATGTCTTCAGAAAGTTTATCAAAGTGACGTTTAACTTTTCTGGCCCTGGTTGCTTCAAACTACGTTTAACTATTAAAACGCTGATGGCGTTGTGCAGAAGAGTCGATGCTTTCAGAATATCCGCATCTGTAGCTTGTAGGAGCTGTGAAGCAGCGTTTATGCACTCAAGAATCTTGGTTTGCATGTTGACCAAAAAAATGAAAGAAAATTTACTTTTGCCACTTGCTTCAATACGCTCCTCTTTTTTGTCACTGGTCAGGGATATTTGGATGAAAGCTTTTATAATCTCACCATATCTGTGCCTCAACGCTGAAAGCGCATCATGTGGAGATGACCAGCGATTGAGACAGAGGCGTTTTATTGTGAAAGTTCTACTTCCTGCCGTGATTAACTCACCGGGGAGCGTTTTACTGTGACCAGAAAAGTTGTTCAGGCTCTCTACTGTCATAGAGTTGCTTCACTCTGAGGCTCGATCAGTCGGGAAATATTCCAGATGAGCATTTTCATCATCCCGCGCCTGTCACCTGTCGCTGAGACCTGCAGCTGCTTCATTTTCAGTGTACAGCGCATGTTAGGGGAGGGGGGGGGGGTGCACGGCTGCTGGTCACCGCCGAGAGAGAGAAAAGGAGATTTAAGCTAAGCGCCTGGGCTTCGTCTACAACGAACTCACACATTATAAATAGTGATTATTAGTTGGGCTACGTGTAATTAACTCGCCTCCCTGGCTGTGTTCTGGTGGGGCTGAATCGCTGCCAACAATTAAGTCAACTTCATCTCCTGGACAGTTTTTGTAACGTGGCTTTTCCTTGCTTTCTCTTTTCATTTTCTTTTCACCGCTCCACTTTTATACTTATATGAAGCGCTCATGTTAACTTAGTAGTTAAAATGCTTTTTTAAAATACTTTTTTACAAACAGTTGCCAAGTGACAGAAGATCCCGTTGGTGGACGTTTGGTGATGATGAGTTTTACCCAAAATGCACTTGGAGAAATTATCGGCAATCCACTTGAAAATTTGCACCATGAAGTGAAAATAAAACCAGTCATGCAGAAAAACATTTTATTCAATATTTTACACCCATTACATCATTAAAATCAGGCAGTCTTTTACAGTTTGTGGAAACCATGACTGAGTCCTTACTGTTTAGCAGTTATAAACTATTCTCCGCCACAGCAAAGTGTTTAACTGATGCCAAATATATTTGTTCCACAGACTTGTTGCTGTCTGTGAGTTGGGGGTATTGAATGCTAATACTTGTTTAAGTTACTTGATTGCTGACCAAAAAAAATAAATCCAGTATGGGGCCCCCAGCCCAGATCATCATGGGGCCCCCTGATGGTCTGGGGGCCCCAAGCGGCCGTTTAGTTCGCTTGTGCCTCGTGCCGGCCCTGACCTTTGGGGAGCAGTGGGCTGCCATGTGTGGCGCCCGGGGAGCAATCTGGGGTTAAGGGTCTTGCTCAGGGACCCAGAGTGCAGGTGCTGAGGATCAAACCGGGTACTTGCATCCTTCTCTGAGTGCAAGCTGCTCTAACCACTAGGCCACCACTCCTCTTGTTGGCCTCCCCTTCTTGGTACGAGATCAAGATTGTTTTATATTTGCTTTAAAAACGTTAACTAAATTAATGACTACATTTTGTTATATGTCATTTCAGATGACAAATAAAAAGCTAGACAATAATTCTGCTTGGCTGAAGAAGTGTCAAACTTCAACATGGAGACAGAAGCCCAGGAAAAAAAGAAAGTAAGTTTTTGTATGGCACCAATTTGCAGTTCTAGAAAAAAATCAAAACATTTCTTACTGAATCTCCACCTATAAACCTTTAAGCCTAATAGCAACCTTTTTAGCTGCACAGGAAGAGAGCATGGGTTCCTTGAAATAGATCTTTGTGTTGCTTCAATGTGAGTAGGAGATTGTAAAACATCAGCCTTTACTAAAGTTTTTGTACATTGTGACTTGCACTTCGTTATTTGTCGCTGCTGTGTGAAATGAAGTCGATACCTTCTTGATGATACTAGTTCTTAACATGCTCACACGTCTTGATAATGCACACGTAAAGGAGCAATAAGCGTAATTTCATTCTTTTAAATTGAAAGAACTAAAAAATAGTTTTGTAAAGAACAATCTCAACAGATGGAATAAGGTATGACACCACACACCATCTCTCTTTCTTGTTCTCCAGTCTCTTGTTTACAAAGCTGGGCCGTGCATGTATGTGCATATCAACAGCTGCCACTCAGGGCTTAGCCCCTCCCTCCCTTTAAAATGCTACCGCGGCATTCACCCACAGACGATCAGGACTCGTTATTACAACAAAAAAATAACAGTCTTTGGCAAAGAAGTTGTCATATAAGGAAGGTGGAAAAAACAAGGATTAACCTTGCGTTTCCAAGGTTGAGAACATTTTCAGAACCGCAGCTCCAGTTTGACTCAGAATTAGTGTTTCTCCTCTGGATATGTGAGTAACAGCATGAAGCTGGGTTCTCCCCAGAGGATGGAATAAGGGCTCAGTGCCGCTATACCCATTGCTCAGCGTGGCTATACTGATTTTTTAAATCTAGGGTTTTTCTTTCCTATTTTCCTGGATCATTTTCATCAAATTTATCAAAATTCCTCGGCCCGTGTGTTACTTTCCACAAGCGCCATTGTTTTCCAGCGTAATCTCGGAGTACTGTCATCTTGCGATATTTTAGCGCAAGAGTTGCTTCTCATTGGTCAGTGTTTCTGTGACACGTTCAAATTAAGCACTGTTATTGGTGGAAATCTAACTGCATGCAAACCTTTAAAGAGCCATTTTTCATGGGTGAATTTCACAAACAACTTTTCCTGACTTTCTGTTCATCGAGACGAGATGAATCACAACAAAACGCAAGCGCTACATGAAGCCCGGTGATCAGAGGGTTATATCTGCATTTTTGTTGTGTTCTTGATGGTGACCACCGCCCGTGTAGCTCAGGGGGAGTGTTCAGAAAATCATCCCAATGTGCGGGGCGCTGCAGCAGACAGCCTGTCTGGAGAGGGGGGTAACTACAATTTGTCATTGTAGTTATGATTACTTTGAAGTAGCAGACACCCTGTGGTGTTAGATTACATTACGTAGAAAGTGGTTTAGGACAGATTTGTTAAGACTGTTTGCCATATAAAGGCAAACATTATGTATTTGCTTGCAAATGTTACCGTTCTACTAGTATTTGTACATATTGTTAGCAAAAAACATTTCATTTGACTGTAAGAAGGTCGTGAAGCCCTTGCATCACATCATCTATCGAAAGCTTCCTGTGCAGCATGACAGTGCGGTATGGGGGCTGCCCGGCAGAGGATGGAAAGCATTTAGCACTGGTGGGTGGGTTAGCACAGGGGATCGTGGGATGTTGAGTACAAGATCTAGACACAGTTTTTGCTGCACAAGTTCAGAAAAGGGACGGATGTATTGCCACAGATCCCACCCACCAGACCAGTGCACTGTTTGTCACACTTCCACTTCAGGCAAACAATTCAGGAACATTAAATAAAAAACTCAGACTTAAAAACTGTTTCTTTTCCAAAGTTGTGTCTATTTGCACACTTATATATTCATGCAATTGCACAGTATGTTTTACATCATTCTGTAAACCGACTTCTACCTATCTTTTGTACATATCACTTAATGTTTACATTTTTGCTAATGACTATTTGCACACTTTTTAATCTCAGTGAGTGTTTTGTCTGATATATTCATGCAATTGAATAGTAATTTTCATCCCCTGTAAAGTAACTGTTCTTTTACTCAACATTTAAATCTTATCAGATAATAAGGACTATTTGCACACTTTTTAGATCCTCAGGAAGTGTTGTCAGTGCATTCAACTGTTTGAACATTATGTTCTGTTTGTGTATGTGTGTTATGGTCTTCTGAGCCAGTGTCTCACCAAAATTTCATTATGGTCACATGAGGACTACGATTCTTGATCACTGCTGCTTTTTTATTTATGTCTCGGATGTGATCACCACAAGTGCTTACAATGTTTTTTATGTTTTAAGCAATTTTTAAAGGTATATAGCCACGTTATATGCCTATACCAAAAAGACCAAAATCCAGTTGATTATGATCAAATAAAGCTACATACTCCAAGCGTCCATCCAGATAGTGTTTTGATAGTCCTTTTTGAGCCTAAACAGAACCCCAGCAACGGGTGTGATAAGCTGACAAAAACAGATGTGGTGCCATCTACCGGCAGTACTGCAGAACTATTAGAAAGCCAGATGGTTGGCATTGACGCAGCTACTAAATAAGTAAACTTGTCTTTCTGTACACTATGCTACTAGCATGACTAAACAGTACCACAAGTCTGTTCTGTCTCTCTTCGAGGTCGGTCGTGTTTCTCTGCTCTCCGCTCCTTATCCGCCCTGCCCCTTCTCCGCTTCTGCTTCGTTTTGTGTCTTTGTGCAATTTCTTCATAGAAACCGAAAGCTCGGAAGCCGAAGCTAAGGAAATTATGGATCTCGTCAGCTGGTCTCTCAATGCCATTGATAAAACTTTTGCGACTGGAAAGCAAAAGAACGGGGAGCGTGCCTGTCCTGATGGAACTTTTTTTGCTTATTATTGGATTCAGAGGATTTCTGATGTATCAGCAACTTCAGAGACTGCTGGCGTCGAATTTGGCCTTGATGAGGCTGACAGCGGCTCACGTCGCGATCACTAGGGCGGTAAATGAACAGAACAATAAGCTTAATAAGATGGCTGCGGTGGTTGGACTCAGAGGTGAAATGGGATAAAATCTTGAAGTGAAAACGCGAAAACAGCCCACTAATTTGGAATATTGGATCCTGGAACCAGTGATGAAAAGACTTTAAAGCTGAAGGAAAAGTGGTTCAGCTTGTTCTCATAACAAAATGTGTATTCTAATCGGACTTTTATCTAAATTCTCCCCTGCTTGTTATGGCGAAATTGGACAGAACTATTCCCCCCGCTCCCTCCTCCCCTGCAAGACATCCGTGGATGCGTCAAGCTGGGCTGTCAAGTGAAGTGATAAAGACTTTCCAACGTATCAAGGACACTTGACTGCCGGACGGCGTTCATGGACATACGATACTCCACACAACACACACACACTACTGATGCTCATTTATCTCATGAACTTACACGTGACTAATCTCCAATGTTATCCTTCTGCTATATGTGTCTCGCTATATTTGTGCTTCTCGTGCAACGAGGGTTTTTTTTTGTCGGATGTTTCACACTGTACTGTGAGAGCATAGGGTGTGAGACATCGGTCTTTTTTTATCTTCCCTTTCCTCCCCCCATTGTGAAAATCTATCTTTCCACAGATTCAAGGGCAGCGCCCTGTGGGCACCACGTAAGGCGGGGTCCGGGGCAGTTCGGAGGGATGCGCATAATGGCTGCGCCGAATGGCAGAGGCCGTCTGGCTGTGTTCCTTGGCAACGCAAGGCCTCAGTCAATCGTTCCCCCCAAAATGTTTGTTTATGTATGTGATGGACGGTTGTACGGGAACTGAAATTTCGATTACAAACGCAAATTGTAGTTGACAAATAAAGATTGATTGATTGATTGATTGATTGATTGATTGATTGATTGATTGATTGATTGAAGGTGAATCAAATCTGTTATTACATGTACTTTGATAAAAACAATGTCACTTTGAAAGCAATTTCAATGTTGGCAGAATTACAACCTTTAGCTAAAACGGGTGTAAATTGTTTTATTCCATGAACATTGCTTCGGCTTGTTGGCAAATTCTATGCATGCACAGTGACGTAACCCTGGTCACATGATGTTGCAATGATAAGTATACACAGAAAAGGCTATATTTACTAACAAATTGAGCAAATACAAAGCCGAAAAGACAAAAATAACATACTACAGAAGCAGGACATGATAATCTTTCAGAAAAACGTTGTATGCCACCAGAATGACTGGACTATACATTTTAAAAATGTAAACTGACATGAATATCTAGCTTTAAGCAATTTTTTTTAATGCAGAGGTTTTCCTTTAATTTTTTTAAAAATTGTGAATACCTTACGTATTCCAAAAGACTGCATTAAAACTGATGCTTGGTATAGATTGTAACTGTAGCCTGAATATTTAGACGTCTGGCAGACAACATTCACCTAACGTAGATATTGTGTTTCATATCAACGTTGGGCGAACGTCTGTTGATGACGTCGCAGACATAAGTAAGAATGAAAGAAAGAAAGATTTTTCTTATAAAGTATAAACCCATATGAGAATATGAAAATCATACTGCAACATTATTCCAGAGTCCCTGATGGAGCCCTTCATCCTTCCCCCCTCTCACAGAAAGTGCTCCTTCAAATGAATAAGTAAACAGACATGAGCATGAGCCCCCAGATGCATAGCAGCATCAACTACATCAAAATTAAAAGTTATCCTTTTGGAAAGGAAAAAATACAGAAATGACAAAATAGGGGACGAAAACAAATTTCAAGATATTTAACACAAGTAGTGAGTGTAACCGTGTGGCTTATAATTATGCTTTGAGCTAAAAAAGGCTATCTTGTTTGCTGCACAAGCACAGGATGACAACAACATCAACTTGCATCAAAATGAAAAGTTATCCTTCTGTAAGTAAAAAAGAAAGTAAAAAGGATGACCAAGAGAAAAGAAAACAAGACAGTGGTGATGGCTTATTGTGGCTTATTTAGCTCAAAGCAATAGATCTTAATACAGTTTTAACCTAGCCAGGCCCATGCTATGTACCTGGCTGTAAAGTCTATAACTTGTTTGACACGTTTGCTGAATGCAAAGTGTCTAAAACAAGCCATTGTTTTACTCATAAAAGTTGTTTTCAAACAGCCGAGCAAAGAATGCTAAATTATTGACTTAATGTGCAAGAATGTTTGCTAGAGCAACTAAATTAATGTATGTAGTAGGTGTTTGTTGTTGTATTTGGTGTAGGGGTTTTATCGTATTAAAGGTATAGTGGACAATATTTTTCGGCTTTGAGTTATGGGGGTTCATCTTATCAATTGGTTGTGCCACAGGCCAATCATTGTGATGTTCACACCTAATGTCAATGTGCGTGCCTGTTACTTGCTAGTTTCCTTTTGCTGGCTACGCACTTCTAGTGTCTGTGTCCAATGAGCTTCTGTTTCAGCTGTTCACTGTAGATCCACTGCACTCACTATGTACTTAGAAAATAGTTAAAGAGTCGGAAGACGCAAACTATCTTACAAGTTTATAAGGAGAAGAGCAAGGCCTCAGAAGAAAAAAGTAAGACCAGAGTGGATTTGGGAGATTGTTTCACCTGATCCCCTAGGACAGTCTTGCACATGGGCACTTATTCAAAAATTTACTTGGGTGTTTCTTAGTTACATTTCCAGAAAAAAAATCCACTATACCTGTAAATGACAAAATGTTTAACATTCTGATGTGCACTTTGTAATAATTGAAATTAAAAGTTTACATTTTACATTTGTCAGTGCTGGATTCGAGGGCCCCCTTGGAATTTTTTGCTAGAGGCCCCAAGAGACCCTTGCAGCGCCACTGCTCTCATCTTAAAATGTCTACACTGCCAAACCAGACATTCTGAATAAGACAGACTGACTGATGTAAACATTACAGACACAAGGACAATTAATGAATTTCACAATTCCTCAGTAGGAACACCATAACCTTCATATGTTTGTAAGTTTGATAGAATGGGTAATACTAGCTCTTAGGTTGATTGATATAGCTGCTTCAAATGAATAAAGAACATTTGAAAAAACAACACAATATTGCCTCTGCCTATTTCCTTCATTCTGTAATTCTGCTTTTCTCTTAAAATGATGACAAAACCAATCATGTTGAAACTGACATCAAAAATTTGTTTTTGCTAACAAAGTGTTCAGTTTTTAGCCATTGAGACACAGTTACATTGTTGTCTTTATGTTATACTACATTAACTTTTTAAGATAATTCACTTACCTCAGCAAGCTGAAAGAGAGCCGATTGTCTATAAGGTTTTCCTTCAAGGACGCCTGACAGGGAAGACTACGAACACACCATGACAATCAGTTATCCAACGTGTCACTTCCTGTCATTATAGAACTTTTATGTGTGATTACAACAAACTGAACAATATTTATCTGGATTGTAGATAAAGGCTGGTTCACACAGCAGGATAATTAGCCTCATTTTTGTCTCGAGCTTCCCCTTCCGACAGGCCCTGACTATCGGTGTGGCTATTAAGATAATCTTAAGAGATATTCCTGCCATGTGTGGTGTGTTAAGAGTGATCTGGTCCACTCTGTAGAACGTCGGAACTGCTCCAACCAATATCCTAGCATGAGTGGTGTTCCCCAAGGATAAACGAGCACACAGCCCGTTGAATGTGATGTGTAGTCAATCAGAAAGCGAGGTGAGGGAAACCCTGAGAGAAAAAAAAAACACAGCCCACCTCTATCACCATTGTTATTCCCTGTTATCCATGTTTATTTACTCTGAACTCACATTTGAGCTTGAGAGCTTTTATCTATCATTCTTTATCGTTACGTGTCTCACAGGCGTTGAAGATCGGCCAACTATGTAAAACTCTTGCTGTGTGAACCAGCCTTAAGGGGAAACCTTCAGCAGTTACCATGGTAATCAATTAACTCAGATGAAATAGATAAACCCAAACAGTTAGAGCTATTAATTAAAAGTTGTTTTAAGTAGTAGACGCAACTTTATAAAAGTGCACAAATTTATAGGACAGCAGGAGGATAGCAAACTTTCACTAAATAGAGAATTACTTGTCAAAGCAAATATTTATTAACATCTGTTATCCAAAGTCCTCATCAGCTCTACCAGGGCGAACTGATATGTACAACTATATCTGTTAACAGGTAAACATAAAAACTGTTTAGATCAATTAAACATGTGACAATAAAAAAAGTCTGGAATACTGAAGAGACATAAGTCTGAAGAGACATGTGATGATGTCAGTGAATCTCTGGGAGCTTAAAAGCTAGCACAAACTTATTGTTTGCTCAAGTGATATTTTTCTGAAGATTCTGTGAGTGAGTAGGTCTGTGCTATGTTATTCAGTGTAATATGGATGCAGTCATTAGCCAGCTTGTCCAAGAAGCTAATCAAAAACAAACATGGCAGACATTTCTGTCATTTTTAAAGACAGGAAATAAATGTTTATGGAAATGTTTGAATAATTATTGCTGCATGTGTTAATATGCCAGGGGTTAAAGCAAAAATAATCAGTTTGACTGAAAATATTTTCAAGTCAGCCCATATATTCCCGGGCCGTGGACATCATGCCACATCAGTTACATCGCTTGCTTATTGTGCAAAGTCAACATTAACCAAATCTGGTAGGTCTACAATATCCATTGACCATTCCTGTATCTCTCCACCTTTCAGCTTCAGAGTCCATCCTGGACAGCCTCCCATCCCCTCCTTCACTTTCCACATCATCACCTGGTTAACTTTCATCTCTGCAGCATCAAGTTCTTCCTTCACACTTTAGCCAAACTGCTCCACAGTCCACTCACCTCTTGACTTTACAATTTCAGCTCCCTTCCCTCCCTGTCCTCCAGAAAACCTCCATAAACTGCAGCTAGTACAAAGACAGCAGCTTCATCATCACATCATCTACTTCACTCCTGTACATTAACTCCTCTGGCTCCCTGTCACATCCAATATAAACCAATCCTATGATCATACAAGGCCGACCACAGCCTGGACAATGCAGGACACATAACCAACACTATGATGACGTCATATTTTAATTTAACACAGATCGCACATTACAATAATCAGTCTGTTTTTCCTATCATTGCACAGCAATTAATTATCACAACTCATGAGTTTATAAAAAAGGCATTATTTAACTTTTTTGAAGTCTAATAAAACGGTTATATTTTAGCCCTGTGACTGGCGACCTGTCCAGGATGTAATCTGTGCCCCTGCCTAGGAAGAGCCACCTGCCCCCCCCCCCTTCCCCATCAGATAGGGCTTGACGTCACACCTGTACGGAAAAGCGGGTATAGAAAATCCGTGGATGGATGGGATGTTAAATTTTTGAAAAGTTTAATAAAATTGCTCAAAGTTTATCAGAAAAGAACATAACTTGCTTTTTAAGATGAACACTTTAATTAGAAAAATGTTATTAAACTTTGCATAAAGTTAAATATTGCTGTAGGTAATCTTGGCTGCTGTAGCTTGTCTCTCTGGCAGCTGATTTTGGGTTGAATAAAATGAGTCCATAGAACCACAGGAGGCTTTCTCAGCTGGTTCTAGTGCGACTTGGTTCTACAGTGTGGCTTCACATGGCGCTCCACTCTGTTTAAAAATAAAAAATAACTTCATAAAGGCTTTCTGAGAATCGCCTTTCTCTGGCCTCACCCAGTTAGAACCCGTTCTCCAGTCCATGTTGTAGCTGCAGTTTATTTTTTTATTTATTGACGTGGTTTCCTTAATAATCTGTATGCATCAAAATCCTTGTGATTTTATTTAACGAGTGTCCTGGTTCAGCTGCTCCTAAAGTGGAGCTGCTGCTTATTGACTGACAGCCGATGCAGCTCTGCCTTCTTTGTTACAGAAAAGCGCAGGTGGAATTTTTTTACTTTTTCTGAATCAGACCCATTGAAATGTGGGACACTGTTTCACATTCAGACCGTTCATAAAAAAAAGAAAGAAAAGAAAAAGCGCATCATGCTAAATTAGCCTGAGCTAGCGCGTAACTCTTTGAGTTTTAAATAAAACGTAATAGCTGATAAACCAAACAAGGATCTCCTCATGATTTGCTAAGTTACTGGAAGCGAGGGAATAAACGCTGACAGGCGACGTGGCCACAGGTGGAAATAACTCATCAATTAACTGCAGGAGCAGCGACAGACACACTTACCGAGGGAAGTTGTTGTCAGCTGTTCTATCCGCTGAACTTTCTGACCTGCTGGTTCGCATAAATCCAAAGAAAACCATTGACCACCACCACTTTCATTCATACCATCTGTGGTCAGTTTGAGATGTTCTTCCAAAAGTTAAAATGATTGAACACCGATAAACCTCAGACTGGCAGATCTTCGCTTTGCAGACCCACCCCACTCCCCTTCTGATTGGCTAATGTCCTGGCTTTGCCAGATTTCATTGATTGAGCGCAGCTTCTGTTTAAAATCTTGAATAAAAAGTCTACACGGAACATTTTGGCTCATTTTCCAAATGACGGAAATCCGTCGCAGCGACGGAGAACTTTAACCCCTGCTCTAGAGTCTAGGAGAATAGAGCTACTTTGGAGGAAAGGCACTCGGAGCATAAATGCTGCAAACGTTCTGTTCGCACAGAAAGTATGTGCGTCATGCATAAACCAGCTTTTACTGTGATTATTATTTGTCCAGGTTGTGTCTGCCTGTCTGCCTGCTTGGACGCTTTTTTCTCTGCTCCCTGCTTGCTTGCATTTTCCTGCCTTTTACTTTATCTCCTTTTTATCTCTTTGCCAAAACCACGGAAAGTTGGATTTAGTTATTTTTATTTATTTTCTTTTTATTTATTTTTTATTTTGCAAAGATGCCTACCTTCACCACAGTGGACCTTGACACGCTTCTACAGAAGATCGCTGTTATAGAACAGAAGATATGCCGACTCGAACTGAATTATGATGTAAACGGCGCATATGGAAATGAAACAACCCTGCCTGCGACTCCAAACGGGGACCACCAGCCCAGCAACTCTCTGAACAAACAGATCCCTGAGGAAAATGAGAATCCCTGGACCACTCTGGGTGCAAGACCAAAGGATCATCGAACCCCACGCCTAGACAAAGAAAACTGGCCGAGACTACAGAGAGATGTCCCAGGACAAGTGAAACAACAGCGGGCTGTTCCCACAACAAATGATAGGAGTAAACCTGCTGGAAATGCTGGAATTCCTTTACGAAACAGATTCGCTCCGCTCCAAAATGTGACCCAGGAGAATCATGACAACATTCAGAGGTACGTCAACGACTTTCGCTCTAATACATCAGAGAAAAGACATGCCACGGGGTCAAGGACCCTGATTTTATGCAGTGGGTCTGTATGTGGGATTAAACATTTCTGTAACAAGAAAAACACAGAGGTATTAATTTATAACGACTCGAACTACGGCCTGGTGTCTGATTTATTAGACATCCTTTCAAGGATCTTGAAAGAACGACCGACCTTGGAAAAACTCATAATACAAGCTGAAGCCCTGGGCGACGTCTCCCGGATAAGAAAATCAGAAGTATTGAAAGAGGATTACATTCGTCTGTTGAACTTAGTTCATGGCAAAAATGTCAAGGTGCTTCTCAGCGGCCCTCTCCTGCCCGTTACTTGTGGAGACGAGATTTTTTCCAGAATTCTGATGCTAAACAAATGGCTGGAAAAAACATGCAAACAAACAACTGTAACCTTCATAGACAACTTTAACATCTTTTGGGAGAGGAGACATCTGTTCAACAGAGATGGTTTATCTCTAAATAGGTCAGGTGTAAAACGGCTGATTTCAAACATCTTCTATTCTGTGAACCATGCGTCATCAGCTTTGTTCCAAAACAAAGTTCATCCAGTGCCTAAACCAAAGATAAGCCCAGTGCAGCCCGAACAAGCCAAGATAAAGACGGCCAGAAAGACGACACAGAAAGAGGCGTTGTCAGAGCTACAGAAGGATTCATCCCAGATCTCAGCAGGACAACGAGAGGACCAAGAACCGCCATCATCACGAACACCGGTCCAGACTTTACCCGCCTCGCCTTCCTCTCCACAAAGCCCAGAGGTTCCTTTTCTGGATTTTTCTCATAACATGAACAAAGTCCTTAAGATTGGTCTACAGTTGACATCCTCTCCACATATTAATTCTGAATACCGCAGTTCTGTGACTAAATCAGCATCTTCCAAAGGACGCAGAGGTCCAGATCCTCCTCCTCCTCTACATATCACAGAACATGCCTGTCCTGAAGACCTTCGGATAACTTCCTTGTGATATTCAGCGGGCCCTGGAAGTACGTTTATCAGTCAAGACCGCTACCAGCATCAGCCTGGGCCTCCTGACGGAGAACATGGAATATCTGTTATGATACGTGGCAGAAATAAGAAAAGCAAAAGGAAAACAGACAGGAATAACCAGTCGTACTTAAAAGTCATAAACTGTCAGATGCAACCTGTCACAGAGACATCATCAACCACCAAATCATATAAACTGGGTTTACTAAATATTAGATCTCTGTCAGGAAAATCCCTTTTAATTAATGACTTCATTATTGACAATAATCTTGATGTAATGTTTTTAACAGAAACATGGTTACATGAATTTAATGAAGCAGCCATTCTGCTGGAGTCAACACCTCCAAACTACAATTTCCTTTGTGAGAGCAGACAGCAAAGGAAAGGAGGAGGAGTGGCAACATTGTTTAATGATTCACTAAAGTGTAAAAAGGTGTTTTTGGGAAAATTTGACTCTTTTGAACATTTGGCTCTCCAGGTAAAGAGCCCGTTACGAACTACGTTTCTGAATGTTTACAGGCCTCCTAAGTCCACATCAAACGTTTTTAATGATTTTAGTGACCTGCTGTCTGTGATATGTGTTGATTATGACTGTTTAATTATTGTGGGAGACTTTAACTTTCACGTTGACAACCCTGAAGACAGAAGTGCAAAAGAACTGTGTGACACACTTAGAAACTTTGGTTTAACTCAACATGTTAAACAGCCAACACACAAACAGGGACATATTTTAGACCTGATCATCACTAAAGGTGTAAAGATTTCTAAGGTCAATGTAACTGATGTTGCCCTATCTGATCATTTTCCTGTTACCTTTGAAAGCATCATTTCCAGTGACTCATTTAGCCAAAGGGACATCGTAAGAAAACGCACCTTTAAGGACAATGCCACAGAAACTTTTATTCAAGCTTACTCTGCTACTTCAACCTTGGGCTGCAACTCAGTAGATGAGCTAGTAGATAACTTTCATTCTAAAGTCTCAGACATCATTGACTGCATTGCTCCAGTTAAAGTGAAAGTTGTTTCCGGGAAGAATAAATCTCCTTGGAGAAATGCTCCAGCAGCTAGAGGTGAAAAAAGGGAGTGTCGAAAAGCTGAACGCAGGTGGAGAAAGACCAGACTCCAGGTTCACTATGACATCTATAAAGAGAGACTTTACAGATATAACTTACAATTGAAAAATGCAAGAGAATCTTTCTTCTCAGAGATCATCAAGAAAAACATTAATAATGCTCGTGTCTTATTTTCCACAGTCGACAGATTAACAAATCCTCCTGTGTCCGTGGCTTCTGAACTCCACTCCACCAGGGCCTGCAATGAATTTGCTAACTTCTTTACTGAGAAAATCCTAAAGATTAGACGATCAGTTTGTACATCCACACCAACTCTAGAACCAAAGCCGTATTCAGCTGGGACTTATCCTGACAAAATGTCCCAATTCAGCCAAATAAACCACAAAAGCTTAGAGCAGATCATTCAATTCAATTTTCAATTCAATTCAATTTTATTTATATAGCGCCAATTCATGAAACATGTCATCAGATTATACAGATTGGTAAAAAATGTTCCTATATAAGGAAACCAGTTGATTGCATCAAAGTCCAGACAAGCAGCATTCACTCCAGGAGAAGCGTAGAGCCACAGGGAGAGTCGTCTGCATTGTACATGGCTTTGCTGCAATCCCTCATACTGAGCAAGCATGAAGCGACATTGGAAAGAAAAAACACCCGTTAGCGGGAAGGAAAAACCTCTAGCAGAACCGGGCTCAGTATGAACGGTCATCTGCCTCGACCGACTGGGGTTACAGAAGACAGAGCAGAGACACAACAAGACAGACAAAAAGCACAGAAGCACACATTGATCTAGTAATCTGTTCTACATTAGATGGTAATAGTGGTGATCTGTCCTCCCTGGATGATTTCACAGTCAACAGAACGTCAGACCAGGTGTACCTACTATGAAGAAAAAAGAGAGAGAACAAAAAGTTAAAAGCTGAAATGACAACAGTCATTTCAATGTAATGCAATGCAAATCTGGAGAACAGTAGAAATCAGTAGAGTGAGAAAATAGGCCCTGATGTCCTCCAGCAGCCTAAGCCTATAGCAGCATAACTATAGAGGTAGCTCAGGGTAACATGAGCCACTCTAACTATAAGCTTTGTCAAAAAGGAAGGTTTTAAGATTAGTCTTAAAAGTAGACGGGGTGTCTGCCTCACAGACCAAAACTGGGAGTTGGTTCCACAGGAGAGGAGCCTGATAGCTAAAGGATCTGCCTCCCATTCTACTTTTAGAGACTCTAGGAACCACCAGCAGACCTGCAGTCTGAGAGTGAAGAGCTCTGTTAGGAACATACGGGGTAATCAGAGCTCTGATATATGATGGAGCTTGATTATTAAGGGCTTTATACGTTAGAAGAAGAATTTTAAATTCAATTCTAGATTTAACAGGAAGCCAATGAAGGGAAGCTAAAATTGGAGAAATATGATCCCTCTTGTTGATTTTCATCAGAACTCTCGCTGCAGCATTTTGGATCAGCTGAAGACTTTGAACTGCATTTTGTGGACTTCCTGATAGTAAAGAATTACAATAGTCCAGCCTTGAAGTAACAAATGCATGGACTAGTTTTTCAGCATCACTCCTGGACAGAATGTTTCTAATTTTGGCGATATTCCGGAGGTGAAAAAAGGAAACTCTGGAAACCTGTTTAATATGGGATTTAAATGACATGTCTTGGTCGAAAATAACACCAAGATTTTTTTACTTTACTACCAGAGACCAAGTTAATGCCATCCAGATTCAGTGAATGATTAAGAAGTTTATTTTTTGAGGACTCTGGTCCAAAGATTATAACTTCTGTCTTGTCAGAATTTAAGTGCAGGAAATTTAAAGTCATCCAGCTTTTGATGTCATCAAGACATGACTGCAGTCGAAGTAATTGATTGGATTCATCAGGATTTATGGATAAATATAGCTGAGTGTCATCAGCATAACAGTGGAAATTAATCCCATGCTGTCTGATAATTTTGCCAATCGGAAGCATATATATAGTAAAGAGAATTGGTCCAAGGACTGAACCCTGTGGTACTCCACAACTGACCCTAGAGCTTGAAGAAGATTTACTATTAACATAAACAAACTGGAATCTGTCCGACAGATAAGATTTAAACCAGCCTAATGCTTTCCCCTTAATCCCTACAGTATGCTCAAGTCTTTGTAGGAGAATATTGTGATCAACTGTATCAAATGCAGCACTGAGATCTAACAGGACAAGTACAGACACAAGTCCATTATCTGAGGCCATGAGAATATCATTAGTGACCTTCACCAGAGCCGTTTCAGTGCTATGATGAGCTCTGAAGCCTGACTGAAACTCCTCAAGTAGGTCATTACTTTGTAAATGTTCACAAAGTTGATTAGCAACTACTTTCTCGAGAATTTTAGATAAGAAAAGAAGATTAGATATAGGTCTGTAATTTACTAACTCATCTTGATCAAGAGATGGTTTCTTAAGTAAAGGTTTAATAACAGCTACTTTAAAAGCCTGTGGTACATATCCATTTACTAAGGATAGATTAATCATGTCTAAAATAGGACCACTGATCAAAGGGAATATCTCCTTAAACAACTTGGTTGGGTTTGGGTCTAACATACAGATAGAAGGTTTAGATGAAGCTAATATTTTAGTTAGCTCAGAAAGCTCTACTGCTTCTAGACAGTTCAGACACAGCGCAGTTTCTAAAGATTCCTCCAACGCTGCCTCACTTACTGAGGACGAGGTAATCATGGTTGGGAGGATGCCAATTATTTTATTTTTAATGGAATCAATTTTATTTATGAAGAATCCCATAAAATCATTACTGCTAAGAGCTAAGGGGATGGATGGATCAACGGAGCTATGACTCTGTGTAAGTTTGGCAACTGTACTAAAGAGAAATCTAGGATTATTTTTATTCTCTTCAATTAATGATGAAAAATATGCTGCTCTAACTCTGCGAATGGTCTTGTTATACAACAATAGACTGTCCCTCCAGATTAGGTAGGATTCCTCTTGGTGTGTAGAGCGCCATTTTCTCTCCAATTTCCTAACATTGTGCTTCAAGGAACGCAGCTCTGAATTAAACCAGGGAGCCAGCTTCCTGTGAATAATCACCTTCTTTTTCAAGGGAGCTACATTGTCCAATGCAGAACGCAATGACGAAGTCACATTGTTAGCAAAGGTATCGATTTGTGAATGGGAAGAAACAGCAATGCTGCCATCTACAGGGCATTTCTGCAATACTGAGGATATTAAAGGCATACTATGCAACATTTTTCAGTTAATTAATGTGTTCCATACCGTTTTGGATGATTAAATGAGTCATTTCAGGTCGAACAAAGGTTTTCTTGGCCGCCCTGGGGGTCTGTGGGGGAAATACCGCACTTGCAATTGCAAGAGCCCTCGGCCCGCACACACAGAAGTCTCGCTTTACGGCGAGAACTCCTTGTGTTTTTGCCCTGTCATTCACTATATGCACGCGCGAAAGCAACAACAAAGAACCGCGTGTTAACGTCAAATAAACATGCAAGCATATCGAGTTTTATTATTATTATTATAATTATTATTATTATCGGGTTTTTTTTATGTTGGCGAGACGCTACCGCGGCGGCCGCGGCTTGGCGAGGCGGTGGCGGTAGTGTCTCGCCAACATAAAAAAAAAAAAATAATAATAATAAAACTGGCGAGGCGGCGGCGGCCGCGGCTTGGCGAGGCGGCCGCGGCGGCGGCCGCGGCTTGGCGAGGCGGCGGCGGCGGCGGCGGCGGCGGCGGCTTGGCGAGGCGGCGGAGGCGAGATAGCGCTGCGGGAAGCTTGATGTTCATACCTTCACTGTGTTAGTCATTGTTTGTACTGCCGTTTTTTCCACTTTTCGTTGCGTTCGCCTGTCTGCTAAGCTCAAAACAACCGCGCCTGGCTTGACGGAGAAACCAGAACAGCTGAGCATCTTTACGACAGTGCACTTTTACTTTCGCCCTCTGGGGGGAGCCTCGCTGGAAAATCAACCCCGGTTGCATAGTATACCTTTAAAAGGGGGACAGACTCTTTAAAGTTTGATACAGCATTGTCCGATAGAGATCTACTATAATGGAACCCTCTTTTGGGGGTGGAGAACTCAGTTAGATTAAACTCAAATGTTATTAAAAAATGAACAGATAGGACAGGGTTGTGAGCAAATACTGTTAATACCTCACAATCAATGCCATATGTCAGTACAAGGTCTAAAGTATGGAGCCAAGAGTGCGTTGGTTTATGCACATTTTGAGCAAAACTAATTGAATCTAGGATAGTTTTAAAGGCTACACTAAGGTTATCACATTCAGTGTCAACATGGATGTTAAAATCACCCACTATAATAACCTTGTCAGTGTTTATCACCAAATCGGATAAGAAGTCTGACAGCTGATCCAAAAACTGAGTGTAAGGGCCTGGTGGACGATACAAAACAACAAACAGAAGAGGTTTTATTGCTTTGCAGTTTGGATGAGGGAAACTGAGGGTTAAATGCTCAAAAGAACTGTAGTTATTAATTGGCCTGGGACTAATTAATAAATCAGACTGAAATATGGTTGCCACTCCTCCTCTTCCCACAGATCTAGGAATGTGGAAATTTGAATAATTAGAGGGAGTTGACTCATTTATACTAACGTAGTCCTCTTGTAGCCAGGTTTCTGTGAGACAAAACAAATCAATCTGATTATCAGAAATCAATTCATTAACTAACAAAGTCTTTGGGGGGAGAGACCTTATATTTAATAGACCACATTTAATTCTTTTATTTTTTGGTTCAAGGTGAGCCGTATTGATTTTTATTAGATTTTTATGGTTTGTTCCTTTTAGATCAGTTTTTATCTGTTAAGTTTTGGCCGTGGGAAAGACACCGTCTCAATAGGGTAATGGGTGGGTAACAGTACAGAAGCTGCAGAGAGGTGTGTTAAACTACGGCTCTGCTTCCTGGTCTGGACCCTGGGTTGTCAGCATTTAGGAGAACTAATAAATCCGGCCAGATTCCTAGAAAGAAGAGCTGCACCATCCAAAGTGGGATGGATGCCGTCTCTCCGGATCAGACCAGGTTTTCCCCAGAAAGTTCGCCAGTTATCAATGTAGCCCACATCGTTTTCAGGACACCACCTAGACACCAGCGGTTGAATGATGACATGCGGCTAAACATGTCATCACTGGTCAGATCAGGCAGGGGACCAGAGAAAATTACGGAGTCCGACATCGTTTTAGCAAACTCACACACCGAAGCAACACCAACTTTAGTGACCTCCGATCGGCGTGACCGGGTGTCATTACCGCCAGCGTGAATAACAATCTTACTGTATTTACGCTTATCCTTAGCCAGCAGTTTCAGGTAAGATTCTATGTCGCCCGTTCTGGCCCCTGGCAGGCATTTAACTATGGTCCCTGGTGTCTCTAGTGCCACGTTTCTGACTATAGAGCTCCCAATCACCAGAGTCGGCTTCTCAGTGGGTGTGTCGCTGAGTGGGGAAAATTTATTAGAAATGCAGACGGGTTGGTGGTGACCTGGGGGCTGGAATCTAGAGCTATTCTTCTTGCGAACCGTCACCCAGCCGGCCTGGTTACCCGGCTGCACGGATGTTGCTTCTGGAAGACCACTAAGTGAAGTAACGCTAGGTCTATGTGGCTCCGTGCTAGCAAAGGGGCAGCTATCAGCTGATTTTTCAACAGCACGGAGCCGGGTCTCCAATTCTGACACCCTCGCCTCCAAAGCTACAAAAATACTACATTTATTACAAGTACCATTATCACTAAAGGAGGCAGAGGAATAGCTAAACATCTGACACAGAGAGCAGGAGATAGGGGGAGACTTAGGCAGAGTCGGAGAAGCGGAGGAGAGAGTAAGAGGAGAAGCCATTGCGGAGCTAAAGCTAGGCTAGGCTAAAGCTAGGCTAGCGCCCTTTTACCACGCCACAAAACAAACCGTGTGAAACACAAGGAGTTCCCAAGCGCGATGTGCAGCAACAGAGAATGTTTTACAAGTGCTTATGTGTTAGAAACAGAGGTTACAGCAAAGAGATTAAAGATAAGAGCGAGAGAGTCTGGAACAACAGACCGCAAATTCACACTGTGACAACAGGAAGTGACACAATACGTCTTACCGCAAACAGGAAACAGTGCCTGGGACTGATGAGAAGGTCATTCAGCAGCTAAGTTCCTCCTCAGGCTGCCTTGATGTTCTACCCACAGTTTTCCTTAAGAAAGTTTTGCCTGTCATAGCGTCTGAGTTGACTCAGATAATAAACACGTCCCTTCTGTCAGGTGTTTTCACGCAGTCCCTAAAAACAGCAATTATCAAACCACTGCTGAAAAAGAACAATTTACACAAACAAACTACTACTCCAGAACTACAGGCCCATCTCAAACCTCCCCTTTATCAGTAAGATTATTGAAAAAGCTGTATTTCAACACCTTCTTAACAACGACCAGCCGCTTTGACGTTTTCCAGTCTGGCTTCCGTGCTCACCACAGTACAGAGACCGCCCTTATCAAGGTGTTTAATGACATCCATATAAATACAGACTGTGGAAGAACCACAGTGCTGGTTCTGTTGGATCTCAGTGCAGCATTTGATACTGTTGATCACTCCATCCTGGAAAACTGGGTCGGCCTCTCTGGTACAGCTCTCCAATGGTTTAAATCCTACTTAAAGGACAGGGACTTTTTTGTATCAGTAGGTAACTTTACATCAGAGATGACAAAAATCACATGTGGGGTTCCCCAAGGGTCCATCCTGGGTCCCCTCCTTTTCAATATCTACATGCTCCCTCTAGCTCAGATAATAAAAAACAACATCAGCTACCATAACTATGCAGACGACACACAGCTCTACATCACCATGTCACCAGGTGACTATGGACCGGTTCAAGCACTGAGTAAATGCCTAGAAGAAATCAATGCATGGATGTGCCAAAATTTTCTTCAGTTGAATAAAAACAAAACAGAAGTAATAACATTTGGACCAATAGAGGAGAGATCAAAAGTTAGCACACAGCTTCAGTCGCTTCAGCTAAAAACCACTAATCAGGCCCGAAACCTGGGAGTAGTAATGGACTCACACCTGAACTTCCAAAAGCATCTAAAGACAGTTACAAGGTCGGCTTTCTATCACCTGAAGAACATTTCTAGGATTAAAGGACTAATGTCTCAGCAGGATCTGGAAAAACTAATCCATGCGTTTATTTTTAGTCGAATACTGCAACGGTGTTTTTACAGGTCTGCCTAAAAAGTGGATCAGACAGCTGCAGCTGATCCAGAACGCTGCTGCCCGCGTCCTCACTAAGACTAAGAAAGTAGAGAACATAACCCCAGTTCTAAAGTCCTTCCACTGGCTCCCTGTATCTCAGAGAATAGACTTTAAAATACTTCTGTTAGTCTATAAATCCCTAAATGGCTTAGCACCTAAATACATCACAGACTTGTTATCAGCGTATCAACCATCCAGACCACTAAGGTCTTCTGGCTCCAGCCTACTCTGCATACCTAGAACCAGAACTAAACAAGGAGAAGCAGCATTTAGTTCCTATGCTCCACTTATCTGGAACAAACTTCCAGAAAATTGTAAAGGTGCGGAAAGCCTGAGTTCCTTTAAATCAAGATTAAAAACACATTGTTTAGGATTGCCTTCAACTGTTCTAGTTAACTGAATCACCACTTTTTTGTTCTAATTTCTATCTACATTTTATGCCTACTTGCTTTTATTCTGTTTTAATTTGCTATATTTTAATCATGTAAAGCACTTTGCATTGTCCATGTACTGAATTGCGCTATATAAATAAATTTGCCTTGCCTTGTATGTCAAGGTCAGTTAAAGACATGAGACCAGAAAACACACTCGCTTCGTGAGTTGATAGTCGATGTCCTGGAGGGACATCTGTGTCCCAGGGGGAGATGTGCACAGACATTTATACGTAGACGCCTCATTGGGCGCAGGTTTGCACATCGACGTCACCGCCATATTGTATGTGGCAGAAAGTAGTGAAAGTCTATGTTCCCTGTGTATACACTACCGTTCAAAAGTTTGGGGTCACATTGAAATGTCCTTATTTTTGAAGGAAAAGCACTGTACTTTTCAATGAAGATAACTTTAAACTAGTCTTAACTTTAAAGTAATACACACTATATATTGCTAATGTGGTAAATGACTATTCTAGCTGCAAATGTCTGGTTTTTGGTGCAATAGCTACATAGGTGTATAGAGGCCCATTTCCAGCAACTATCACTCCAGTGTTCTAATGGTACAATGTGTTTGCTCATTGGCTCAGACGGCTAATTGATGATTAGAAAACCCTTGTGCAATCATGTTCACACATCTGAAAACAGTTTAGCTCGTTACAGAAGCTACAAAACTGACCTTCCTTTGAGCAGATTGAGTTTCTGGAGCATCACATTTGTGGGGTCAATTAAACGCTCAAAATGGCCAGAAAAAGAGAACTTTCATCTGAAACTTGACAGTCTATTCTTGTTCTTAGAAATGAAGGCTATTCCATGCGAGAAATTGCTAAGAAATTGAAGATTTCCTACAACGGTGTGTACTACTCCCTTCAGAGGACAGCACAAACAGGCTCTAACCAGAGTAGAAAAAGAAGTGGGAGGCCGCGTTGCACAACTGAGCAAGAAGATAAGTACATTAGAGTCTCTAGTTTGAGAAACAGACGCTTCACAGCTCCCCAACTGGCATCTTCATTAAATAGTACCCGCAAAACACCAGTGTCAACAT
The DNA here is from genome assembly GCA_037039145.1 of Fundulus diaphanus. NCBI lineage: Eukaryota > Metazoa > Chordata > Actinopteri > Cyprinodontiformes > Fundulidae > Fundulus > Fundulus diaphanus. The sequence goes on from CM073136.1 coordinate 2,378,418, forward strand.
CTACAGTGAAGAGGCGGCTGCGGGATTCTGGGCTTCACGGCAGAGTGGCAAAGAAAAAGCCATATCTGAGACTGGCCAATAAAAGAAAAAGATTAAGATGGGCAAAAGAACACAGACATTGGACAGAGGAAGACTGGAAAAAAGTGTTGTGGACGGATGAATCCAAGTTTGAGGTGTTTGGATCACAAAGAAGAACGCTTGTGAGACGCAGAACAAATGAAAAGATGCTGGAAGAATGCCTGACGCCATCTGTTAAGCATGGTGGAGGTAATGTGATGGTCTGGGGTTGCTTTGGTGCTGGTAAGGTGGGAGATTTGTACAGGGTAAAAGGGATTCTGAATAAGGAAGGCTATCACTCCATTTTGCAACGCCATGCCATACCCAGTGGACAGCGCTTGATTGAAGCCAATTTCATCCTACAACAGGACAATGACCCTAAACACACCTCCAAATTGTGCAAGAACTATTTAGAGCAGAAGCAGGCAGCTGGTATTCTATCGGTAATGGAGTGGCCAGCGCAGTCACCAGATCTGAACCCCATTGAGCTGTTGTGGGAGCAGCTTGACCGTATGGTACGCAAGAAGTGCCCATCCAACCAATCCAACTTGTGGGAGCTGCTTCTGGAAGCGTGGGGTGCAATTTCTCCAGATTACCTCAACAAATTAACAGCTTGAATGCCAAAGGTCTGCAATGCTGTAATTGCTGCAAATGGAGGATTCTTTGACGAAAGCAAAGTTTGATGTAAAAAAAATCTTATTTCAAATACAAATCATTATTTCTAACCTTGTCAATGTCTTGACTCTATTTTCTATTCATTTCACAACGTATGGTGGTGAATAAGTGTGACTTTTCATGGAAAACACAAAATTGTTTGGGTGACCCCAACGGTAGTGTATGTTTTAAGTATTTAGATAGAAAGATATAGATGGAGCTTACATATACTTGTAAAAATATATATAGATTAACTGACAGAGAGAGAGAGTGTATTGTTACAAGGTAGTTTAATGTCAATTTTGTTGTCTTGTTATAAATTCATCTTTAAGTATCAGTAAAATGGTGCTGTCACGTTAATAAACACTGAAGCTCAGTAACAGGAAGTTGTCACACAGGATGTAGAATGAGGTAATCAGGAAGTACATGTTTGTGGTTCCAGTTTTAAGCCCGTTTGCTGTGCATGATACAGAGTCAAGATTTGTATTTAAGTTTATCCAGCAACATCTGCAAACATCTGCTTTTGGTAGCATCGTAGGTATGTTAATAACGTTAATAAACCTGACAAGGAGTCATCTGTCTTCAGAGTCTTGATGTTGAGGAGGCGTTTAACTGACTGTCAAGCCATATAGATGATTCATATGTTGAGGACAGCACAGAGAGAAATATATGTGTATGTGTTATGAATATAAAAATCAATAGGTTAAATCTAAACATTGTGGTCTTCATTATTTCATAAAACCGTTTGAACCTTTTAAGATCTGGTATAGACACAGATTAGGAAAATACTTTTTGGGGGAGTTTTAAAGAGATAAAATTACTAATATGAGAAAAAAGTCATAGGAGAATAAAGTAAAAAAAGACAAAAGTGGTAATATGAGAAAAACGTCATATTATGACAATTAAGGGGGAACATTTCCAGAATAATCATAGTTTGCAAAACTATCTTCCAGTATCTCCACTATCTCCTGAAGTAATAGGGCCAGGTTAGATTGTTATAATTATTTTTATTCTTTACGAGAATAAAGTCAGGAGAATGAAGCCAAAGGGATACGAAAATAAATTTGTAATATTACAAAAATAAAAATATTACGAATATAAAGTATATTCTGAGATTAAAGTCCCTCTGATACTGTTTAAGTGACTGAGTCTAACTGCCACATTCAACATGGCGGACGCTCTGACTCATCCGCATTGTCAGCGTGACTTGTTTGTGAGAGAGAAGCGAAATGCCAAGCATCCAACAGCAGGGGATCAATGCGAAAAACTGGCCCGATAGCGTTCGGTGTGAACAAACCATTAGGGAGCAGCACCCTGCCATTGTGCAGCGCCTGGGGAACATTCTGGAGCTAGAATTCTTGCCCAGGGACCCAGAGTGGCAATCTATGGGAGTCAAACCAGAAACCTTACAGCCTCTCCAGAATGTAAGTGCCCTGCTTATGAAGGGGAAAAAAATCCAAACCTACAATATTTCTGTGGGAAAAAGTGATTCCCTTCCACAATGTGGTGTGTCATGCCTTGAAAAAATGGAGTTCAACTTTTCTATCCACAGCCAGGCCTAAATACTGACAAACCTTCTCTCAATGGACTCCTGGGTATGGCAGAGCATTAGCTGGATGCACACCTTCATCCTCTGTGATTCTTTGACAATAATTCCTGTTTAAAATATATCCTGATACATCAGACTACATACAATATCCTCATAAAAGCTTGCCTATACCTTCGGGACTTGGTAAAATGAGTAAAGGTCGTGGTAAATCTTTACAAGTGTAGACTTTGGGGCATCCAAAGAAAGCAGAGAAGCTAATGCTAGCGCAAATATGGAAGACTCAAAAGACACAGCAGGGATTGAAATAAACCACGCTCCAGTCCTCGAGGCAATTAAAGACCTAAAAGCTGACTTCTCAAACAGATTGGATGGAGTACTCACTGCAATAGAAGGAATGAGAACGGCAGTCGAGAAATGCATGGAGCAATGCTGAGACTCGCATATCGGATACTGAGGACACATTGGCTAATCTCCAAGCAAAAGTTCAGAATTTGGAACACAAAAACATGGTCATGGAAGATAAGATAATAGATTTGGAAAAAAGATCCAGAAGAGCTAACCTGAGAGTGGTGAACCTGCCGGAGAAAGCAGAAGGTGCGGATCCCTGTGCTTTTCTGGAAACTTGGGTCCTGAAGACACTTGATATTCCCCACCTCAAGTCAAAGAAGTTCCTGAAGCAAGCACACCGCATCGGCCCTAGGTGTGAGCCTAACAGTCGTCCAAGGACACTTATTATGAAGTTCCTCAGTGACAGATACAAGGCATTGGTGGTGAAAGCTCTGAAAATGAAGAAGCAAGCCCTCTATGATGGTAAGCCGGTTCGATTTTACCAGGACATGGCTGCTGAGCTTCATAAGAAACAAAAGGAATTTGATTCAGCTAGATGACAGTTCTGCGAGATGGGGATCAGACACAGCACACTGTTTCCGGCCAAACTGTTGGCTACCTACAAGGATAAAACCCAAACTTTTGCTAAGCCGGAGGAAATGGAGACTTTCGTACATCAGATCCCAGAGGAAGACAACACAGGACAAACAAAGGCATGGTGACGGTAAAGTAATTACCGACAGCATGCAACTGCAATCAGTCTGTAATAATAGCTTATTACAGACTGAGCCCCCCTCCCCAATAAATAAACTAAAAACTTCTCTTTCTTTCTGCTGATTATTCCCTTCACCTAAATGGATAAAAGCCTTTGGGAGTAACGACCAGAGGAGGAACAAAAATGTTCCCATATCTTTATACAATCTTTAAAATTTTCCTTTTGTTTCAATAACAAAAGGAAAATCGATTATTTAGTTGGCACTTCATTTTTTGAGGTAGATTTTAATGAAAATTACATTTTAAATTTTTTGTGGGGGATCTCCACATAAATATAATTTTACTTTGTGGGGGCCTGAAGAAAAATTGTAATATAATATTTTACTTTATTTTTCAACGGGCATCTCAATAAAAAAGGTTCAAGGGATATTTTTACTTAACAAAACTGCAATTTCTTAGCTTTAAGGGGGAGTCATTTCCATTTCGATTTCCAGTAAAACAGAGGGGATACCGTATTTTCAGACTACAAGGCGCACTTAAAAACCTTAAATTTTCTCAAAAATTGATGATGCGCCTTATAAACCATGTAACTTAATTCAATATAAGAGAGCTGTTTACTTTGGCCTTATGTTAGAAACAGGGCAGTGTCGTCCAACTACTTTGTCCTCCCGACAGAGACGGATTGCTCTCCCTCTCAGGAGAGAGCTGTGTTAAGGAGGAAACACACCGGACGCGTTGCAAAGTGCAAGAAAGCAGCATATGTGCGTCCTACGTTTAGGTTAGTTTTTTCATTTTAATCAGTCAATAAATGTACACCAGAAGCATAACGCTAGGCAACGGCTAATTTAGATTGAAGTTCTAATTTCAGACTCCTATATGCTCCTGTTTGGGAGGGAATAAACGGGAAAACATCCCGGTAGTATCCCAAAATAAGAGTCGTCGAAAGTAAAGCGCCATGGATGATGTAGTAGATGTACTTTACTGTAGGTTTTTCAATATAGACCTAGATGATAAGGCATATGGAAAGTCCTAAATTGAATAAGAAATAGAATCTATAGAAAGAGATAAAGTTAACAACGAGGAGAAAATCAAAACTCAAATCTCTTTGTCTTTGCAAATGAGGAATTGTCAAATATACCAGTTGAAACACCCAAAGAACTGTTTATCCTGTTGATTTAGACACCCTGACAATGAATGTTTAGCCCCTCGATTTTAAAATGGACGGTGATTTTAAACTTGACAGTCAAAAAGGAACCTCAGTTAAGTCATTTTTATCATTTAAGGAACAAAGCAAAGGTAAAACCTATTCTTTCAAGGCAGAAATATGGAAACACAACACCAAGCCTTCATTTCATCATGGCTGGATTTGTGTAATTCTCTTTATCTCTGAATCGGTCAGTCCTCACTCAAATGTCTGCAGCTGGTTCAAATGCCGCTGCACACCTTTTAATGGAAAAACATAAAATAAAGCACATTAGCCCATCCTGGCCTCCCTTCACTGGTTGCCTGTTTCTCTTAGAGTTCAGTTTAAAGAACTTCTGTTTGTTTTTAAGGATTTAAACAGCTTATTATTATTGTTGTTGTTTTAAACTGTTGAGTCTTTACTCAAGTCATTTTATTAGATGTTATTTTGTTTTACCTCAGTGTAAAGTGCTCTTTAAATAATGATGACAATGATGATGATTATGATCACAAGAAACTTTTGCATCATCACCCAGAAGCTGGAAAGAAAAGAGACAAAAAGATTTTTCACACCTCACTTAGTAACTCAAGGAATTATTTTAAACTAAATATTTTAGGCTAAAATATTAAACTGTTTATTGGTTGTTGTTTTTTCTTACATCCCACCGTTATGTTTAGTAATTTCTGCCAAAAGTTGCAGCATTTTCATTTAATCCATCTGAATGCAGTATTGGCAAGCCCTACTCTGATTGGATGGAAAGAAACCTGTCTGTGATTGGCTGGTGAGGTGGACAGTTTTTGAAGTCACGAGCGCACAGACAGAGTCGAGCGAACGGAGAAACCATAGACATCAGGGGCGTGCATACATAGACACTAGGTGGTGCTAAAGCACTAGGAAGTTTGCCCTTTATCAACGAAAATGCCCTTTTGAAACTCGGTTTTTGTTTTTTTTAATTATTAATATTCAGGGCAGTCAAAAGTAGCCGGTCAACGGCGGCAAATCGCCGTCTATAGCAGCTCTTGCCGCCGCCTACATTTCCCCGATTATATAATGGAGCGATATTTGTGCCTTCTGGTTGAGTGCGGAGCAGACCCTGGACTGGAAGCCGTCTTCTTTTCTTTTTTTCTTTTTTTTACCTCGGAGTGGCCATCGACCTTTTAGTACTATCTTGGATGTGTCAATCATACAATTTAACCAATCAAATCAACGACTGAAGGCAACATGCTAGCCAATCACAGCTGGAGAGGGGCGGGACACCAAGTCATAGCCTTCAGTCGCCGCCGCAGTTCGGCTGTGGTGTGGTCACCGTTGGTGTCGGTAGAGCGGGATGGAAATTTGGTCTGATTACCAAACAATTACAAGAACTGACAACAAAGCAGAGAGCGAGCTGGAAGGAGCGTTATTAATTTCTGTTTGAAATGTCAGCACTGAAGTCTAAACTGGAGTAAACATTCACGCTAGGAGGGTTAGCTAGGACAGCTAGCAGCACAAGGAGCAGAATCAAGCACTAAAGCTGCCAAACTGAAGAGACTTGAGTTACTTGCAGGTAGAAGGGAACTCTGCTTTGTTCTGCTCCTTGTTCTCATAGCTGCTGTAATTACAGAACCTGTTCTAATCAGAATTATTACTTCAGTCAGTGTTCAGCCTGACACCAGCGCTCATGTTTATTAGCGTGTAGCTTATGCTGGACTTTTGAGTTAAGACACAGCGCTACAGGTTACCCTATGTCACTGTTAGTCCAAAGGCCAAATCTCAAGCTCTCTCATTTTAAAAGCACAGAACTATTAAACACATAAGAACATGCCATTAGCACACAACTGAGCTGAAGCAAAGAAAAAAAAACGCGCATATAGGCTCCAAACAAAATGTACAATCAGACAACCAAATAACACACAAGATCTCTTTAATAATCTGGATATTTCACCCAGAAAAAATAAATTATAAATAGCTTCCTAACATGAGTTGTAAATCTACCTTAATATAAACTTAATTTCTCTCAGTATAGCTCAATTAAACATTTCTCTTACACGCAGTCATGAAATATTTTTAAGTAGAACTCAACCCCTCTTGGGTGTTTACACTGACCAAACACTTGATTAACCATTAGTCTTTTCTTGTTTTATTATAACAATCAATATTATTCATTATAACTATTATTCGTTGATGATGTCAGATCGACAGATTCAGCTTATTTAAAAAATAAATTATGACTTTTGATATATTTTGTTAGTAATTCTTTCTAAAAGCCCAACAAATGTTATGAAAAGCTTCGGAAATTTTTTACAATCTGCCCATAAGCTATTTTTTTCCAGCTCAATGTGTTCAAAAGCCTAATTGGTTGGAAACCTGCCTAATTTGGCAACACCGACTACGCTATTGCTATTTGTTTGTTCGTTACAGTAGTCACAGAGCCACTGTTTAGTCTGAAGTATATATATATAGATATATATAGATATATAGATATATATCTATATATAAGTGCACCCTCCTACCTGATAGTGTGTAGCCTGCTACTGTAAAAAAGTTTGACTGCCCTGAATATTATTAAGATTTTACTGAGGTCGGTTTTGAAATGATCTTTTGAAAACCTGAGCCATTAAAAACCACTGAAACAATGCCCCGAAATGAGCCACCTCCTTGCGCACGCTAAAAAGTGCCCTCCCACCCCCTCCTGAGCACCTGCCCCCTAAAATGTCTGTGCACGCCACAGATAGACATTATATATTATGTCTATGGGAGCGTGGAAGTAGCAGGTCACGGAACCGAGCGCGAGCATAGGATAGTGGGTTGAGAAGAGTTTATGAGTTTATGAGTTTTGAGCGTGCGCGTGACGTTTAAACGCTGAAAACCTGTCTCACTGCGCGCTCAAACAAAAGACACAAATATCGCTCCAGAAGTGGGTATACGTAATGCTGACTGAAAAATAAGTGGGAATGCGCCGTATACCCGTGTACACCCTGGACTACACTGTCCGACTTCATGTGAGACCGTAAAGCATTGACACCCATTGTGCAAAGCTTAATTTTTTTTACAAACACAGCAAAATTCTTCGTCATCTTTACCGTCGACAGGCTGCAGCCATGTCCCCAATTCCTCGTTTTCCATCCGCTTTTGTTGAAATATACATTTTCCCATTTCTGGGAAATTTCTCATTTCTCCGCCTCAAGCTCCTTTTCCGAACATTGTAAAAACATACGGCTTTACGATCAACCGGAAGCAGTTCCGCGCAAACACGCGGAATCAGTTAAATCTGATAATATATCTGACAAAACTGTTTTTATGACCGTATTTTTTTAGAAAAAACATAAGGCATTTTTAATGCCACAGATAATCACATTTAATGACTTTTAATGCCAATTAAGGCCTTAATTTAAAAAATTTTCATTTAATGACTTTTAATGCCCTGCGGAAACTCTGTTGTAGGTATCTGGGACAACAATGACTTCCTGATGCAGTTCCACAACCTTATGCTATATTTGGCAAATTTCACCTAACATCTGAGAACTTCTGAATACCCAAAACCTGCTTTGTAATGAACCTTGTTTTATTAGTTAAAATGTCAGTGCTTGTGCGAGTGTATATATTGTAAAATTCCAATAAAGATAGTTTTGAGGGAAAAAAAAAAATCTTCTCTCAATGAAGAAAAAAAACTGAAACTGAATTCAATTCAGTTTTTCCAAAGGACATCTTGATGATCTCCAAAGACTTTAGGGAAAAGTTGGGGAAGTGTGCGTTATGTTAATAATGGCTAAAAACATCAATTCACAAAAATTCCAACATTCCAACAGTAAACAACAGTAAAATATGATGGCGCTAGTGCGATGGTGTGGGAACATTTTGCTGCCTCAGAACCAGAATAACTTGCCATGGGAAATGGAACCATAAATTCTGCTGTCTACCAAAACTTCCTGAAGAACAATATTCGGCCAGCTGTTCTAGACCGCAAGCTAAAGCAGAGGTCTGCACCGGGACAATGATCCATAACATTCCAGCAAGCCCATTTCTGCATGGTTAAAAATAACAAGGAGACTTTGGAATGGCCTAATCAAAGTCCTGACCTGAATCAACTTGAAATTAGCTGTCCATGCTCAAAAACCATCCCATGTGACTGAATTACAACAATTCTGAAAAGATAAGTGAGGCAAAATGCCTCCACAGAGCTTTAAAAGACTTATCAGGTTTGGAGTGCAATTCCTTTATCACATCGGGGCCATGTAGGTTTGGATTCTTTTCCCTTTACCAGGGTCTGTTACCTCCACAAAATAGGACAGCACACAAACGATCTGTTTATTATCAAAGATTTAAAGAGCTACAGTTTTTCTTTGTTTTTTTTACAGCAACCAGGTAATATGTTGAGAACCAGTTCTGATTGTGAAGCATAAGCAAAACTCAAGGTTTAAGCAGAACTGACATTAATTTTTTTTAAATTTCTTATTAAATACACTGCATACTGTTTTTGTAAATGTATTCAGGATTGTTAAGGAAGCTATTACTCTGTTATTAGAAACAATTTAATGTAGTTGGTTCCCTTAAATCCTATAAAATCAGTGTTAAAAAAGGGTGCTATGTCTCATTATCAGCCAAAAGGTGGCGACAACAGATTTCAATCAACAACCTGATAGTTCAGGAAATCTAAAAATGGCTTTGGGGTACTCAGGACTTGATAGAGCAAGTACAGGCCATTTACTATTTAACAATTCACAATTATAAGTTTTTACAATACTGATAGAGTGTAGTTTAGCCCTACCTCTTCCAGTAGTGAAAGGCCAGTCTTCATCCTGCTGTCGGTAATGTCAGGCACTCTATTGGGAATTTTCTGTAACAACATCTACAAGTATATGAAAAAAATTGTCAGGATGGTACTCAGTTTTTTTTTTGTTTTGTTTTTTATCGATCCACAGCTATCGATCCACTTTTCAAAGCACTACCTAAATAAGCTTAACAAGCTTATAAACATGGCCTGCTCTGTTCTGGGGACCCTCCTAGAACCTCTGGGAATGCCCTTGCAAAAAAGGATTCTTCATAAAAAGAAGAAAATTATGGATAACCCTGCGAATTCTCTTCGTCAGACTGTATAATGTGACAGTTACAATTTTAATCAAACTGCTGAAAGGAGCAGTCTAATTTAATGTGGAGAAGAAATGTTGGACATAGAACAAAACACAGACCTCTTCAGTTTCCTCTGAAAAGGAGTTTTCTTTAATGGCTATGTCAGGTAAGGTAGGTTCAGTGCTGGGAGGGATCTAGAAAAAGAAACATTACGAGGGTTACACAGGCAGACGAAAACCGCCATCAAACTTTAAAAACACAATTTAAAACTGAAAGCATGTTTGTAAATTAAGGAAAACCTCAGAAATGCATTTTTGAGACAACTCCAGGGAGAGCTTTTGCCTCTAATGTTGCAGACTTGCAGAGAGACCTACCTCCCTGTTTGTGAGGGCATGTTCACCAGCTAGCAGCAGCATGCTCAGGCCTCCCATCTTTGTAGGATCTTACGATGAATAACAGAAGTTAGAAAAGCAATGCTATTTCTTATCATCTTACCGGTTTTATGTCATTAAACCAACCTGCCATGGCAAAGTTCAACTGGTGCAAACTGTCGTTTTTGTGCATTTTTTTGGCAGTGGAGTCCTTGGGTGAGTTGCAGGAAAAAGACCAAAGTTTTTTGCGAGGACAGCTGACAGGCTGACAGGAAGAACTCTTGAGTGGTCTGCTGGTGGTGGGACACCACTTATAGCCTGGGTTTGCCTTCATAAAGGCATCCTTGTACTTGAAAAACAAATAAGATTAATTTACACACAAAAGCTTTGTTACCATAAGCATGTTGCAAACCATCAAGATGAAAATACTTCTTTAAATTTTTCTTTCAAATTCTTTCAAAACTTTAAAAACCATGAGTCATTTTTGTTGCAGTACTTTCTGTTGATCTGAAGTTTTAATATGAAATTTGTGTTTTCTTTCTTATTTGCTGTAGATTATGAACATTTTGGATTAATCATCAAGAGATGAATATGAGAAAAGAGTTTTAGATTTCATCTTTTATAGCAGGTAACATTAAATCACATCACTCATATGATGACATTATTATTAAGAAAACACAAAATTTGTAGGCGAACTGAAATAACTAATTATATATCAACATTAAACTCTGTTGAATGTCTACTTTCATTCTGGTTTTGCCTCTGCAGATTGTTTATAAAGGTGTAGCTTTTATAATATCCATAACCAAGAGAAGACAAAACTTTGGCCTAGGGCTGGCCGATATTGCTTGAAAATAAAATGTAAGCTTTTATAATACCAAATACTAAATCAATTTAATTCAATTTTATTTATATAGAGCCAATTCATGACACGTCATCTCAAGGCACTTTCCAAAGTCAAATTCAATCAGATTATACAGATTGGATCAGATTATACAGATCGGTAAAAACAATTTCCTATCTAAGGAAACCCAGTAGATTCAATCAAGTCTCTCCAAGCAGCATTCACTCCTCCTGAAAGAGCGTAGAGCCACAGTGGACAGTCGTCTGCATTGTTGATGGCTTTGCAGCAATCCCTCATACTGAGCATGCATGAAGTGACAGTGGAGAGGAAAACTCCCCTTTAACGGGAAGGAAAAACCTCCAGCAGAACCAGAACCAGGCTCAGTATGAACGCTCATCTGCCTCGACCGACTGGGGGTTACAGAAGACAGAGCAGAGACACAACAAGAGAGACAAAAAAGCACAGAAGCACACATTGATCCAGGAATCTTTTCTACATTATATGGTAATAGCAGGTGATCTGTCTTCCCTGGATGATGTCACAGCTAACAGAACGCCAGACCAGGTGTACCTACTATGAAGAAAAAAATGACAGAGAACAAAAAGGTAAAAGATGAAATAACAATCAAGCAATGCAAATTGGAGAACAGTAGGAGAACTCAGCATAGTGAGAGAAATAGACCCTGATGTCCTCCAGCAGCCTAAATCTATGGCAGCATAACTATCCACCTTATTTTCAACGGAAATATGGAGACAGTGAGTTGACGCTTTTTTGTGCGAGACTTCCGGTCGGTCACTTCCTGTCACTGTTCACCGGGCTAAAAAGCGATTCATGCAGCTACTTTGTACCAAATAATTCGTCATTATGATTTTGAGGAAGACCGGGAGCGTTTGTACAGTTAGAGGCTGTCATAATAACGGGTGTAAAAGAAAGGTTAATGTGTAGTAGGAGTGTTTTAATCATCAACCGTGTACAAGAGCTGTGGATGCGAGGCGCCCTATTTCTTTTAACACTGGTACTCTAAAACATAAGTTACAGCTTCATTCTAAAGCTAACCTACATTTTAATGTGAAAAGCTTGCATCAAGAGTTTTGAGACCACACATCGGATTGGTACAATTTAAAAATTCAAGCCTAAACATGAAGTAGGCAAAACGTTTTGATATCCTATTACAACATCAGTTTGTCAGGATCCTCTGAGCTGTGGACTTGTTTCTGTTTATTGGCCTCACCTGTTGATCCCCTGATTAGCACCTGTATTTAAGTTCCTCTGTTTTTCCCGTTGTCAGGTCATTCTGGTCCTCCTGCGTTTCTGTGTTCTGCTTCAGTCTGCTGTGCTCCCGAGAAACTTGTAAGTTTAGCTTCATTAAAATATATTTTGTTTAACCCCATGTGCCTGCCTCGTTGCCGCCTAGGTCCTCGCCTCCCCAATCTTGACAGAAATGACCCGACCACGAGAGGGCCAGGCAACGAGGCTGGTAAGAACCGGGCTGCCTAATCAGCTCTGGAGGCAGCCTCTGGTGCGTCCGCCTCCTAGCCGCTCCGGGGCTCCTCCTGTCTGCCACCGCTCTGGCCAGCCCGATCCTTGGGACTCAATCGGGAGGACGCTCTCCTCCCACCATGAGCAGCTTCGGTCGCTTGGGTAAGCAGTTCAGACCACCCAGGATCTGCTGCGAGGGCTGTCGGGCCGGATCGGTCAGCTGACGGTTGCTGTCCTCACCCGCCGGCAGTATTGCCCTACCGCGCCGCTGCCCAGCGCACCCGAGCCGCCGCTGCCCAGCGCACCCGAGCCGCCGCTGCGCCGCGCACCCGAGCCGTCCGAGGTCTCCTCCGCACCCGAGCCGTCCGAGGTCTCCTCCGCACCCGAGCCGTCCGAGGTCTCCTCCGCACCCAAGTCGCCGTCCGAGGCCTCCGCTCTTTCCAGTGCTCACAGGTCCTGCCACTGGTCTCTAGGGTTTCGGCGGCTGGCTGTGCTGCAGCTTTGTCTCCGGGGTCTCCCGCAGTGGCGCCCGCCGCTGACTCTGTGTTTCCGCCGCCGGGGTCGCCCACCTCGACGTCCGCCTCTGGCTCTAAAGTCGAGTAAGTTCTTGGTGTCTTTTTTTTTTACGTCCTTCCGAAGGCCCTCTCCGCCCGCCCTGGCTGGATTTTCTTTTTTGGACTGGACATTGGTGGGCGTCCGGAATCCACAATTTGAGAAATATGATCCCTCTTGTTGACTTTCATCAGAACTCTTGCTGCAGCATTTTGAATCAGCTACAGGCTTCAAACTGCATTTTCTGGACATCCTGATAGTAAAGAATTACAATAGTCCAGCCTTGAAGTAACAAATGCATGGACTAATTTTTCAGCATCACCCCTGGACAGAATGTTTCTAATTTTGGCAATATTCCGGAGGTGAAAAAAGAAACCCTGGAAACCTGTTTAATATGGGATCTACTTTATTACCAGAGGCCAATTTAATGCTATCCAGATTAAGTGACTGATTAAGAATTTTTTTTTATGAGAACTCTGGTCCAAAGATTACAACGTCTGTTTTGTGAGAATTTAAAAGCAGGAAACGAGAAGGAAGAGAATTGGCCTAAGGACTGAACCCTGTGGTACTCCACAATTGACACTAGAGTTTGAAGAAGATTTATTGTTAACATGAACAAACTGGAATCTGTCAGACAGATAAAATTTAAACCAGCCTAATGCTTTCTTAATCCCTTAATCCCTACAGTATCTTCAAGTCTTTCTAGGAGAATATTGTGATCAACTGTATCAAATGCAGCACTGAGATCTAACAGGACAAGTACAGACACAAGTAAATTATCTGAGGCCATGAGAATATCATTAGTGACCTTCACCAGAGCCGTTTCTTCCTCAAGAATTTTAGATGGGAAAAGAAGATTAGATATAGGTCTATAATGTATTAAAGGGGAAGTCCGGTCAACAAGTAAAAATCAGTGGATCATTAGCTATACCTAAAACTAATACGTCCGTGGTGATTTAATGAATTTAGCGTTAATCAACAAGAAAATAAAAGCATAAATTGTCGTCTCAATCACTGTGTATGGGGGCGGCCATTACTGCCCATATTTGGGCAAACATGGCCGCCCGACATCACATCCTGTGACGTCTCTGTGCGGTAAGGCACTGCGCTCTACAAGCTAATTCAATAGGAGCTGTTGTACACAACTGCGATCAAAAGCAATTATTTCGGATTTCGAGAGGATTTCACCATTGAAATTCGCGAGAGCTATTGTTGAAGCAACAATGCCCACGTGCATGGTAGCTGGATGTAACAATACATCAGGTAAAAGTGGAAAAAACATTAGTTTTTTCACCTTTCCGATTCATGATCCACCGGGTTCTTTCGTTGGAATACCTACTTGAAGAGAGAGGATTTGACATCGAACTTGTGGCCAGAGAGAAAACAAGTCGTTTGTAACCAACATTTTAAAGAAGAATGTCTTCAAGATGACATGAGAGCGAGACTTTTCGGTAGGTTTTTCTTTTTTTCTTTTTTCTGAAAGGATACTCACTGTTGCGAAGCCCACTTATTTTATGCAACTTTGGTCTTATTTTTTCTAAAATCGCTTGTAAATTTTATGAGTTGCGGGTTGCAGTTTTTTTTTGGGCTCGTTTCTGAAAGTAAAGTGGCTTGTTTGGGGTCTAAACTAAGTGACGCCGAAATATCCCTCTGCCTCATAACGCACTGCAGCTCATCCTGACAGGAGCATAGAGAAAACTCAGAAAGTCTGTGTTTTCTGCAGTTTACGGTTGCAATAACTGATGATAACTGCTGAAAGTAGATTAGGCGGTGCAGATCACCATTTTGAGCAGAGATTGGTTGTAAAGATGAGTTTTATACTCATAACATTGCAGAACCCAACCCATGAGCCATACTTTAATGCTTATTTGTTGTCTTTTTATGTCTCTAAAATGTAAAATTAGTATTACTTTAAATTTAAATGCTTAATACCATGTCTATCTTTGTTTAAGAGGTTAAAAAAAATATTTCAGCATGAAAACGGGTATTTATTTACAAGGGGACAGATAGGGCATTGGGACTTGCTCTACAGCCGATACCACAACCTGACATCACAAACTGGGAGGTGGCAGTACTGTTCTTCACCAAGATGGCTGCCCCCATAAAAGGACCTTCAAATGAAAATTACTCAATAAATTATCATTTATTGAACAGTATGTAATAATTTTATCATTAAAGTACTTTCAGCAGTTTGAATTCTGATTTTGACCAGACTTCTCCTTTAAATCATCTTGATCAAGAGATGGTTTGTTAAGTAAAGGTTTAATAACAGCTACTTTAAAAGCCTGTGGTACATATCCATTTACTAAGGATAGATTGCTAAAATAGGGTCATTGATCAATGGGAACACCTCCTTAAATAACTTGATTGGGTCTCACATAAAAGTAGAAGGTTTAGATGACGCTAAACTTTTAGATAGCTCTGAAAGCTATACTGCTTCTAAACAGTTCAAACACCGATCAGGTTCTAAAGATTCCTCTAACACTGGCTCACTTACTGAGGACGAGGTAATCATGTTTGGGAGGATGATTACTGTACTCAACATGTACTGTACTGAAGAGAAATCTAGGAATATTTTTATGCTCCTCTATTAATGATGAAAAATATGCAGCTCTAACTCTGCGAAGGGTCTTTTTATGCAACAGTAGAATGTTTTTCCAGATTAGGTAGGATTCCTCATGGTGTGTAGAGTATGGAAGTAAATCTGTGTTGCTGGGATCTGAATTAAAAATACCACTGAAATTTAAATGTTGTATGTTTGCACTTACTCTTTCAGTGTTAAAATATATTCAGAAAACATTTTTAACCTAAAAAAAATTCATTGTCATTATTTCTATACAGTTGAAATTTCATTTGTTATTTTCTCTTTAAGATAAAAATTCAAATTAGTATTTCAAAGTGATTACATTTTCAATACCTATTTTTCAGTTTAATTTTTCAGTGTTAAAAAAATCTACATATAAAAAAATTCAACCTTTCAAATTCAACCTTTCAAAATTCAAACTCAATAATTTCAACTTGCTCCATTTCACTGTCTTAAATTCAGCGTTTAAATTCGGTGTAAAAAGGGAAGGGTTACTTCAGGTCACAGACATTAGCAATGGATTGTGGTGTCCAACACCCAGCCAATCCCGTTACGTTTTCTTAGTCACGTGACGTGGCGCCCGCACTGAAGGAAAACCAGCATCTCGGAGGTGGTCATGTAAGCTAACGCTAACTGAACGGTGAGTTTATTGCTTTCATTTTTCTGTAGTATTGCTTTTCTTTGCGCATGAAATTCAATAAATTATCTTACAACTTGATTTAAAACACGGGTTTGGGTAGCTATGAATTAAGTAACATGCATTTTTAGCATATTCTAAAACTCAATGATTTTCTTTTAAAGACTCATCTTTTTACATTGGCTATTAATTCTACTGACTAACTTTCCTGTCTTCAGTGCAACATGAATTATAAAAAGTTTTGTGTACACATTAGTGTCGGCTATGATCCTTGTTTTTAGTTTGATTACCAGTGCAGTGCACTGGTTATGCAGCAACTTTCACGAGTTTAGAAATAAAATTGCTATTTATTTTAAATAGGTTCTTGGACGAGTCACAAGACAGATAAAGCAGCTTAGACAAGGCTTGAAAGCCCCAATATGGACACTGGTGACTCTGTGACCAGATGCTGTACCCCTCCTTTTTCCAAAAGAGGAACCATCCCTGTGCCCAGAGGTAACTTTTAAATTACTAGAATTATGGTTTTGCATCCCTCATCGATTTCATTAAACATATTTTATTTAAGACATTTTTTTGCAAACCTGCAGAATAGAAATGTTAAACAACACAATTAATGTTTTCCTCCTGAATTCAGGTTGTACTTCAGCATATCACTTGGCAAGAAACAGATGATGGAAGTCCTGAAGATGACGATAAGTGCTCAAGTGAAACCAAATGGCACATTTCAGGATATCTGAGACAGTTCATCGCAAATTGTGAGTTTACCAGTGTCTGATTGGAGGTTTTCAATTACTTTGCTAGAAAGCATCGCTATGGGAATGATTGTTTCTTACTACTTAGCAGTGGTACGTCACAGTTGAGATTTAATCTTAACTCCAGAGTAAATCAAACAGTGAAGTTTGCATGTTCCTGTGTGTACTGTCTGTGTAGCTCAGCTCTATTGCAACATGTAGATCCAAAGCTTTACGTGTGTATTTTAAGAAAATGGAAAACTGTCTAGCAGATTTCCTTTAACCTTAGTCTTACAAACATACTAATTTATCTATATGTTCTGGTCTATGGATAAATTAGATTGTGCTCTTTTATTTTGTTTCCTTTCAAAGCCACACCACCTGAACTGAAAGAGCTCATGAAATTCTGGATGGGAGAATTTACCGGCACGTCTGTCTGTGGAGATTGGAGCAAGTACCCCACAGCTGCCACTTGCTATGAAACTTTGCAAATCCAAAGCCACTACAAGGACTACAAATCTTTTAATCACGATATTTTAGCCTGTATTTCCTCTTGCCAAACTGGCTTTGGTCTGCTGTGATTATTCAACATGCCTTTGGAAACAGCATCTGCATTTATGCTGTTTCAGAGTTTTCCATCTATGTGAAGCGGCATTGTTTTAATGAAACCGTTATGTTGTGAACATTTAGAAACAATAATTCAATCTTCTAATTTTATCAGATAACAAATTCTATACATATTAGATGTGGAAATCAACACAAAACTAGTAAGGCAACAATGTTCAGATGAGATGTTGCATGTCTCCTCTATGAATCAGTAATGTTTTACCAATTGTACTGATTTTATAGATTCATACTCAGGCAGTTTGAAACATCCAGTTGAAGTAGTTTATTGAACATTTTGTTGTGTATGTTTACATGAGTTTGAAATTAAATAAAAATACTAACATTTTTTTCTGATTCTAATGTTATGATAAATTCAAAGTTCTAAAATAAATGTATAATTTTACTATCATTCTGCACCCTCAGTCCCCTGGCTTGCAGAAGAGCCTTCACAGTTCGGTATCCGGAGTGAAGTTGCCTGGATTTAATGTCCCTCACACACTGATCTAACTCATCATCCGACATGGTGGTGTATAACGGCCTCACCAAAAGACCTGACTCAGCCGGAAATGCCTAAAAGTTTGGCTATGCATGTGACAGGGAGATGGAGTTCTAGAAGACAGCAAACGTAGTCTGGGGATATGACCATCCGCTGCCGCCCAGCTGTTCCTCGCTAAAAATGCACAACAGATGTTTGTTGTTCTTCACTATATTTTTCTAAGTTAATTAGTCTATGCAAATGACCCAGGGCATCCAAAATGTCTGAAGGAACAGTTACTTGACAAGACAAGGCAAGTTCTAGAGGGCAGATGAAATCTAGGTAGTCCAGATCCAGTGGCACATTCTCAAGAACATGCTCCAAATGATCACGGAGTCTATCAAAAATATGACCCAGCAAAAGTTCCTTGAACAGAGAAAAGAAAAAACAATGTCATAAAATTGTCAGTAAATATCGAATTAGAATTCTGAAATAGAATGGTCATTATTGTTTAAAATTGTGTAAAATTAAAGTAAGATATTTAATCTAAAATAAATTACAGAATGTGGTTACATTCTAATTTCTAATAATTTTCAAAAACAGTAAGCTTTTTAATCAATTGACAAACCCAAACGAGGTTTTTTATAGTGTTGCTAAGCATCGAACATTTGGTACCCCAAACTAAAAACAATGTAAATTAAATTACTATTAAAAACCCAAAGCCATGTTTTAAATCAAGTTGTAAGGGTGTGTCTCAATTCAGGGGCTGCATCAGTGCAGACTCGCCGGAATTTGGCAGCGGGTGCCACGGCGGTCTAATGGCGGAGGAAACACCTGCATGGTAGTTTGCTGCATCTTTATCACACAGACAGAAAATCACAAGTTAGGAAAAAGAAAATAACGCCATTAATTTCAAGAGCGAAGCTCTGTGCCTTCCTGAGAAGAGACAAGCCTAATTTTTATGGGAGAGAGATATTTGCTCTACAAGTAAATATTTATTTTAAAGAAAGAGGTTTTGGAGGTGAAGTTGCTAAACATTTAGTAACAAATTAAATAAATTAAATTTGTAATCAGTTTATTTTTAGTTTTTATTTTACATAAAAATCACTAAACATTACCCTGACATTAGTTCAGCTAAGCGTCACAGCTTTGGTTCACGCTGTCACGGTTGCTAGGCAACGGGTGAGCTGGCGAAGGCTAGAAGTTTCCAATTCACAGCCAGCCTTCATGGTTTTTGCGGTATGCGAAGGACGCGGTCCACCTGGGTCGAATCCTTCTTGGGCTGGACCCCTTGAATTGGGACACACCCTATGTATTGGCTTTCATGCGCAAAGAAAGCAATACTACAGAAAAATGAAAGCAATAAACTCACCGTTCAGTTAGCGTTAGCTTACATGACCACCTCCGAGATGCTGGTTTTCCTTCAGTGCGGGCGCCACGTCACGTGACTAAGAAAACGTAACGGGATTGGCTGGGTGTTGGACACCACAATCCATTGCTAATGTCTGTGACCTGAAGTAACCCTTCCCTTTTACACCGAATTTAAATGCTGAATTTAAGACAGTGAAATGGAGCAAGTTGAATCTCAGGAGGCTGAAAATATTGAGTTTGAATTTTGAAAGGTTGAATTTTTTTAGATGTAGATTTTCTTAACACTGAAAAATTAAACTGAAAAATAGGTATTGAAAATGTAATTACTTTGAAATACTAATTTGAATTTTTATCTTAAAGAGAAAATAAATGAAATTTCAACTGTATAGAAATAATGACAATTTTTTTTAGGTTAAAAATGTTTTCTGAATATATTTTAGTATATATCTAAGTACAAACATACAACATTTAAATTTCAGTGGTATTTTTAATTCAGATCCCAGCGACACAGATTTACTTCCATATAGAGTGCCATTTTCTCTCCAATTTCCTAACATTGTGCTTCAAAGAACACAGCGCTAAATTAAACCGGTGGGTTACATTGTCTAAAGCAAAACGCAATGAGGACACTGTCAACAAAAGTGTCTATTTGTGAATGAGAAGTAACAACATTGCTGCCATCTGCAGGGTATTTCTGTGATACTGAGGAAATTGAAAGGGGGACAGACTCTAAAGTTTGATACAGCATTATCTGATAAAGGTCTACTATAATGAAACCTTCTTTTGGGGAGGGGGGGTGGAGAACTCAGTTAAATTGAACTCAGGGGTTATTAAAAATGGTCAGAGAGGACAGGGTTATTAGGAAATACTGTTAATTCTTCATAATCAATGTCATATGTCAGCACAAGGTCCAAAGTATGAAAGCAAGAATGCGTTGGTTTATGCACATTTTGAGCAAAATCAATTGAATCTAGGATAGTTTTAAAGGCTACACTAAGGTTATCACATTCTGTGTCAACATGAATGTTGAAATCCCCCACTATAATAACCTTCGATATTATAATAGATTTTTTTCTCTTCTCTTTCGATTCATAAAAACAAATTATATAATTGTTTTTTATTCAGAATCGTTAAAGAATTATCTTTAAAAACAAACTTTTTTTCAATCATCTCTTCTCAGAGTTGACCTGAATTCAAAGTTCAACTAAACACAAGCCGTGGAACATGCTTGTAAAACAAGACTAAATATTCAGCTAACAAAATATTTAGTTAAATATTTAGCTCCAAATCATTCTTTTAAATGTTATTTCCTCAAATAATGTTTTGTGTAACTCGGGATTTGCATTGTGAATGGGTTGAAAAACATACCAAATGTTGTTCTAAATTAGTTAAGCTAATCTAACTCCATTCCATGTTCTTTCAGTTGAATTTTGGTTCTTTAACTCGGAGCTGCAGTGAACCAGGATTCACTGAATTATTCTGATGATTGTCACCACTTTTGTCTTTTGTTTCTTTTGCATGTACATAGTTCCCTAGCTTAGCTTCTTTGTTATCTTCATTTTGCTTAGTAGTTAAGTCTCACTAGCCTAGTAGAGGATTTGGTGACTGAAATATAGTGTTAATTCAGATAAACAGCATTATATAGTGATGTTCTCTGTATGTTAATTTTATTTCTGTTAATAAATTCTTGAACTTGAAGAGCAGTTGTCACTCATTTATTCTATGTGTGTGCAGACTTTGCTGTTTGCGAACCCCTGAGCAATCTAACTACAAGTGCATTCATGTAAAGGCCCCCGATACTCGAGCGTAGTTCACTCCGCACCTCTCTCTCATGCAACCATTATCTCTTCCTGGGTGGTCTTTGTCATGCATTGCTTTGAAATTTTTGCTACCACCTTCCAAAGGTAAAATTGTGGGCCCAACAATCATTGATCTTTTTACAAATCACATCACCTTGTTCCTCTAGAAAAACTTGCTTCAGCTACTGAAACAGCCAACCTTCTCCTGTTTATCTTTAGACTTCAGAGCATACACAGGGGCCCATAATTCATCTGACAAATCTTGTCCAAACTTTTTTGGAACAGATGAAGATGTGTTTGTTGAAGCAACTGTATGATGGCATCTTCAACTCCAACTTGAGTGTGACAAGAAAACTGCAGGGGGTTCTGATAGATGCTTGTTTGCTTACTCATCTGGCCCAACAGCGTTTTTTTTTCTAGAACCATCATGATGTAGGATGTGAGTCTATAATCATTGAGGACTGATGGGGAAGTTTTGTTTGGTACTGGAAAAAGGGAGAGTTGTCTTCCACAACACTTGAACCTTCTCCTGGGTCAGGCTAAGGTTGAAGAGGTGCTGCAGAATCCCGCACAGGCATTCAGTGCTCTGGGGCTGACACAAACTGGACCTAGAGCTAGTTTCCATATCATCTAACTTCCTGAGACAGACAGGCGGGAGGTGAAAGCATAGGGAGCACCAACATCTCCTGATTTGATTGAAGACAAATATTTATAAGTGGAAGGGTCCAAGGCTGTGGTGGAAGACCTGAGGAGTGACATAGAAGCTTTGGGTTTCAGGAGGGTGGACTGTCTGTGGGCAAGGGGTGAGGATGCTGAGCTTGTTCCTAAACTGAACCTGTTGAATGTGTTCTGCTTTTTGGCCCTGTCCAGACTTTCACCTAGGAGATTCTCCTTTTGTTTGAAGCATGTGATATTTTTCAGCCCTAAGCACACACCTCTTATATTGTTTTCCTGTAGCTTGCTCTCCAGCTTATATATCACCTTACTTACTCTAATCATAACATGAAGTTGCTTCTGTACGCTCCTCAATATTTCCATGTCTCCCTCCCTGGAGGCTCTTTTTCCTTGTTCATCAGTTTCTTTAGGTAACTAGTGGTCTGGGCTTTGGCATTGGGAAAGAATCTGGCTGCTTTGCTGGGGGTTATCCACACAAAGGTTTAAATAATTTAGAGCTGCTCCCATTTGTAAAAACCTCTCAGCCTTGTTGTTATCATTATTGTAAATGTCCAAAACATAAAAAAAAAAATTTGCAAAAATCCTTCTAGCTGCACAACATCCAAAGCTGAATGGAATAATTGTTCAAAAACAGCAATGTTTCAACTACAAAAGAAAGAGTTAAAGGGTTTGAAAATAATAAATCAGACACGTAACAGAGTGTCTCCAACATGATGCCACCTTGAGCAGGGCAAATCTAAAACATTTCTGACAGTATTGCCATTATTGCTGACAGATAATATCTTTTTTGAAAGGCATTAAATGCAGAGGCATTAATAAAACTTAATATTTTTCCTCATATAGACATGATCATCTGATTTTGGATAAGAAATGATACTTATTGTATAAATTATGTTTCACAATTTTTGGTTGTAAGAGAAATAACACTAGGGACATAAAAAAATTTAAGTTTGCATTGCAAACAGTTAAGAGAACATTTTGATAATTTTATGATTAAGCATGTTTTTCTATGAATTTCTAAATTCAGGTAAGGACAGGAAAAACATTTTTGGTTGAAAAACTATTTCATGTCGGTATACAGAAAAAAGATGGTTACCAATTTTTGGTAATAAAAGGTATTTGATCTAAGGACATAAAAAGACTCACATTGGTTCTTTTCTAGACATTGTCATCAGAAAATATTTTGGGGATTTTATGATAAACTATTGATTTTTTTATTCATTTTTTGGATGTTGGTTCATATTGCCTTATATTGCAAAATTTTTATTTTACAATTTAAAAAAAATAGCTGTTCTGGTTATTTTTATCACCATAAGTCATAATCTGAAACAGAAATGACTCAAAATCAGGTGAAAATGTATGCACGAAAGGTAGAGTTCCATGTAACTTTACTACACCGCTTTAGAGACGGCTTACCTCCTTGGCCATATCGGTGTACTTCTGCTTCTCCTTGGGCTCCAGCACAGCCCACCAGTCAGCCAAGATTTTGGTGGCCCCACGGTTGTCAAGACGAGGATGTTCCTGCCTCACCAGAGAACGGTGTCGTTTGCAAAAGAGGAGGAAAGCATTCATAGGCCGACGTGCCCGCTGTTCATTAGAGTCCTCCTCAACTTCCTCTGTCATGCCTATACTCTGCACTTGAGTGTCTTGGTCCTCAATGGACAGCCCTGTCTGTTGGGAACAAATTCAGAAAGTGCAATGTAGATTTAGCTTCTGGTGATAAATGTACAGATGGTTATTTAGGACCAGGCTGGAAAACTACACTAGTCTTGCAACACTGAACCTACTAACCTTCCGCAGCTCCTCTTCATCTTCTTCTTCCTCAGAGAATTCTGAAGCCTTCTTAGAGAGAAGGGGGTGCCACTGAAGGCATTTGCGTTTGGGTCTTTTGCCAGTTGCCTCCTCTGCAGGTGGCACCTTACCCCTTCCTCCACTCTTCATGGTACTACCGCACCTAAAAAAACAGCAGAACATTTGCCTTAGAAACACTGGCTATACCTAGTATGTGCAGAAAAGGGAGTAACTGTTAATAACATGTTAAACTGAAAATAAAGTACATATGGCTAAATACAGTACTGGTAGAGTAAGACCCATTCATGTGCATGGTAGGGCATGACCAGGTAAAATCTCAAGCATCAGTACCCTGTAAGCATGTGTGCATACAGATGGACAGACGGCTAACTTTGCTTTGTACAGTGTCTGTAAAGGAACACTGAAGGAGGGGGGAAAAAATAATTCTTGCCACAAGTTATAGATCCGTACTTATGGTGTCTCCCCTTCTCCACCCCGCCTAATGTTCCTAGAGTGACCACACAGATGGGGACAGTCCCGTTTTAGAAACCTATCCCCAGTTAAAGCTGTCCCTGGAAATGTCCCCATTTTTACAATTTTATAAATAAAATATAACTAAATGTTGTGTAACAACATCTCTAATGGAAGCTTGTCCCACTGCTGATAGTGTTACAGACACAGAGTAGTACATTAGAGGCGAGTGCTCAAATCCCCCCATCCACCCACCACCACACACTCACACACACCTGTCACACCATCCCGTCCGTATTTACATTTGTATATCCTTCCCCCATTGCTCATCAGCATATGATCTGCATATTCATGAAGGCACACGTACAAAAAAGTTTGCACCCATTGCTCTGCTCATTTTACACACAAATTGCTTTTCACCTGGTATGAAGATCAGCTTTGCACATGCTTATTAGTTTGCACATGTTTTAATAAACATAAACATGAAGATCAGGCCCTAAGAATCTAAATCTGAACAGCTGGCATGAGGATACACTAAGAGCAACTTTTTAGAGATTTTGAAATAGAATGTGAATTATTAGACATGCACTTGAGTTGCAAGGAATACCAAACTTATGTTTAGGTCCAGGGCTGGCCTCTGATAACGCCCAAGCTCTGAAACACTCCCCTGGATATTCAAGCTTGAGCAAACAGTGACAACTGTCTTTGCAACTAACTGGTACAAAATGGGAAAAAAAAGATTTGTTTTAAATGTTCACATCTGAAGGGTTTTCATACATATTCACTGCTCATAAAAATAATGACATGTTATATTCAGCTTGTATTAACTTGAATATTTACATGACTAATTAAAATTAATAAAGCCACTGATGTGTGTGTGTGTCGTTATTCTGTAAACCTGATAATAAAAACAGAATAAAAAAGTGTGTCAGTGGTTAGTATTGTTGCCACATAGCCAGAAAAATTGACTGTAGCTTCTCAATGAAGTTAGTTTTTTTTTTCCCATAAATAGATTGATTGAAGCAGAAAACCATAAAAAGGTATAGTGGATGATTTTTCCAGAAATGTAAGTAAGAAACACCCAAGTCCCTTTTTGAACAACTGTGCGCATGCAGAAGATTATCTTATCTGCTCTTCTGCTTCTCATGGGGATCACGTGAAAGAATCTCCCAAATACAATCTGGTCTTGTTTCTTTCTTCTGACGCCTTCCTCTTCTCATAAACTTGTAAGACAGTTTGCTTCTTGTGACTCTCAGCCATGTTTAAAAGTATACAGTGAGAGCAGCGGAGCTACAGTGAATGGCTAACACTGAAGCTCACTGAATACATAAACACTAGAAATGCGCATGTGCAACCAGCAAACGGAAACTAACAAGGAACGTGCACACACATTGGCGTTACATGAGCATTACAATTATTGACATGTGAGACAACCAATAGATAAGGTGATCACCCTGGAACTTGAAGCCGAAAAAGATTGGCCCCTTTACATATACTACAGCTCCTTCCACCATGCAATACATGCATTTCCAACAAAATGCAAGTTAACTGTTTCTAAATTGCCCTTATGTTTATGATGTAATTTGTTGTTTTTTTTGTTGTTTTTTTGAAGGACCAGTGATCTGTCCAGGATGCACCCTGCAGGTATTCAGATACATTTTATTTCATTTTATTAGCCTGCCAATTTTAATTTTGATTCCTATTTCTCTCCACAATCTACATAAAAAAACGGAATTTATTCTCCACAAATTTAGACTGATTTTGTTTTGTCTTTATAACAACCACAATAACAACTTGGATATTTTGTGTAAAACAGTTATTGGTTATATGAGCTCCTCTCTTTTTCATAGGAAAATCTAACGCGAAAGAACTGAAATGAGAATATATTTACATAAATTTTCAAACTTGACAAATTGGATTTCAATTAACTTGACAGAAGCAAAGCTCACTCTAGTGACAACAATGATTCCTTTGGGAGTGAGAAACTCTAAAAGAAGTGAAAGAATATCTTGGACAAACATTAAGCTTTTTTATAGTGTGATGATATTTCTCCTGCCAGTGAGACCTGATTGTCTTTGTCTTCTTCCATGTTTTTTACCATGCAGTCTGGGTATTCACCATAGCTTTGACTTTCAACTGTAAAAACAGAAGACTCGTGTGTTAGCTGTTACAGTTGAGAGGGTATGTGGAGTTGTGCTTACATGACTGGCTATGTTTCCAATCTGTGCATAAACAGTCTAGTGTAGAGGAAACTAGAATGTTGCTTTTTTGAACAGTAAGAGAAGCCAGAGTTCCTGGAGAAAACCCAAGCATGCACAGGGACAACATGCAAACTCCACACAAAAATAAACTAGCACAATTTGAAGCTGCTCCTTGCTCCTAGTAAACAGTATATTAGTAAAAAAATAAATAAAAATATTAATAATAATATATAACAAAGTAAAATGTTTATATTTCTCAGTGTCTGGATTTATTCTGGGCCTCATGGCACAAATTAATGATCTAATAATTAGAAGCTCTTTTTGTACAGATGGATTTTGAGTGGAAAACGGGAATACTTACTGAAGAAAAAATTATGGAAATGCTGAATGAATGATGAGGACAAAGCTGGCACAGCCCGTCATACAAAGAGGATGACCTATAAAATACAAGACAGCCATCTCAGTCATGCAACACTGTCATCCCTACTGTCATTCTGCGTAACAGGAGCTTTCTTGAAGGAAAGAAGGGTTCAAAGCAACTCCACTGCAACATTATTGAGATGCATCGAGTATGAAACGGTCTGTAGCAAGCCTAAATTAAGATGGGACATTTTGGGTTGATCATCTGTACTTATTGTGCAGCTGACCCAGCCATGCGGCCGAAGGAAAACATGAAGGCCAAATCCCCCAAAGCACCGAATGCGTTTAAAGCAATGCGAACCAAACCGGTCCAAATCAAGCTGGCATTTAGCTGTACTTGTTCCTCAGGTCCAACTGATGACGCGCAGACCGAACTGTTACTGTTTACAATGAATCTTGTGCTGCCGTGTGCTCCACTCGCGGGCAGTAACATACGAGAACATACGAGAAGGTCAAATAGCCCACATCCTGTATTTGTGCCTCTAGGCACAGATCGTTTTAATCTCCGTGCAAAATGTCGATCTGAGCTATGACGAGACGGACGAGCAGAATCAGAGTCCATCTTGCTGTTGGTCAGAGGAGAACCTCACAACTACAGTAGAGGATTTTACTTCTGTCAAACTCTATCTGGACAATGTCAAGCATGTGTTTTAACTCCGGGGTAAAACCATCCAGAAGAGCGATTAAATTGGGCTTTACCTGACAAGACCAACCCCATGCGCTTGTGAACGATGTTTAGCAGAGCAACAGCTCTGTTCCAGGGAGTATAGTAGCTAGTTAGCTTGCTAGCTCTGTCTCTTGCTAAGTAGACGTGTCATGGTTTATAGTGCCGCGCTTCCAGTAGTCCAGTAACCCTATTCACTAAAAAACAAGACGAGAGTCAGTCATTAAACTGCGATCTAAAGCCTGGTTTTGGATTTTGCAACTGTTCTTTTGAATGCGGCTGGCACTGAGGCTGTGATGCATATAGGAAGGGGGAGGGAGGGGAGACTTAGCACCTGAGTTGCTTTTGGCATTTTAACGCTGCGTTTCTACTGCTGTACACACTAAAGCTGCGCTGCAGCAGCCACACAGATGGGCTCGAGCTAACGCAGCATTTCAGCGCAATGCCTACAGCTGAGAAAGTCTAATGACGAGGAAAACCCCAGCAGGCGGACATCATGTCCAGAGCAGCGATAGTAACTGGATTTCTCACAAAGCTGAGAAGCTGGCAAAACACTGACTGGGGTTTCAGAGTCCGCTGACAACGATGGTTCCCGGAGGAACCGTCATTTAATGCACGGCCATACCTGAAGTACTGTTGTCAGGAACCAGCCGGAGCCTCTCATCATTGGTCCCGTTCACAATTTAACTTCTTAACACATGACAACACTTCAGCACTTGCTGTACTGAGAACGGTTCCGTCAAGTCGAACATATCGAGTCACGAAAGAAACAGGAAGTTAAAGAGTTTTCCATCAAAATAAAAG
This sequence comes from Fundulus diaphanus, assembly GCA_037039145.1. NCBI lineage: Eukaryota > Metazoa > Chordata > Actinopteri > Cyprinodontiformes > Fundulidae > Fundulus > Fundulus diaphanus. The sequence continues at coordinate 2,406,426 of CM073136.1, forward strand.
GCTACTCCCAGAATTTGTTATTACACTGGCTTGACGCCAATGAACCTGAAACAATGAAACATCAACAAACTGTTATCAAAAATGTATTTCATTATACTTTTTAAATGTATAGAATATGGTTAAAATGAAGGGGTTTTCTTGTAGATATTGGAACGTTTTAAGTGGGTTTTATTAATAGTTTGCTTCTGTCAATTTCTAACCCATACGTTTTAGCATAACTACTTCTTATACATTTCTGTTCAGTTTATTTATATAGCATAAATTTACAATAAACACAATCATGTCATAACACAATATATATATATATATATATATATATATATATATATATATATATATATATATATATATATATATATATATATACAGTTAATATTGAGAAATAGTCATGTAAATCCAATCACATTTCATTTTCAAATCAATCACGTTCAGTTGCATACATTTCCGTTCAATCAAGTTCAGTTAACTATGCCAATCAGTAAACCTTTCCTGTCAAAGAAAACTCAGCGGATGGCATCTAGCACAGACCTTGTTGTCAACCCTCCCTCCTCCAGACGATGTACGTGGTCGCAGTGAACTGTTGATTGCATTGAGTTGTTAAGTTTGCAGCAATCATCACTCTAAACAGACATGTGGTGACAGATAAAAGGAAAAAATCCTTTTGATAACACACCATCATTCGTTTTTGAGCAGATTTAACTTGTCCAAACAGAGCCTGGAAAAATCTGCCTTCTGCAGGGTTAAAACAACTTCAATAAAAAAAATCTTTGTGGTTAATGTAAACAATAGTTTACAAATAACACATCTGTGTTAGATGTATACTGATACAGAAATTTATTTTTACACACACATCTGTCTATCCGGCCATCCACCCATCTATTTAAATATGCTCATCGCTGCAGCATGTATGCTGAGTCTAAATAATGATGTTGCAGGTAAGATATTTTTTGCTTAGAACCTCTTTAAAGAAACCCACAAAATATCAGAATTATCTCTTGAAATTCCTTTTACAGATTTCTGTTGACAAAATCACATATCAACTTTATAGGTAAATCCCACAGAGGATGAGCCTCATACCATTTCTGTAGATGAGCGAATGAAGCTCCTTTGTTTTTATTTTGGCTTTTTATTTTTTAAATCGCCTGTCACATAGCTTACACGTCAATGTCTCACATAGAGCTGAGGTTTCAGCAGCTACTTTCAACTAAATTTGTTAAAATAATTTTTGACTCTATTCTGAAGGGTTTCCAGTCTTTTAATATAAGCACTTACTGTTATTAAATCTCGTATAAGTCAGCATTTTAGGATCTGGTGTAAAAACTCTGCCAAGTGCATGTGCAAGTTGTAATGATTTTCTGTGGTGACTCCTGGATAAGGGAGCAGCCAAAAGGTCTTAATCAGTGTTATTTAATCCATCTTAAAAAGCAGTATGCACCTCGCTGCTTTTACCAATTAGAGATCCCCAGGTCAGGATTGTGATTTGATGTGCTGCATTGTGTTGTGAACAAACAAAGTTTAATTCAATTCAATTTTTCAATTCAATTTTATTTATATAGCGCCAATTCATGGAACATGTCATCTCAAGGCCCTTTTACAAAGTCAAATTCAATCATATTATACAGATTGGGTCAGATTATACAGATTGGTCAAAAATGTCCTATATAAGGGAACCAGCTGATTGCTTCAAAGTCCCGACAAGCAGCATTCACTCCTGGAGAAGCGTAGAGCTACAGGGAGAGTCGTCTGCATTGTACATGGCTTTGCAGCAATCCCTCATACTGAGCAAGCATGAAGCAACAGTGGAAAGAAAAAACACCCGTTAGCGGGAAGGAAAAACCTCCAGCAGAACCGGGCTCTGTATGAACGGTCATCTGCCTCGACCGACTGGGGTTACAGAAGACAGAGCAGAGACACAACAAGAGAGAGAAACAAGCACAGAAGCACACATTGATCCAGTAATCTGTTCTACATTAGATGGTAATAGTCGGTGATCTGTCTTCCATGGATGATGTCACAGCTAACAGAACGCCAGACCAGGTGTACCTACTATGAAGAAAAAAAAATGACAGAGAGCAAAAAGAAAAAAAGTTTACACACCGATTAAAGCACCAATCCTTGTTAAACACTAGAAGTTGAGACTAATGCAAAAATTGTGCCTTAAACTGACCCATTCTTTTTTCTCTTCTGTTTTGTTCTGCTTATCTGCATGCTTTTCAAGAAATGGGTCTAAGTGCAGTTAAATTTAGATATTGCTATTGTCATGGTTTTTAAGTGTTTGGCCCACATGCAGACACAGACGGAAGCAGGAACAGTCTTAAGATGTTTATTTAGGCTCAACAAAGGGAAAGCACATGATGTGTGCAGCAAACGAGGTCGGAACGTCCGAGCTGGAACGACTGCGGGAAGAAAGTAGATATTTTACTGAGGAATGAACCAGGGGGAAATCTTCCAGAAGTTGCGCCGCTTACCGTTTGGACGGGGAGACCTATCCGGGGGGGATGAGTGAAAAAGGAACTCTGCGATCGTAACTCTCTGATGGGAGGTGGTGGCTAAGTGACAGGAGAGCTGGCGAATGTAATACTACAGGGGGGGGGCCCGAACAGCACCACTGCGGCGGCAGGCAGGAGGAGCAGCTGGAAGAACTGGAGTGTGACTGTCGAACCAGGTCAATCCAGGAAGGGGGTTCTCACGCCCGGCTTGGTACTACCAAGTGAGTATGAGTGGAGATGCCAGAGCAAAATCTGAGCGGCGGGGATTCGGACGACTGGTCCTCAGAGCACGGAGCCAACACAGGTGAGTAAACCCAAACACGACAAACCCGACGGGGTAACACTCTGGCGCCTTCCAGCTGTCTGTGCACTCCTTTTAAGCCAGAGATGAGGGTTTCCAAATGAGCCGCAGGTGCGCGCCATGCCCACCCGTCAATTGCAGCCACCTGTGAAGCAGAGTTAGAGAGCATGGAAAACAGAGAACCCTGACAGTTATCTTTTAGTCATAAGTAAAATAATGTCATTGAATTATGTGTGATTGCAATCGAGGTAAGGTATGTAGTCTTCGTAGCTGAACTTGTGAACTATAATTATATGGTGTGTTTGAGAATCCTTGGGAAGGGAGTAAGGTTTTCCTTTTAAAATTCTTTCTTTGTTCTCAAATGCAGCTGCAGTAATAAATTCTACATGCTCCGTGCTCATAAACAAACCCTTGTCAGGAACCAGATAACAGCCCAGGCGAAGGGGAGTGTGGGGTGCATCTGGGAGTTATCTGCAGCTGACGTATGGTGTTTTGACATAAAAGCAGAGGTTTGAGGATGAAAAGATCAGATCACACTGGTGGGGCTTTCTGCAGTATTGATGTAAGTGTTGATCTCCAAAGATATCTTTGTACTTGGTTACATATATTAAATGTTTGGTTGATTTGCATTCACTGACTCTGTTTGCCTTTGTTCTCTCTCATCAATGAACTCGGGAATGATCACCAGCGTCAAGGGGTGATATTTTAACAAAGGCCAATTTAATGCAGCTTTGTTATTTTCATATTCAACCACTGCTAGTAAATATACAGTAGCCTACAAATTTTCATTTTGATATGATGTTTGAAGTTATTTATAATAAATTATGCGTTTGACTACTCGGCTACATAATGTTGACTGAAACTTTAGATTTAGAAATTCCAACAATATTTTCAGCTAAGTCTGGTGTGTATGCTATTTCCTTCTAGATAACATAAATAGCATAAAAACACACCATAAAGGAAGAGCATCGTTGATTTTCCGATAACAGTGTATTAACTGTGCAGTTTTATTGAATAGGTAAGACCTTTGTTTAAACATGCAAACCGGATATGGCCGTCCCTGCTCTGTGTTGTTTGTACAGAGAGAAGGAAACGCAGCTTTTTTAAGATGAACGCCATCCGCAATGATGACACGTTTAACAAGTTAGAGCACAAAAATTGCACCGCCTGGACTTGGACGGTGTAGAAAATGCACTTGTTCAGTCACATCATGCAGCTAAAGTTACTTTCGTTTTCCCCAAGCAGGGAGATTATGTTGAACTGAGTTCTCCCCTCCCCTGACTGAAAGTGCTCCCCACTTGGGTGAGCTGGCTTCCTAACCACATCTCTGACTCAACTTCTCATCTCAGCCATGTAACACTGGCAGTTGTCACCGAAAAGCTACAGGTTCCCTAGAAAAGCCTCGGAAAGATGGACCGTAGTTCCGATTAGCTGAATTGTTTCTTACTCTAGCTTCCTGAGTCTGACGCTCTGCAGCCACAATGACAGGAATGTGTTGCTGTGAGAGAAGGGCTGCATGTTACCCGGCTGTGCAACTATACGTACCTGTCACAATTCACGCCATAAAGCCACATGTTCAACCCCGCTAACTCTCTAAAGGTTAGACAGTTATCAACAGTTTTAATGTACACAGTGAGAAAACCCACTCCCACCATGCAACGCTGTATGTGACTGGACGTTTGTATTGATAGACAGTTTCACTACACCAATGAAAAGCTTTGTTAAAATGTAATTGTATCTTTTAGTAGTTGTGGTCAGCGCATGTCTGGAATTTTCTGATCAAGATCATCGCCTGACTTATTTGAATGTTAATTTAATAATGCTCCTACTCTGAACTTTAGTGAAAAACTAAAATTGAAGTTTTCTGAAATAATAGGATTTTCCTGTTTATCCTCGATTCATTTAGGCCTACCCCTAATGGGGATCACAGCACTGACTTTTCATAGAGATTTAGTGTTGAGAGGCTCTGCTTCAGAGCAATTTTACAACGTAAAAAAATGCATTTTTATTGTGCACACACTGGTCAGTAATATCGCTTTGTATGTTTATCTCCTTGTTTGCAAGCAAGTGAGCCAAGTATATGCATTTTAGACTTTTTTGATGATTAAATCTTAAAACACAACAGCTATACATACCAGATCACTGTTAACTTTAGGAAAAATCAGCCAGGTCACACACCCCTTCTCCTCACTAGAGCAAGTCAGCAGCATCAGCGTCCTGGGTGTACAGATCAGACACCTGGTCCCTCCACACCTCTGCTCTTGTGAAGAGAGCACAGCAGCATCTGTACTTTCTGCATCAGATGAGAAGATCAAAGCTCTCCTCCTATCTTCACCACTTTCTACAGAGGAACAGTAGAAAGCATACTGTCCAGCTGGAACTCTGTCTGGTTTGGGGCCTGCACTGCATCTGACTGGAAATGTGTAGAGAGTGGTGAGGACATCAGAGAGCATCTGAACATCGCTTCCCTCCATCCATGACTGCTGCTGGCAGAAGCTCAGACAACCCCCAACATGTACCAGGCAAGTCATTGCTAGCTCTATTCAATTCAATTCAATTTTATTTATATAGCGCCAATTCATGAAACATGTCATCTCAAGGCACTTTCCAAAGTCAAATTCAAAGCTCTAGCTCGGTCCATGTAAATCCGTGTATCTTTCGTTCTTTCTATTTTCAATTGCAAATCAAAAATAAAAAAATAAAAAATGGACTGGTTATTTTGTTTTTTGATTCTTATGGTTAAACCAAAAACGAAAAACGAATTGGTTTTTCATATTTCAATTATAAGCTCAGATCAAAAAAACAAAATGGAAAAACGGACAGCAAAGCAGAATTTGATTTTAATATTTAATCGGCGCAGTTTACGTGACCCGGAAACAGCTGTTTTGCGACTTCAGTAAAGTTAGAAAGATATTCACAGATTCGGCTTTTCCGGATCAATAACTCATCTGCGGATGATTTATTCTACAAAACAGACACCTCTCTGGGTCCGTGTATCTTTTGGTCATTGGATTTTCGTTTCATAACCAGGAAGTAAAAAAACAAAAACAAATGGCCGTTTGATTTTTGTTTTAAAATACAAAAAAGAAAATCGAAATACAAAACGTTTATCTTTTTCATTGTCAAAAAGGGAAAGTAAAATTAGAAAAATTATTTGAATTTAATTCTCTATTACGGGTAATAAAATACAAAAATGCTTTTAAACAGAAACGGAAAAACGACTCGTTTGTTCATATTCCGGAGACCGGATGCGGTTACTACTTCCTGAGACTACTTTCCAAAATAAAAGCAATAAGTTTGACGTGCCTCAGCCTATTTTGTCATAATTTTTTTACACATGTCGACTACAGTTAGTTTATATAATTTCTTTCGTTTTATGTAATATTTTTTATTATTGAGGTCTGCTAGTGAATATGGAAATATATATTCTGGTCACTGTTTGGCCTAAATAACTACTAAAACAACAGCATATAAGCTTAAACATGCTTGCTGTTACAATTATCTGGATAAATAAGAATTTGCATAGGGACACTAAATAAATTTGTTGGCCAAAGTAACTACTTTCACTTACAGATGACAGATTAAGATCTCGAGATGTTACTCATTGAAATCCATCTACATGATGTCTAATTTCAAAATAAAAGCCCTCCAAAATCTCTATGTTAAGTCAGTTTGACCTAAGTTGCTGTCAATATTGAACCGTACGTTTTCAGTTTATACTGTCACTTCAACATTACAGTAGAACACCTCCAGATGTTGCTCAACAAATATCATCCACATCTAATGTTGTCACTGTTAATATTCTGAAAGGGTAGCATGCAGCTATTGTTGAAGAAGAATGCAACCAATTGAAAACACACCTTAACATTCAGGTTCAATAAATACTTTTCTTTTGATAACAGATTTGTTACTTTTCAAAATGTGAAATTGGATCAAAAACTTGAAACAACCGTAAAGTTTAACAACAGTATATATATATGTGTGTGTTTTTTATACACCAAACTTTTCCATCCATGTCCTCATGTACATTCACTGTGATATATATATATATATATATATATCACAGTGAATGTGCATATGACATCATCTGCCTACTTCGATTTTGTCTGTATTTTTATTCTTTTTTTTTTTTTTCTCATGTTGGAGGAGGCCAGCTCCAAACTGTTCCCACAAAGTTGAGAACATGGAATTTTCCAAGATGTCTTAGTCTGTGGAAACATTCAGAGCTCAGCTCCTGAAAAACAACCCCACACCATAATCCCCACTCTGCCAAACTTTACACGTGGCACAATGAAGTCAGATAAGCACCGTTTTCCTGTCAACCACCAAACCCACACTCGTCCATCAGATTTCCAGATGGAGAGGCGTGATTTGTCCCTCCAAACAACGTGTCTCAACGCTTTGCGTTGAACTTGGTGATGTAAGGCTTGGATGTAGCTGCTTGGCCATGGAAACCCATTCCATGAAGCTCTCTGTTCTGTTCTTGAGCTGATCTGAAGGTCATATGAAGTTTGGAGGCGTATAGTGATTGACTTTGCAAAAAGTTGGCAACCTCTACGCTCTATGTGTTTCAGCATCCACTGACGCCACTCTGACAGTTTACGTGGCCTAACACTTCGTGGCTGTCCTTCCCAAACACTTCCATTTTCTTATGATACAGCAGTTGACTCAAGAATATTTAGGAGCGAGGAAAGTTGACAACTGGATTTGTTGCACAGGTCGCATCCTATTATAGCTTCACGCTGGGATTCACTGAGCTCCTGAGAGCAACCCATTCTTTCACAAATGTTCATGAAAACAGTCTGCATGCATAGGTTTTATACACCTGTGACCACTGAAATGATTGGAACACCCGATTCCAAAAATTTGGATGGCAGAGCGAATACTTTTGCAATATAGTGTATATACTTATGTAGGAACAGTCTTTTGAAATTCAACATCAAATCTTAATGAGCTTTGTTGAGCAGCCTCTGGAGGTGTTCTACTGTCATGCTGAATCAAAAACGTTCCCTTAAAACATAAGGGTTAGTAGACACATTATCAGCAACTTAGGTCAAAGTGAATATATAGAGAGATTTTGAAGGGCTTTTACTTTGAAATTCCACATCAGATGTTGATGAAATTTGTTGAGCAACATTTGAAGGTGTTCTACTGTCAAGCTGAAGTGACCGTATCCCCTAAAAATGTATCGTTTAGTAGCCACATTGTCAGCAACTTAGGTGAAATTGACAATGTAGAGATTTTGGAGGGCTTTAATTTAGAAATTCCACATCATGTTTATGGATTTTGATGAGTAACATCTCAAGATCTTATTCTGTCGTCTGTAAGTCAAAGTGGTCACTTGGGAAAACCAATTGTTTTAATATCCCTGTGCATATTCTCAGTTATACGAATCATCGCAGCAGCAAGTCTGTTTAAGGCTGTTTGCTATTTTTTTTTGTAATTATTCAGGCTAAAAAGTGACTATGACCAAAATATATATTTATATATTCACCAGCAGGGCTGAATAATAAAGAAATATAACATAAAGCTGTAAGAAATTATTTCAAATGACGTGCATATGTGTAACAAAACAAAGAATAGAATAGGTTGATAAACGTCAATCACATTGCTTTTATTTTGGAAAGTAGCAGTAGCAGCATGTCCCCAGTGGCGGCCGGCTAGACCAAAGTAAACTCAGCCATGTTCATTGGAAAATCACCTCACTTTTCTTAGAGAATATCGTCTTACTCCCCCTCTCACCTGGGATATCTGCATTGAGATTTGTATGGATGACAAGCCTTGTTTAGTCGTGTCTAAAATCAAATCTACGTGAGGTTCTTAAGACATATTATTCTGAAAAATGTGGTGCTTTTGCAACGCATAAGTGACCACTTCCGGTCTCGGAATACGAACAAACGAGCCTTTTTTTCGTTTATGTTTTAAACCATTTTTGTTTTTTGTTACCCGAAATGGAAAATGAAACTCAAATCAATTTTCTAATTTCACTTTTCCCTTATTGACAATGAAAAAGAGAAACGCTTTGTATTTCGTTTTCCTTTTTTTTCATTTTAAAACAAAAATCAAATCGCCATTCGTTTTGTTTTTTTTAATTCGTGTTTCTGAAACGAAAATCCAATGACCAAAAGATACACGGACCTCTCTGTAACCACAGCAAGGCAGACAGTGAGCTACAACCGTAGTTTCCTCAAAACGAGTCTCCCACCGCGCTAGGAGAATTACATTGGACCCAATGCAGAGCTCGCTGCTCCGCAACTGCTTAGGGACCGTCTGCAAGTTGCAACCCCAGAAACATAATCAGAGAGAAATATTCAACAGCGTCACCAAAGAGAGGTGGATTATTATCAAATTCATTTCATATGTATCTGATCTCATGTATATCATACCACATTTATTGGATTTGAAAATAATACATTTATAAAATAATACAGGCAGTATAGGCAAATGCTAAGGGCACAAACCACCAGGGGGCGCCTGGCCTGTACCTATACCTTAATTAAGAAAAAAAATAAGTCTGACTTCTTTTACCTGCAACTCGGTTTTCGGTCTTTGTTGCATCTAAAATCTCATAATGTCAAAGCGTCCTAAACTGTCTGGTGCCCAGGGGAGGAAAAAAAGAAGAGGAGGAAAAACGTGACAAAGACAGAGGTAATGTTACAGTAAAGATGATGATAACGATATTATTTTGCTGTTGCAGAACAATGATCGATAATAGCATTAGCCGTTAGCATGACATAGTTGGCTAATCAATAAATAGCGAGCGCTATCTGTTAGTTTTAACATCAGTTAATGTTATGGAAGGGCCCAGTTGTTGGAAAATGGTGATTTAAGTGTCCCCCTCTTGCCATCCTCAGGCAAATGTGTATATATTAGATTTATTCAGCAGATATAATGTTAATTCCATTGACATGGTTATTTTACCTTTTCCCAGGTGGTAATAGTCATTCAAAATACTATTAATTTTCCATAGTTATAAGCCTAGCTATTAGTTGTGTATTAGCTCATATTATCTAAAGTGTGTTCATCATGTTAAGCTGTTAGTGTTAAAGTGTACGTCATTAATGTTACAGCAAAGTTAGCATTCCCACATGTTATAGTACATTATACTGCAGTTTACTGATCCATTGCATTCTTCTAATTAGCATTTCACTGTAATAACAATAAATTACAGTAATAATTATTACTAAACCAAAAATTATATTGTATATTATAAACAATAGTGTACATCATGCATGCATCTCTTTTTTGTTTATATTATTTTATTTTATTTTACTTTATTCTTGAAATCATGTGTTTATTATTAGACTGGTGTCACATATACCTTTTCTGTCTTCAGATGCGCTGCTCAGGTTTCTCAGTCAAACCCCTGCAAATCCTCCTGTCGCTTCCAACTCAGCAGCACAACCCAGCACTGAAGAAGCAGCATCAGATGCTCCTCCTGCCGCTTCCACCTAAGCAGCACAACCCAGCAGTGATGAAGCAGCATCAAATGCTCCTCCTGCCGCTTCCACCTAAGCAGCACAACCCAGCAGTGATGAAGCAGCATCAAGTGGTCCTCCTGTTGCTCCAGTAGACCCAGCTGACTGGCCACATCCTTTAACTGATAAGGTACGAACAGAGTTGGTTCACAGAGGTCCATTTCAAATAGAAAACCGCTTCACATTCCCTAAAACAAAAGACGAAGGTGTCAGCTTGACTATTTTAACAGACTCTTAATCAATGGAGAAAAAGTCAGAAGAAGCTGGCTTATGTACTCTAAAAAAGATGATAGTTTGCACTAATTCTGTTGCAAACTTTTTTCTAAAAGAGAGTACAAACTTAACAGGGAAGGACTAAAGGACTGGAAAAATGCAAGTCACTTGCTCAAGGTCCATGAGGACAGCCAGGAGCATAATGCTCACATGGCAACATGGAAGGACTTGGAGGTCCGGTTTGCAAAGGGGATTACGATAGATAAACAAGAGATGGCACTTGTTGAGGCTGAGAGAGAAAGGTGACGTGACGTTCTACACCGATTGGTGGCAATAATTTAGTCCTTAGCTGAAAGAAACATGGGTTTTAGGGGTTCCACAGACACATTAAATAAACCAGACAATGGAAATTTTTTGAAAGAGGTGGAGCTCATGGCCAGATTTGATCCAGTGATGAAGCAGCATGTCTGTAGGGTGGAAAGTGGAGCTGGCCGTCATCTACATTATGTTGGCAAAACGATTCAAAATGAACTGATTGACTCCATCAGTTCTAAAATAATAGAGCACATTGTGACAGAGATCAAAATTTCCAAATATTTCTCCATCATTTTAGACAGCACCCCTGATCTGAGTCATAGGAACAGTTCTCTGTCATAGTCAGGATAGTGTCACAAGAAGACATTCCTCAAGTAAAAGAGCATTTCTTAGGCTTTCTGGTGGCAGAGCAGTCAACTGGAGAACATTTGTCATCTCTAATCCTAAAAAGGCTAGAGGAACTTAATATCCCATTTGAGGACTGCAGAGGCCAGTCCTATGACAACGGCGCCAATATGAAAGGAAAAAATAAAGGTGTTCAGGCAAAGTTGCTTCAGCTGAACTCAGAGCTTTTTATGTCCCATGTGGTGCCCACACTTTAAACCTGGTAGTAGCTGATGCTGCAAAAGGCTCACCAGATGTCCTTGGCTACTTTGGGCATTTGACAAAATTAAAAAGCTCTTCTCAGCCTCCACCCAAAGGTGGGATGTCCTCTTAAAATATGTGAAAATCACTGAAATCATGGACTGAGACCAGATGGGAAAGCAGGATAAAAAGCGTTGAGGCAGTAAGGTATCAGGCTGGGCAAATCCGAGAGGCTCTTCTGGAGGTGAGGGAAAAAACTACAGACCCTGTAGTGAGAGTTGAAGCCCAGTCTTTAGCTGAGGAGATTGGATCATTTCGCTTTTGCATTTTTACAGCCATATGGTATGACCTTCTCTACAAATCCAGCATGTCAGTAAACTGATGCAGTCACCCTCCATGCAGCTTGACGTAGCTGTCGACTTGCTGAGGAAAACAAGAGATTCCATCAGCAGTTACAGGAACACTGGATTTTCTGAAGCACAGACAATAGCCAAGGAGATGTGTGAAGACATGAATGTGGAGGCTGAACTAAAATAAAAGCGATTGAGAACCACAAAAACTCACTTTGGCTATGAGTCTCCAGATGAGAACATTCAAGATGCACTACAAAAAATGGAAACCACATTTTTTAATGTAGTCATGGATACTGCCATTTCTTCACTTGATGAGAGATTTCAGAATCTTGGAGACGTGAATAACGTGTTTGGTGCTCCTCGATTTCCCCTACTTAGAAGAAAAAGAGCTGCTACAGAAGTGTCAGACCCTAAGTACCGCTCTGACCCAGGACAGCCAGCAGGACATTGATGGCGCAGAACTTACAAGGGAAATGCTAAATTTCCCACCATTGCCATCAACAAATATGACAAACTTGGAACTTTTAGCCTTCCTGCATGAGATTTAGCAGAAATTTACCCCAACATGTGGGTTGCTTTAAGAATCTCTGCCACTCTTCCTGTTACAGTTGCTGCTGCTGAAAGAAGTTTTTCCAAGCTGAAACCGATTAAAATGACCTGAGATCTACTATGATGCAAGAACCTCTCAGTGGACGTTCCATCATAAGCATTAATCATGTGGTCTCAGATCAGTTGTCATATGATGATGTTGTAGATGACTTTGCTTCAAGAAAATCCAGGAGAGTAAAGCTGTAGTCATGTGAGAGTAAGGATGTGAGAAACGTGGCGGTATTTAGTTTTTGAAGTAATTCAAGTTAAGGCAGACTAAAATCACGAGCTATTTGTAAGATCATATTTTCATGTTATTTTTTTTCTTTTATTTAAATCCTTGTATTTTTTGTGCCTTCTCATTTCTTTGATTTCTTACTTTGCACAGTGCCATATTTATATTGTATTTAAGTTAATGTCACTTGTTTACACTTTTTTGGGAGTATTTAAATTTAATACTTTATATTGTATTTCATATGTTGAGTTCATTTGTTTTGTTTCTTTAATTATTTTAAAGTTTTTTGAATGTGAATATTGTTTTATGTAAATAAAAAATGTCCAAGACAAAGCTTTTTAGTTTCTTGTGAGCATTTTCACATTCATTTTCACAATGAAAAAGAGAAACACTTTGTATTTCGATTTTCTTTTTTGTATTTCAAAACAAAAATCAAATCGCCATTTGTATTTGTTTTTTTAATTTCTGTTTCTGAAACGAAAATCCAATGACCAAAAGATACACGGACCTACCTGATTCCTGTGAGAGATCCCCCTTCAGTATGTTGTGAGTTCCGCTTTTAATCAAGCTGAATTTTACAAAATGGTGGCCAGTATGGGGCCCAGGATAATATAATTTCAGGTTTTGTGCTACATTAGATGATACAGTTAAAGAGAATCCTGTTGTAGATTTGAATTTATTTCTTTTGAGTGTTTTTATTCTTTTCAAGATGGATAACATAACTTCTCAATCACAACATGCTGATGAAAGAGATACTGATCAGAATGAGGAAGAAATGGAGCAGGTCTTTTTGTAGATCAGGAAGAGGCAATAAGCAACAGAGGGGGAGAAGCCTGGGTTACAAGGAGAAATCCTGTAGGTGAAATAACTTATCTGATTAGCACCCTTTATGTATCAGATAATGAAGCTGAAGAAAGAGAAGATGATGAGGAAGAAAATCTCAATGTGTCAGACATTAATGGTTTTAGGAATGATTTAACCAACATGGGGCTTAGGATTACCTCATTGGAAGAAGATTTCCGGGCATCTGTAGACAGTGCTTTGAATAGGGAGCAAAACATCAGGACATGTAAAGATAGAAATGTTGAGGCCCTGGAGCAATATATGAACACAGCCTTTAAGGAATAGGAAGCTAAGGTAGTAGACTGTTTGCTGCGACGAGATGGAAGTGGAAGGCTGAAATAGAGAGGTTGAAGCGCGCTAGACTCTACAGCAATTCATTCCCTTGATAGTGTCTGACCAAGTCTCCCCGTGCCATCTGATCATCTCTCTTCTACCATGAAACATATTTTCCCTGAAACATCATCTCTACCCTACCTGTACAAAGAGTACCACAAGGAAACCTTGGACCTTCACACCCTCAATGGACGGATCAAACTACTGCTTGCATCCCTCCAGGAACGGTTCCAGTCATGCCATAAACAAACTGTGGGAGAGTAGACCTCCCGGCATCGACCTCCCACCTGACAGTTCCTTCGTCAAGCAGAACATCTGTAGTTTATTCCAAGCCCCCTGTGCACATGGAGTTCCCGACATTTGAGGGTGCAGTAGAGGTTTCTGATGACTTAAATTTCATTGATCAGTGTGACACATTTCTAACAGTAAGGCCCCTATCTGATCCTGAATTATTGGGAGCTTTAACAGCTGTCTTAAAAGGCTCTACTTGGTACTGATGGAGTGTGGCTAAAAACAAGATACACAACTGGTTTGAATTTAGAAATGTCTTTTGTGCTGCCTTTCTACCTCCAGACTATCTGACAGAGGTGGAAGAGAAGTTAAGAGACATGGTCCAGTTGCCAGAGCAATCTCTGAGAGACTTCGCCTTTGAGTATCAAGCACTGTGTCTAAAATGGAAGCCAGACATCAGTGAGACAGAGCTTGTGAGGAGGATTTTAAACAACTGCCATCCAAAGATAGCAGGCCATCTTCATGGCATAGTCAAATCTATGGATCAACTAATAAAGGTGGGATCCCAGGTTGAAAAAGACTGTGCTGGTGTTAAAATCTACTGGGGGAAAGTGGATCAGCACAAAGCCAAAAGAAAAGGCCCAGCAAGACCTAAGGGGAATCCCAGAAAGACAGTCGACTCTGTATATGTTGTTCAGCGAGGCCCTGCAACCTCCCTCCTTCATGTTCCCATAGAGGTGCGCGACAGGATGTATAATGCTGTACTGGATACAGCTTGCACCTATTCCCTGATAAGAAATAGTCAGTGAAAAATGATTGCTCGAGAAGGGGAGGTTTTGAAGCCTGCTGACAACCAGAAGTTTGCCAATGGCAAAACCTATAGCGCTTTGGGGAAAGCAACAATCATTTATGGTTGGCATGGGATGATGTGGTCTTTAGAGACCTTTGTGGTGGAGGATAATAACCTCACCTTTCCCATCATCCTAGGTCTCAATTTTTTTGTCCAAAACCTCTGCCAATATCAACCTAGGTGACCACACTGTAATATTGGGTCCTGGTTCCTGTTTATGATTTGGTTAAGTTAGCTTTTTCCTGCCTCTGGGTTAACT
Source organism: Fundulus diaphanus (assembly GCA_037039145.1). Lineage (NCBI taxonomy): Eukaryota > Metazoa > Chordata > Actinopteri > Cyprinodontiformes > Fundulidae > Fundulus > Fundulus diaphanus. The sequence goes on from CM073136.1 coordinate 2,421,499, forward strand.
TCTATTATAGGTTCTGTCTTGTTTTGGATTCCTGTTTAGCCTGTGTGCTGTTTTAATTTATCTTTATTTGTACTATTTCTGATTTTCCTTCTGTGTTCTGTTTGGTCTTAGTTTTATCTTTTGTCTTAGATTTGTCCTGCCACTTGTCCTGTCAGCCCTTCAGCTACCTCCTTGATCACTTCCACCTGTTCTGCTTAATTAGTTTTCACTCTGTGTCACCTGCTCACTCCACTATATAGTCCTGCCTGAGTTTTTAGTTTGCCGCCAGATCATTATTGAGCTTTTGGTGAGTTCTGTCCAGCATCTCGTTTGTAAGCCTGTAGACTTAACCCAATTGCCGCTTTTTGTGTTTTCTGAGCCAGCCTGTGTTCCTGTCTGATTTTCCTGTTCCAGTTTTTGAATGCTTACCTTTGTTGACAAACCTTAGCCTGTGTAGAGAGCCTTTGGATCCACCTAAGGTTTGTCCAAGTTCGCATCATCCCTGTCTTTGATTCCTGCCTGTTTTTGGATTGCCTTCTCGTGTACCGACTTTTGGATTCCCTGTATGACCTTTGAGACTGCTTGTTCCCATTTTAATAAGTTCTGCTTATTAAAACCTGGTTCCTCCACGTACCTTGCTTGTTTTGGCTGAATTCTGGGTCCACCTTCATCCAATTCATTACATATACATATGGGGTAAATGGGCCAAAAGGTTATACCTTTTATCCTTTCATCTTCAGCCGCTGCCGCATCGCCTGTGCATGCTAGTCCTTCTCCACTTTATCTGATCCTGGCTCTGCCCATGGAAGAGGACAAAGTACCTAACACAGAGTCGTATCCCATGCAGACACAACATCCACCAGATGTCCAGAAGCTTTTGAAGGCCTGGCCATCTGTATGCTCTGAGACATGGGGTAGAACATCTGTGGAAGAGCACAGAATAATAACCACAGATAAAATACCCATTCGCTGCAGAGCTTACCGGGTGTCTCCTTTCAAGCGGCAAATAATAAAAGAACATATTGAGGCAATGCTCAAAGATGATATTATAGAGCCATCTCAATCTCCATGGGGATCTCTGGTTGTCCTTGTTCCTAAGCCAGACAAATCCTTTTGATTTTGTGTGGATTACAGAGCTTTGAACACCAAAACTCTTCAGGATGCCTATCCCATGCCCATCACCCATCAGTTGTTGGAGTCAATGACTGGAGCAAACATTTTCAGCACCCTGGATCTGAAGTCTGGATATTGGCAGATGACAGTGGCAGAGGACAGCAAAGCAAAAACTGTTGTTATTACCCCATTTGGACTTTATCAATTTAAGTGCACGCCATTCGGATTAAAAAACGCTGGAGCATCTTTTAAACGTTTAATGGAGAAAGTTTTAGGAGAGCTACGGGGAAAGATCTGCTGTGTGTAAATCGATGATGTGATTGTTTTCTCAGCCTCTGCCGAGCAACACCTGAAGGACCTGCACACAGTATTTGCAAAGCTCCACCACGCCAGTCTGTCCCTCAACCTTAAAAAATTCAACTTTTTCCAGCAAGAACTCAAGTTTCTGGGACATATTGTATCAGCGGAAGGTGTTCAAGTGGATCCAGAAAAAATCCATGCCATTACGGTTTATCCAACTCCAACTAACCAAAAACCTCTTCAGGGATTCCTTGGGATGGTAGGCTGGTACCAAAAGTTCATCTCACATTTTGCAGAAATAGCTTCTCCTCTTTATCAACTGCTTAAAAAAGATGCAAGGTGAGGGTGGACAGTGGACTGCCAACGTGCTTTCATGACGCTGAAGAAAGCTTTGGTGGAATTATCCATACTGGGACAGCCAGATTTCGAGTTACCTTTCGAAATTCATGCGGACGCCAGTGACGTTGGTCTGGAGGCCGTCCTGGTCCAACCAACCCCTGATGGAGAAAAGGTTATTGCTTTTGCTTCAAGTTCATTGAAGGGAGCAGAACAGAACTACTCAGTTTGTCAGAAGTACAAACCAGACAATCAAGCTCCAGCTGGTTTTCTGCAACCCACATATCTGACTGAACCCTGGGAAAAACTTGGGGTGGACTTGATGGGACCTTTTCCATGCAGTACAAAAGGAAATGTCTTCCTTTTTGTGGTGATCAACTACTTCACAAAGTGGGTGGAAATGTTTCCTTTAAGAGACAGCAAGGCACAGAAGCTCATCACTATCCTCCAGGAAGATATATTTACTTGTTTTGGAGTTCCTCAAAGCCTTGTGTCAGATCGTGGGCCCAAGTTTACCAGTCAAGAGATGTCCAGTTTTTGCTCTATGTGGGGGGTAAAGCACCATTTCACCACCAGCTATCATCCCCAATCTAACTTGACTGAATGGGCTAACAGAACTATCAAAACAATGATAGCCTGATTTGTTGGCCAGCATCACAATCAGTGGGACCAACATATATGGGAATTCCGTTTTGCCATCAATGGTGCTCAACATGAGACCACAGGGAGATCCCCTGCAGAGCTAACCTCTGAATGTTGTGCAATTATACAGTGTTTTAAGTTATTTAATGTTTAATAAATAACTCTGTCTGTTAAGTATTGTCTGGAGGATATCAGCTCTAAAGCTGATATCAGGACAATAGTTGAAAGGGATGAAATGAGCACTAGTGATCTTTTAACAGCAAAGTCTGCACACACATAGAATAAATGAGTGACAACTTCTCTTCAAGTTCAAGAATTTAATAACAGAAATAAAATTAACATCCAGAGAACATCACTATATAATGCTGTTTATCTGAACACTATATTTAGATTAACAAATCCTCTCTACTAGGCAAGTGAAACTTAACTAAACTACTAAGCAAAATAAAGATAAAAAGAAGCTAAGCTAAGGAATTCCAAAAAAGTTTAAGCTAAGCTAAGGAACTATGTACATGCAAAAAGACAAAAGACAACATAAAAGTGGTTGATCATCATCAGAATAATTCAGTGAATCCTGGTTCACTGCAGATCTGACTTAAAAAACACAGAATGGAGTTAAATTAGCTTAACTAATTTAGAACAACATTTGGCATGTGTTTCAACCCATTCACAAGGCAAATCCCGAGTTACACAAAACATTATTTGAGGAAATAACATTTTAAAGAATGCTTTGCTCAGTAAAATCGTTACTTTAGGGTTGCTCGATTTTATAAATGTGATTATACCTCTGGGAGGTAGGGGTCGCTGTAGCGATCGGTCGCTAAAATCGGTTACTCCTAAAGTTAACAAAACGCCTTTAAATCAACATTAATATTGCATAGTAATGCTGTAATAACACTCATAGCACTATCAAACGATGGCTGAGCGAAACGAAGCAAACCTTATGTTTGAAACAAGCCCCTTTTTGAATATCCGGACCCGGAAGTTACCAGAAGCTAAATAGCATTTTGGCTAGCGAATTTTCGGCACTAACTTTAAAAGCTTCGGCTTTTATTTTAGTCATAATGAGTGATAACATAAACATTAATATCCCATCAATGCATGAAACCTTTGTGGAGATAACGTTTGTTACAACCATAAAAACACACTCGGATCACATCGCAATGGCCTGATCCAGAATGCTAGCATGAGCTATGTCCGTTAGCTTTTTGTGTTTAAAAACACCATGTACGCATTACCCAAGCTTTCCAAGTTTAACTCTCCCTGCCTCAATCCTGCCAGACCTTTCGGTGCCTCGTATGAGTCTGGTTAACTTTGGCCATCCAAAAAAAGAGCATTGAAAGCAGAGGATACGTTGTTTCTTAGCAGCGGGCTTAGCTTGCGGCTAAGAACCAACAGCAGCAGATGTGGCCATGAGCTAGCCGAAACATGGTCGGAGGGGAGGCCTGGCCCAATGTCCTGCAGCATGCAGTCTCTGACCCAGTTGCAGTCGCAATTCCAGCTCCTTTTTGCTCTCAGCTTGTTTGGTGAGGGAAGGCGACCGATCCGCGTCGTCTCGAGTCCGCTTTCCTGCAACAGCTGACAAAAATAAACAAAGCTGTTTCGGCATTCTTTACTTCAGCGGCTGGTTGAGCAGAAGTTAGACTGCAACTTAGCTTCTGATTCTGGTCGGTGAATCTCTGAACTCAGTCGGGTCCGCGGGACGATAATTCCTCCCCTCCCCTTTTGTCACTCCATTGAAGCAGGGGGAGTTGAGTTTCACAGGAGGCCTGTTCTGTGCGGCTTGTGGGCGTTCAAACCTTGTGAGGCCCGCATGGTGGCTGGTCAGCGTGGCTAGCTTCCCCAACCACCTCCTCTCCTCCAGATGTCCCAGGCAGAAGATGTGAAGACTGAGGGGTTGCCCTGTGGGAGCAAAGTTTTATAGATTAAGATTAGATTAACTTTATTGTCCCAAAGGAAATTTGATTTGGGTACAGACTCTGGCTGCTACATAGTCCAAACTATGTGTCACACTGCATTCAAACATAAAAACACTGCTATTGAAATTCCATTATAAGACAATAAATAAATACATAAAGAAGCATGTTACATTACATTCACATCGATGTGAGCTTTTGGATATTGGTTTATGAATTTCTGACAGTTTTATGGAGAACCTTCGACTCCTTCCTGAGATCGCCAGAACACCCGAGGCTTCGCACTCAGCTCGGTTGGGCGGAAGTGCTCCCAGGCGGCACCGAGATCGTAAACAAAGGCGGGGGAAGCGTGGAGGACTAAGAGCTAAGCTAAAGCTAACACCACACCGGCTCTCTTTACGCAGCAATTTACTTGCCAATGTACGGTTGCTGCGGAACAAAATGGAGGAGATCTGACTCAACATTACATGCAGCAAGAGACTTTTGAACTGTAATGTTCTAATCTTCGCGGAAACATGGTTAAACAGCGGAATACCGGACAACGGTATTGAGCTAGCGGGACGTCATACATTCCGGGCAGATAGAACATCAGATGGCTCCAGTAAGACCAGAGGTGGGGGACTGTGCATTTACATTAACAAAGCTTGGTGCACAAACTCTGCTATTGTTGAGAGACGTTGGTCAGCTAACCTCGAGTTTCTCATGGTTAAATGTAGACCGTTCTACTCGCTTTGAAAGAGACAACAGTGAAACTGCCACCAAGCTTAAATCCTCAGCCGACCACCCGTCAATCACACTCTCCTCCAAAGATGTCTGCAATGCACTGAGAAGGATCAGCACGCACAAGGCAGCTGGACCAGATAACATCCCTGGACGCGTGCTAAGGGCATGTGCGGAGCAGCTCACTGAGGTTTTTACAGACATTTTCAACCTGTCTCTTGCCCAAGCAGCTGTACCAACATGCTTCAAATGCACTTCCATTGTGCCAGTGCCAAAACACTCCAGCCCAAAGTGCCTTAACGACTACCGCCCTGTAGCACTCACACCAATCGTAATGAAGTGCTTTGAGCGGCTGGTCCTGGCACACCTAAAAGACTTGCTACCATCCACATTGGACTCACACCAGTTTGCATACCGCAGCAATAGGAGCACAGAGGATGCAGTTTCCATGGCACTGCACTGCACACATCGGGACGATAAGAACACTTATGCACACATGCTATTTGTTGACTTTAGCTCAGCATTCAACGCTGTCATCCCGGCTAAGTTAATAGCCAAACTTCGAGACCTGGGCATCAACACCTCCATGTGCAACTGGATTTTGGATTTTCTGACCAACAGACCCCAGAATGTCCGATCAGGCTCCAACTGCTCCACGTCCATCACACTCAACACTGGTGTACCACAGGGCTGTGTGCTAAGCCCGTTTCTCTACTCCCTCTTCACCCACGACTGGAAGCCTGTGTACGCATCCAACTCCATCATCAAGTTTGCGGACGACACTACGGTGATTGGTCTCATGAGCAACAACGATGACACTGCCTATAGGGAGGAGATCAAGCACCTGGCCACATGGTGCACTGAAAATAACCAGCTCCTCAACACCACCAAAACGAAGGAGCTCATTGTGGACTTCAGAAAAGATTCAAGAGGCACGCACGACACCATCCACATCAATGGAATGGCTGTTGAGTGTGTCTCCAGTTTCAAGTTTCTGGGGACCCACATCTCAGCGGACATGTCCTGGTCAACCAACACCTCCTGCCTGGTCAAGAAGGCTCACCAGCGCCTCTTCTTCCTGAGGACACTGAGGAAAAATCAGCTATCCTCGACTATCCTGGTGAACTTCTATCGCAGTGCAATAGAAAGCATCCTGACCAACTTTGCAACAGTGTGGTATGGGAGCTGTTCTGTTGCAGAGCGCAAGGCACTGCAGCGGGTGGTGAAAACCGCCCAGCACATCACTGGGACTCCACTACCCACCATTGAGCACATCCAGAAGAAACGCTGCTTACATCGAGCTCGCAGCATCCTTAAGGACTCATCTCACCCAGCCCACAGACTGTTCTCTCTCCTGCCCTGCGGCAGGCGCTTCAGGTGCCTCCGGACCAGGACCAGCAGACTGAAGAACAGCTTCTTCCCCAGAGCTGTCTCTTTATTGAACTCTAATGTTCGCTGATCCCACTCCCCTCATATACTGACAGACTCTCCTCTCCCTCCTCACACCTACCTTCATTCTGTCATTTACAAGACTGTAATGTTCACTTGCACTCCTGACTGTTACTATAGTAACAACTGTTTACATGCATCTTGCACTACTCACCTTGACCGAATATTGATTTGCACTGCCGACTGTTTATTCGCAGTACCAATTGTTTACATATACATTTGCAATACTGTACTTTAACTGTAATATGCAATTACCTTCCACTGCACTTTAATTTAGATAGCTTCTGTCCGAACTTTATTTATTCATTTTATAGTAATAGCCACCTGTATATCATGCTCACAATTCTGCCTATAGTAATAGCCATCTGTACATATATTCATAGTACATATTCACTTGTAAACTCTGTTATAATAACAACCATCTGTATATTATGCTATTGTACATATGTGTAAAAACGCTATTTATAGTAATATCCACCTGTATATTATATTCGGTACATATCCAGCTGTAAATTTAGTTCACAATACTAGTTATTTATATATTATATTCATAGGACAAATCTATCAGTAAAATTCTGTTTATAATAGTATCCATCTCTATATTTATTCAGTGAAAACCCATGTCCTGTACTTATGGAACCATTGTTTATCCTGCACTTGCTGATATTGCACTTCTGGTTAGACCTAAACTGCATTTCGTTGCCTTGTACCTGTACCTGTGTAATGACAATAAAGTTTAATCTAATCTAATCTAATAAAAAATTAGAAAAATAAATAAATAACTAAAATAAAATAAAAATGGATAAAAAAAAACCTTCTTTAAAAAAATCTGTTATAAGAGATAATGAATACATAAAAAAAGTTTAGTTTAAATTTTTAATACCATTGCCTATTCCACAATTTACTGCTTAATGCTGTTTATTGCTTTAATGGAAAGCGGAACAAACGCCGTCTTAGAGTCCGGCAAGGACTCTAAGACTCTAAGATGTCGACCTGAAGGAAGAAACTGATACTCTGAATAAAGAATATGAGTGGGGTCTGAGATGATTTTCTGGGCTTGTCTGGTTATTGTTTCATTGAAGATGGTCTGAAGTGAGGGGTGCTGCTTGACTCCCATCAACTTCATAGCTCTTTGAGTCAGGCAAGTAAGTTTGGCCTTCATTTGGACAGACAGGTTACCAAACCAGGCAGAAATGCCATACCTAATGATGGTCTCTATAACAGCACAGTAAAAGAGCAGCATGACTTTCTGACTGACACCAAAGGCCCTCAGCCTGCGCAGAAAATGTAGCCTCTGCTGGACCCTGTTGCAGACATAATCAATTTGAGCAATCCACGATAATTTATTGTCGATTTTTAATCGAAGATATTTATAGGAATCTGCCTGGGCAATTAATTGATTATGGATGACCACTGGAGAGTGGTCTCCAACTGCCCTCGGGTCAAAGATCAGTTCTTGTGTTTTTTGGACATTAAGAGTCAGAAAGTGTTCCTCGCACCACTGAACAAAGGTTTTAATCTGCTGTCTGTCACTAATTAGGTCTGATGTGCCTGAAATGAGGCAGATAATAGCTGTGTCATCTGAAAATTTTAACACATAGTTGTTTGGTGTATTACAATTGTAGTAGTTGGTATATAAGGTGAACAGAAAAGGTGAACTGACACACCCCTGGGGAGTGCCAGTACTGATGTTAAGAAGATCAGATAAGGTCCTGTTCACCCTGACTTGCTGAGAACGACTAAAAAGGAATGAGTGAAACCATCTGATAATATATGGATTGACATTCATTTTTTTCATTGTAGACAGAAGAACATGAGGCTGGAGAGTATTAAAGGCCGAACTATAGCAACAGGGAATTCCTGCTGTGAGGGGTGTCCCTGCAGCAGGGTGGTGAAATTCCTTGCTCACAATCCATTTTGATTTATCCTCCGGTTACATGGTCAGAATTCAATCTGACATCAATTATTTCATCATGGCTTTAACATCATGGAACAACACTAGAATAGTATTAAAGGCTATCACATTCAGTGGCAAGGCAATTTTTAATCTAACGCAAAACATTATATGTATATATATACATTCACTGCTCAAAAAAAATAAAGGGAACACTAAAATAACACATCCTAGGTCTGAATGAATGAAATATTCGGTAACACTTTATAATAACTATCCGTTATAACTAGCTAATAGATAAATTTTAAACTGTTAATTAATGACTTATTAATCACTTGTTAAGTGTGTTAATGATTTGCTAAGGATTTATAACTATGCCTAATAGATAGTTAATAAACCATTAATAAACTGTTAGTGAATTACTTACTAATGCCTTGTTAAGTATCAGTTAATAGTTTATTTATGTTATTGGGTCGTTATTCTAAAGTTGCAACTATTCCTCATTTATTAACTGCTGGTAAATGAGGAATAGCTGCAACTTTAGAATAACGTTTCAATAACATTCATATGCTTGTAACTAATAATTAACTACTACATTAATTCAACCTTTATAAGTCACTTGTTAATAGTTTGTGAACCATCTACTAATACCAGTGAAACTTTGTAGAACAGAAAATGGGAGAAACAAGTTCAAGGTACAGAAATTTTATGTGATATTTAAAATGTCACATTTTTGTATCTCAACCTTCTTCCACCCATAGACTTTCATGTGTACTATATATTAGCAATGACATAAAACAGACAACTTGTTGAACATTGTCTTTAATGTATAAAAACAAACCTACTGAGCCCTCACATGGCAGAACAGCAGTATACAACAGTATACAAAACATTGAGGTTTTGGTACTTATTGTGCTAAACATTTAAGAAACAGATTATTTCAGAGAGATATTTAATGTCGATACATCACAGCAATGTCATGGATTATCCGTCCTAATGGCCCCTTGCGATGTTTACGGGCCAGCCACTCATACCATTCAATAACTCTGAGATGGTCTACCAGTAACTCCTCTGTACGATTCCCTCTTAGTCTCCACACATTTTCCTTAACCATTCTCCAGGCCCTCTCTATGTGCTGTGTATGTGCACCTGTTTGAGCATCAACATATGAAACACTGTGATTGACAGTGAAATGGGTGTAACCTAGCTGAGGTAAAGCATTGCGATAAGCCCGCCACTCATCACTTATTATTGTAGATCCCACTTTAACATGGTGAGCTATAAGCGGCACCAGATCTCTCCTTCTTCTTCTCTCGACTAAGCGAAGAACAGGCTTTGCATGTCTTTTCCCTCTCCGGTTCACACCTACCATCCCGAAAACCCACTTCTTCCTCTTCCACCCACCAGCCATTCGTCCTCGTCCATACTGTTAAAAACATAAAATATTAGGAATTATTCTTGTTTATACAAAATGAATAGTGTCGTAATAATGTCATAATGTGCATTACTATCTTGATAATAGTAAATTCTGCTTGCCTTTCTTTTGTGTCTGAAGTGGCTCTCATCAATGGTGACAAACTCCTGCCGCCCTCCAATGTACTGGCCTGTTCGTCGCTGATATCTGTCCATTGCAGTAGTGCAAACATCTCGTAGCTTTTGAGCCATCTTGGACAGGGTTGCTGAGCTTCCAGAGATGTCATCATTGATCATGTCCACTTGACGTAGACGCAGGCCCTGTGCAAATCTAAATAATTATTATATCACAGTTAGCAATAAAGTTGTTCTTTTGTTTGTTTGTTTTTATTTGATACACACATTTAGCCTCTATTGCACCCAAGGATATGAAAACTGTCAGCCATTGTGTAAACAAAAATAGCAATACTGATGGAAAATATATTTCAAGATTTGAAGACTGTCTGTGTGGAAGAATGGGCCTTGAAGCTGTCATTGCCAACAAAGGCTTTTGTACAAAGTATTAAATACATTTCAGTAAGTTTGTTCAGTATATTTTCCCTGTGCCATTTCACTTTATTATATAATTTCTGGAGATCTATGGTTTGATTTCTTTGTATCTGTGGATTGTTACTGATTTCTGGTGAAGATCTCATGTCAATAGCACCTCTAGAAACATATTTACTGAGAACAGTGGTGGTTTATTTCACCTGATGTACACCTTTTGGCAAAATGAACAAAAGTGAAATAACCTTCAAGCACCGTCTATTATCATGAGTCTACAGATTCTCCATAACATAATAATCACAAACTTTACTCCAAAGTCTCAAGTTATTGTTTATGACAGCATAGTTACACAGTATTTCTCCCGAAATAACACCTTTCATTATAGACAGACTAAAATGATATACCTATACCATAGTGTATACCTGTAGACAAAGCGCATCCAGTTGATGAGAGAAACCTTTGACTTGCTGAACATAGATTTGTGTCTAA